>VONZ01001223.1:0-187710 GCA_012976165.1 Labeo catla
TTTTTCATTTTCAATTTTAGAACAGTTTGGTTTTAGGGTGAATTTTATTAAATGGCTAAAAATTTTATACAGAGGAGCAATGACAAAAGTGAAATGCAATGGTTTTTTAACAGAGCCTTTTAAAATTACACGCTCAATAAGACAGGGGTGTCCATTATCTACACAGTTATACTTTTTGGTGGCAGAACCTTGGGGATGGTAATAAATAAAGAAGAAAGAATACAGGGAATAGAACTTGAGAGGGGAATAGAAGGACATAAAATATTTCAATACGCTGACGACACCACAGTAATAGTTAAAGATATTGATAGTGTGAGAAGGGTTATGGAAGAAGTGAGAAGATTTTGTCAAGGCTCTGGAGCAAAAATAAATGAAGAAAAGAAGTACAAGAAATTAAGATTTTAGGAGTGATTTTAGGAAAAGATGAAAAAAGCACAAGAGTTAAGATGTGGGAAGAGATTATAAGCGGAATGGAAAGAAAATTAGAATTTTGGAGATACAGGTATTTAAATCTAAAAGGAAAGATTTTAATTGTGAATGTTTTAATGTTATCAAAGATGCCTTTATGGGTGGCACAAAAGATAAAAAGGTGTATTTTTGGATTTCCTCTGGGACAAAAAGCCCGCAAGAATTGCATACAACACGCTAATTGGTCCAGTAGAAGAGGGGGGGCTGGGTCTAGTAGATACTGAGCAAAAGCAAAAAAGCATGAGAGTCAAAACAGTTAAAAAATATTTGGATGAGGAAAACAAAAGTGAATGGAAAATAACAATGACACATTATTTAAACATATGTGGGGATTTGAAGCTAGGAAATACTATTTTATGGATGCAATTAAAGGATTGGATGCTGCAGAGAATACCAGATTTTATAAGGAGGTTTTAAGTGTTTGGAGTTTTGAGTTTAAACCACATGGAAGGGAAATGCTTTTAAACCAACCTTTGTTTTTAAATAAGAATATTGTTTCACAGGGAAAAGAGATTTATTTTAAGAAGTGGATTGAGGTGGGACTTTCAAAAGTAAAAGATGTGTTATTTGAGTACAAAAAAGAGTTTTCTACCCCTACAAGTGATGATTGATACTATGGAGAAGGCAAAGAAAGAATATAATGTAAACATTCTAAAACAACAATATGAAGAAGTAAAGAAGGCAATACCTAAAGAATGGATTAAAGAGATCCAGAATGGGAAAAAAACTGAAAACAGAATGGACGTGTTTTTGAAAAGGTGAGAAAAATTATGGTTTTTAATTTATGTACTGTTTTATCAATGTTTTGTAAAATCTGTTTTTAAAAAACCTATTACAAACTAATTCTGGTTAAGACACTTCAATGAAATTGAAGAAAGGCATATTTGGAAGAATATGAGCTGGAGGTTTTGGACACAGATCTTGAATGTTTGGACTATTTCATAAGACAAAATGTGATGTTTACTAAAATAAGGTTGTGTAAGATTGGAATGGAGCAAGATGCAATATGTAAAGTTTGTAAGAAGGAAGATGAAGATATTTTACACCTGTTTGTATTTTGTGGAAGATTGCATCAATTTTTTGGAGTTTTAAAAGACTTAGTTTGTGATTTAAGGAATATCAAAAAAGATATTATATGGAATGTAACTCTAATGTTGGGGTTAAATGACAAATGTCAAAATACACAAGTCATTAATTTAATCTTAATTCTAGCAAAAAAGGTGATATGGAAGAGGAGAAACATTGCAAAAAACAAGAATTATGCCTTGGACTTGTGGCTGTATTTTAAAGCAGAAATGGAGGATTATATGCGAACCTTGTATGAATATTTCAAATTGAAGAATGACATAGAACTATTTAATACTATTTTTACAAAAGATGTACAATACATTTTAAGAAAATTTAATATGGATTCTCCAGAAATGAATATTTGTATATGTTGAATAAGGATTTGTTGTTTTTTTTTTGAATGTTTGTCGAATTTTTTAATTAAATTAAAAAAAATAAAAAAGAGTCTGCTTCCTCAATAAAGCTAAGCAGGCCCCAGCCAGGTCTGTTGTTGGATGGGAGACCCATTAGGGAAGGCTTAGGCGGCTGCTGGTGCTGGTTTTATGCCAATCAACAGGGGGCACTCATCCCCTGACATGTATGGGTGCAGATTTCCTAGTATAACCCTGAGGACCTCAGTCTGTAAAAAGAATCAACCTTTTGATCAAACGGTCCTTCGAAAAAGGAGCATCCTTCAGGTGAGGAAGTAAACTGCCTTCCTAACGAACTGTTGTCCTTAATCACCACCTTAATAATCGACTTGGCCCAGTGTTAAGGATGGTAGTGCATCTTGACGCCAGATATTGAGCTTGTCAGCATGCGCTACCCCTCTGCTGGAGCAGCTTTATAAAGGTACCGACAGCGAGTATGTCTTTTGCATGCTGTAGCCAGACTTTGGTTCCTCACTCAAAGCTAAGGTGACCAGAGTCTGGTCTGTACTTGGGTGGCTGACCAATATGCGAAGACCTGCTGCTGTGTCCAGTTATTATTTGGCTGACCAGCAGGGGGCGCTCATTCCCTGACATGTACAGGTGCTGGTCATATAATTAGAATATCTTCAAAAAGTTGATTTATTTCACTAATTCCATTCAAGAAGTGAAACTTGTATAATGTATACATTCATTTCACACAGACTGATATATTTCAAGTGTTTATTTCTTTTAATTTTGATGATTATAACTGACAACTAATGAAAACCCCAAATTCAGTATCTCACAAAATTATAATATTACTTAAGACCAATACAAAGAAAGGATTTTTAGAAATCTTGGCCAACTGAAAAGTATGAAAATGAAAAGTATGAGCATGTACAGCACTCAATACTTAGTTGGGGCTCCTTTCGCCTGAATTACTGCAGCAATGCGGCGTGGCATGGAGTCGATCAGTCTGTGGCACTGCTCAGGTGTTATGAGAGCCCAGGTTGCTCTGATAAGTGTCCTTCAGCTCTTCTGCATTGTTGGGTCTGGCATATCGCATCTTCCTCTTCACAATACCCCATAGATTTTCTATGGGGTTAAGGTCAGGCGAGTTTGCTGGCCAATTAAGAACAGGGATACCATGGTCCTTAAACCAGGTACTGGTAGCTTTGGCACTGTGTGCAGGTGCCAAGTCCTGTTGGAAAATGAAATCTGCATCTCCATAAAGTTGGTCAGCAGCAGGAATCATGAAGTGCTCTAAAACACCCTGGTATACAGCTGCGTTGACCTTGGACCTCAGAAAACACAGTGGACCAACACCAGCAGATGACATGGCACCCCAAACCATCACTGACTGTGGAAACTTTACACTGGACCTCAAGCAACGTGGATTCTGTGCCTCTCCTCTCTTCCTCCAGACTCTGGGACCCTGATTTCCAAAGGAAATGCAAAATTTACTTTCATCAGAGAACATAACTTTGGACCCCTCAGCAGCAGTCCAGTCCTTTTTGTCTTTAGCCCAGGCGAGACGCTTCTGACGCTGTCTGTTGTTCAAGAGTGGCTTGACACAAGGAATGCGACAGCTGAAACCCATGTCTTGCATACGTCTGTGTGTAGTGGTTCTTGAAGCACTGACTCCAGCTGCAGTCCACTCTTTGTGAATCTCCCCCACATTTTTGAATGGGTTTTGTTTCACAATTCTCTCCAGGGTGTGGTTATCTCTATTGCTTGTATACTTTTTTCTACCACATCTTTTCCTTCCCTTCGCCTCTCTATTAATGTGCTTGGACACAGAGCTCTGTGAACAGTCAGCCTCTTTTGCAATGACCTTTTGTGTCTTGCCCTCCTTGTACAAGGTGTCAATGGTCGTCTTTTGGACAACTGTCAAATCAGCAGTCTTCCCCATGATTGTGTAGCCTACAGAACTAGACTGAGAGACCATTTAAAGGCCTTTGCAGGTGTTTTGAGTTAATTAGCTGGTTAGAGTGTGGCACCAGGTGTCTTCAATACTGAACCTTTTCACGATATTCTAATTTTCTGAGATACTGAATTTGGGGTTTTCATTAGTTGTCAGTTCTAATCATCAAAATTAAAAGAAATAAACACTTGAAATATATCAGTCTGTGTGGAATGATTGTATACATTATACAAGTTTCACTTCTTGAATGGAATTAGTGAAATAAATCAACTTTTTGAAGATATTCTAATTATATGGCCAGCACCTGTATGTAATCAACTTGACCTACTGTTTAGGATGGTAGCGCATCCTGACAGCCATATTGAGACAATCAGGATGCGGTACCCCTCTATTAGATCATCCGTATTCAAGAGCCCATAGCGAAATCTTGTCGTTTGCTTGCAGTACCCAGAGTCTACTTCCTCCCGGAAGTATGTTGAAGCAATAATGTCAGAAGCTCATTTCAGCCTTGTGAGGAATCAACTGTATTCATGATACAAACATCAATTAAAATCTGATCTCAAGTTGAGTTGTCTTTGTGTTTTATTTTTCTATACAAAAATGTTCTTCTGGGATCATGTTCGTGACATTTTTACAGTATTTTGACAGTAATAAAACAACTGATAAGACAGGCAATAAAAACACAAATACACACTGATCTTACTGTCTATATGACGATTTATGACACATTTATTCTGACTTTTATTTAATAGAGTATAAAACGCAGAATGTTCAAACTCAAAACATTCTAGGGCAAATATAGTTCACAAATTTCTTCTGAGATGTTATTTTTCCTATTTATGCCCCAAATAGTGTGCCATCTGTTTTTCTTTTAATAATAATAAAGTATATTAATAATCCAATGCTAATCGAGTTATTACAGTACAGACCAATGTAGACGCATCACAGCTCCGTTCATTGTAATGGGGGTGCTTTTTGCTTGCTTTAACCCATTCAATTTCAATAAAAGTTTATTGTTTGTTTGTTGCTACTAAAACAACTTTCTGCCATTTATACTATGCAATGTGTCAGGAGTATCAACTGCATTTAAATGACATAAGCATAAAGTCACTTTGCCTAATATTTGTTGTACTTTTGAGCACAAATTGTAATAAAAATACTTTAATCTTCAGCATGACTAACTGTTGAGTACCCCAGCTATACATCAAAGTCAAAATCTGATGGAATCTCAAGAACTGTTTTTTCTTGTCATTCTATTAAACAAAGAACACAAAGTTGCACATTTGCATTACTTTTCACATGTATTTATAAGTATGATGGCAAAAAATGTTATTACACTGACTATAATTGAATGTCTTCCAAAATTAATGTGCAGATGATTGTAGAAATTGCTCCTTTTTCTAAACCTCTTCTTGCACTGAAGAAAACGGCAGTTTCTTCCCAGAATGAGTTTTCAAATGACGTTTCATGCTGTTTTGATATCTGAAACTCTTTTCACAATGAAAACACTTGTAAGGTTTCTCACCAGTGTGAACTACCTTGTGAATCTGAAGGTATTCTTTAACCCTGAAACCCTTTCCACACTGTTCACAGGTGAAAGGTTTTTCTCCAGTGTGAACTCTCAAGTGAACCTTGAGGTTTCCTTTTTTTGAGCAACTCATTCCACAGTGGTGGCACATGAAATACTTTTCTCCCGTGTGAATTTTGACATGATTCTTCAAATGTTTCTCCTCTGTGAAACACTTTTTGCACTGATGACATTTAAAACTCTTCTCTCTTGAGTGAATCTTCGTGTGATGATTATTAAGGTTTACCTTGTATCTGAAACTCTTTCCACACTGATCACATGTGAATGGATTCTCTCCCGTGTGACTTCTTATGTGAGCCTTTAGGCTTTCTTTGAGCCTGAAACTCTTTCCACACTGAGGGCAGGTGTAAGGCTTCTCTCCAGTGTGAATTTTCAAGTGGGCATCAAGGGCTCTTTTCTGTGTAAAACACTTTCCACACTGAGAGCATATTAATGGCTTCTTTTCAATATGAATTGTCATGTGAGTCTTAAGATCTCCATTTCGTGAGAAACTCTTCCCACAAACTGTGCAGGTGAAAGGTTTCTCTCCGGTGTGAATTCTCATGTGGGCATTAAGGTACATTTTCAGTGTAAAACTCTTTTCACACTGTTCGCAGTTGTAAGGTTTCACATCAGTGTGAATTTTCATGTGGAGTCCAAGATTTCTTTTTCGTGTAAAACACTTTCCACACTGAGGGCATTTTAACTCACATGTTTCTTTCTTTTCAATGTGAATCTTCATGTGGGCTTTAAGGCGTCCTTTTTGATTAAAAACTTGTCCACACTGTTGGCAGGTGAAAGAGCTCTCTCCAGTATGAATTCTCGTTTGGTAATTAAGGTTTTGCTTTTTTTGAGCTTTTTTTGGTGAGGAAGTCTTTTCATTCTGTGAGCAACTAATTGAGTTTTCTTCAGTTTTAAAATCATGCTGTTTCCCCTCTTGATCTTTCTCTTCTGTTTCATTCAGTTCTTGACTTTCCTCTTTTAGCAGCATCAGGTCTGAGGTAAAAAGAGACAAATACAAGTTAACACCAGTTTGAAGGCATGAAGCAACAAACATCAAAACATTTAGACATGAAAAGCATCAAATCCAAACACGTTTGCTAGATCCTATACCTACTAAACTACTGAAAGGTGCAACCTGTAATCTCAGAACTTCTTGTGAATATTCTTAATTCTTTGCTTTCTTTAGGACCCCATCCACATTTAGGACCTCCACCTATCTAGATCTTGATTGAGAGGTGTACAGTAACATTTTGCACAATTACATACCTGGTTGTTGCATTCACAAATTGTTAATAATCATAATCACGACATTCTTTCACCTTATAAATGTTGCAGGATGAACAAATAAGCTCTAGCGATTTCAAAATTCTGCAGCTAGAGCGATTACTAGTCACAACGACCACTATCTGTGTTTCTATTACCCTTCAAATTGTGCAAACTGAAACTGTGAATTGAAAATGCACCCAATGGGAACCAGTCAATTTCGCAAAAACTCCCATATATCACAAAAAATGTTTACACGCTCACATGAGGTGTTTTTTAGGCAATTTGAAAAAGAAATATTTCGCAAAACTACAATGGAAGCAATTTTTTGAAATTTACATGTTTACATGTTTAATCATGGTTTAGCAGTGGTGCATTGTCAATGTTACATAATACGTAACATCCAAATCAGATAAATCCTGTAATATGACTGTTGTAATATGCAGTATGTATTGTTTGTATTGAACTGAGAAAGAGATTTTTCCCCCAGGTGGCTTTCCGTGCACACAATCTCATACGGTGTGAGAAACAGACAAGTATACTTGCTTGAGGTTTGCAAAAACACAAATATTTAAAAATGTTCTTTTTTTTTTTTTTTTGAAGGGGGAATATAACAGTGGGAGCTCAGAAAGGAAACTTAATTTGTCTGTTCGGTCTGTATTATCTCAGTGAGCTGTTTGTGGCTTTACACATGCACAGTAAAGCAAATGTAACATTTTCTGATGTTTCAGTGTGGATTAGAAACTTTTGGAATATGCTTGAAAACACTAGTGTGGATGGAGAGTGTTTTAAAATGAAAATGCCATTTTGTAAGTGCAGATGGAGCCTTAGTGTTCACTAGCTGTTTTATTTGCTCCCCAAATTCCTTTAAATTAACAAATGTAGACCATATGCAGTAGCCAAATGTGATCACTCACATTTCAAGGTTTGCTTTATGCAAAATACATATTTTTTTTTAGATAATTTCACATAATGCTGCGTTCACACCATATTGTAATTACCGTAATTTCAAGATGACATGGATTCAGAATTATGCTTTTCTATGGCAACACTATCAACGGCAGGTGATACAGCGGTCATGTGGTACAAGTCGTAGCTCTCAGAAGACTCCCAGTTGTAATTACAAGTTCGACGTGAATCCTTTTTACAAGTTGGAATCTCATAATTACGGGAATACTGATATAGCGTGAGTGCACCATTAGTACTAGAAATGAATGGTTTAAGATTTTAGAAGCAGATAGTAAGTTTAATGTTACAGAAAAATAAATATATTTTTATTTAGGCTAATTCTGTATTATTGGTACAACTCAGATGCATGATGTCATAGTAACAAATGTCCAATGTGAAAGCAGGATCTGCTTATTTGTCTGGTCGTGTGATCTCAACATTTCTGTCAGCAAACCACATTAATTACTACACTCGTGTGACATTCTTCATAAATATCTTTAATTTCTCTAGAGCTAGACATTTTATAAGAATCACATGAGTGAGTTCAGCTTTGAACTTAAAATTAAAACTAACCTGTTTGTTCCTCAGTATCTTCACGTTTGACTCTGAATGTTTCTTCAATCTTCATGTCTTCACTCTCCTCTTTAATAAACGCCATCTTTATATTAGTGTGTCTCGTGGATCTCAGCAGGAGTTTGATTCAGCAGGCGTTTTTCCTGTGTTCAAACACTGTCCTGTTTAAAATAAGAATAATTAACAGACATTTAAATACATGCAAACTAAATCTCTAAGTGTCTCAATCAGCTCCCTTTTTCAGCAGTAAGTGCACTGGTAAGGGAGTTCGAGTAAGAGTTACTGGACTTCAGTGAGCTAATTAAAATATATTACGAATTATACATAGGGTTTATATTTGGTATTCAATTATTTGTACATAATATGAAATACATTACACTTTCATGAAAACATTTGCAGTTCGTTTGTAAAAGGTGTCATTACACATGTTTGCGGTTGTTGTTCTCTCTGCATTTTCACCGTTTTTCGCCAGCATGAGCTGATTTGAGCGCTACGAATCACTGAATCATTTTAAGAATGATTTGGTTCAGATGATTCGGATTCGCAGTTTCTCTCAATTCTTTCCCGTACTTGAACGATGTACTGATTCACATATAGGGAGCAAAATGAGACGCACATTTTCTGTTATTGATATGAGGATACGCTTTAAAGCATTACAACATTGTATTTTGATTTATTTCACGTAGTTTGTAAAAAGGCGTAAATTGACAGAAGAGTTTGCATTGATTTAATACTTAAAAACCACAAACCTTTCTTCAGCCGAATCACAACAAATGCAGGGCTAGAAGGTGCGCAGCTTTATGACGTCACATCGCCTGACCAAAATAAAAGTCCCGTTTACACACCGTTGTGTATTATATAATACATTTCCACAATTATTAGAAACTTTTATATTTTCATTTTTTAATTAATGTACAGTTACAAACAATACATTGTGTTTTCTTGCCTTGCCATTAAATTACATAAAAATACTTAATAAGGATTTACTCTGCATATGACGTTTATTCCACGTTACATAAACCTTTTTATATTAAACTGGAATAAATAAAAAACTAGAGCCGGACTAAAATGGAAATAAAACATTAATAATAAAAAGTTCAGGGTGAATAAATGGAATAATCATAACTAAACCACATATGAAAGCACATATTTCTATACATTTTGAAATGAGTTGCATTAAAAGTGAATATCCTTGATTAATATAAATATATAAATTAAAAACGAGTCTCCACGTAGTATTCAACAAATAGTAGTATTCTAGTACATTAAATTATTAAATAACAGCAGAGTGAACAAGTTTTTGATTATGGTAGGATTTAAGTTATTTTAGTGTACCACAGCTATCATTTTGTTAGGGTGGTTACACAAAATGTTATTGTATCCTTGCTTGAAACATAACATTTAAAAAAAACACGAGTGGGGTATAACTGGTGTGTTTTATGTTGTAGACTAAAACGTGAAAGTATCTTGAGCTTGTGTTAACCATGGACCAAATTTAAGGGATTTAACCAAAATCCCATTTAAAAAAAACCACTGACTGATCTATAATAGTCATCTTCTTATCATAGGTCCCGCTCACTGGCCTTCAGCCGCTTAACGTCCGACACTTGATCATGCTGAACTCTAAGTAAATGATTTCATAATTCTTTGACTGGAAACCCTGGTGGGAAAAAAAAAGCATATGCTGGTAGGTATATTTTGATGCTGGGATGCTGGTTAAGTAGGTTTTGATGCTGGTTTAAGCTGGTCCTTAGCTGGTTTTAGCTGGTCCTTTGCTGGTCAGGAAAGGAACCAGGAAAGGACCAGTGCCGCAGGAAGGTAGCAGGAGACGAGATGCAGACCATAACATTCTTCTTTTAATAAACGCACAACCAAAAATGATGGAGATCAGACCAAGACTAAGGGAGACCTGAGGACTTATAAACCTGAACCAATCAAGGAGAACTAATAAGATAATACACAGGTGAACAGAATAAATAATCAGGGCAACTCAGGAACATGACCAAATGTGGAAAAACAGGAACTACACAGAAACATAAACGTGACAACAACATGTCTTAACTCTTATTACGTTACAGGTGCTGTCCCTGTTAAAAACAAAACAACATATGCTGTTTGATAACAAAGTTTGGGAGGAGCACGATCAGATAATCAACTAATTTGGCACAGGTGCAACTCGTCTAGCTAATCATCCAAACTAGCACAAGTCATATATATGCACACAGCCGACTTACCTCCGTCATTCGACTTTTTTCGGCAACCCCCCTCAACCCCAACTCCTCACTCTTAATCTATCCTCATCCTATACTTGGGATGGGGGGAGTTCTCTGGGTTTGGGCCATATTCCAGGCTCGGAGCCCTCCCCCAGGACAGCATGCCAAAATATGCTTACTGTTTACTCAACCAGATTAGATGTAAGGGTGAACTTGTGAAATGCTGTTTTGGTATGTTTTGAGGGATGGCTGCTGATCTTAGCTGGTCCTTAGCAGCTTAAGCCAGCTCATCACCAGCTAAGGACCAGCTTAAACCAGGTCAAACCAGAAGCCATGGATCAAAACATACCTAACCAGCATATGCTGTTTTTCTCAACAGGGATAACTAAAAGAGATCCTGTTTAGGTTCCAGGTTAATGATGGCATGATCAGGTCTCCACTGTAGAAAGGTGCATTGGTTACTCTTGGACAAACCTTTCTACTTCTGATGGCATTTGCAGGAATTGTGGAATTGATACAAAATGGTTTGCAAACACTTCTCCAGATATTGATTCTCATTCTACCACAAGATTTTAACTTTTCAAAACAGGGAAATATGATTTTCATATTTATTGCCCCACCTGCTGTTGTCTTCTGGAAAACAGTCAATGTTAAAACAGTCAAAGATCAGTGCTATCAGTCCTTTGAAAAATATAAACTAATTAAAAATGGTAACTACTTCTTTACCTTGAGCACCTGTAAAAAAAAACAGCAGTCCCCATTTTTTAGACTATGTATCAATGACATGAAAATTCTTGGTTTATCAAGTTTTGAGTGGTGTTTAAAAGGTAAGATCATAAAATCTTACATATATGCCATAAATTGTTCATGCGACAGTGTAGCTCAGACTGTGTTACAAAATATCAAGCAATTCAAAGGGAAGTTTGGCTGCTACTGGTGTCTACATCCAGGAAAAAAAAAGTTATGAAATGTAAAGGTTATGTCCAAGTATATCCTTATCTGAAAGAAGTGACAGAACGTTGTCACAGATATGGTGGAATGTGGAAGAAATGTTGCAGTTGGTGAAACCTTTGTTCTGAAAGGGCCCACAACTTTGAAGTCACTGCAGTTTTTGACATTGTCTCTGGGTTTGTTGTAGATAACATGCACTGCATTGATTTAGGTGTGATGAGACAGATGTCTACCCTGTGGTTTGACAGTTTGGGATAGATAGAAAAATTGAAAATTTTCAACCTCCATCTAACATCACGAGGCTGCCTACCCTGATAGCACACATACATCTTGGAGACGTCTATTTGACATCTGCATTTACATCTGCAAGACGTAGTTTGCTCATCCGCAGTACGTCTATTGGACATTTTCTATCAGATGTCAAATAGATGTCTGTTAGATGTCTTTAAGATGTTTATGATTTAGAAGGTATGTAAAACTGACATCTTACAGATGTCTGCCAGATGTTTGTACACAGCAGATGCTTTCCAGATCAATAGATCTTTAACAGACATCTTGTAGTTGTATGCATGCTATCTGGGTAGATCTATCCTAACCAGAGCCTACTGGAAAGTGTCAAAAAGGCAAGCTTTTCTTGTTTTGTGCTCCCATTGTTCTGAATTCTATTCTTCCTGTGTTTGCACCAAGCAGTTCTTGTGTTTTAAACAACAGCCATTGCACAGCCAGAGCTCTTTTGTGCATCCCAAGACCTGAATGAGTTTGTGCGAAATTTTGAGACACTGTATGGCAGAAAACATATGACATACAATGTTCTCATTCTTCTTCATCTTAGTGACAGTGTCAGAAACTTGGGGTCCTTATGGTGTTACAGTGAATACAGTCACGAAGCAATGGATTTCTGTTGAAACTATACAATTGAACACAATCTGTACTCTTACAGATAGTGACATCTTTTCTCTTACTGAAACAAGTACAGCACCTTGGCAAGATTGTGATGATAAATGCTCACCCTAGAGTGAAGCAGGTGTTTGATACAGTGCTCAGTGGCTACAGTACAACTAAACATGCAAGAAGAGTAAATGGCACGGTGCTTTTTGGACATGGGTGCTCCAGAGATCTTGATCTATATAAAAGGGATGATACTGAGCAACATTTCAGATACCCTGTCAAAGCCCAAGCTACATTTTACCACAAAGCTGTAGTTAACGCTCAAATATTTTTGAGCATTAATTCCAGAAGAGAACTTAAAGAAGAAGTCCACTTCCAGAACAAAAATTTACAGATAATGTACTCACCCCCTTGTCATCCAAGATGTTCATGTCTTTCTTTCTTCGGCCGGAAAGAAATTATGTTTTTTTGAGGGAAACATTTCAGGATTTTTCACCATATAAAGGAGTGGTATGGTGTCCCAATTTTGAACTTCCAAAATGTGGTTTAAATGCGGCTTCAAAAGATTTTCATTAAAAAAATACAGTTTAAATGTGCAGCCAGGGCGAGGCAAGATGAGCGTTTGACATTAAAAAATGTATAAATTGTATTTTTTAATTAAAATAACCAATCATTTCGCTAGATAAGACCCTTCTTCCTCGGCTGGGATCGTTTACAACCGCATTTGGGATCGTTTGAACCTGCATTTAAACTGCATTTTGAAAGTTCAAACTCGGGGCACCACTGAAGTCCACTATATGGAGAAAAATGCTGAAATGTTTTCCTCAAAAAACAATTTCTTTACAACTGAAGAAAGAAAGACATGAAAATCTTGGATGACAAGGGATGAGTACATTATCTGTCAATTTTTGTTCTGGAAGTGGACTTCTCCTTTAATTATACTTTAATTTCCTTCAACAAAAAGGAAGTTAAGTAAAAGTTTTGTGGGCATGGAATAAATTATTAACCCCCCCGCTTCTTTTCATTTTTATGCTATTGTTTTTGTTGTAATGTACTGGTTCAAATTAGTAATCAATAAGAATTATTATTTTACCACTTTGGCACCTCCCCTGCCATGCCCTCGAGCATGAACAGGCAGCATCTGGGGTGGAGGGGTGGACAGACCAGGTGCATCAGACACAATCATCAAACATATTTCAGGGGAAGCCGGCACCAAGGTCCTGACCACATTACTGTCTTTACTGGGTGTTCTTAGGAAATGCAAAAAAGTTCTTTTGCATTTACTCACATGCGATTGAACTACCTATTCATGTGGTGGACTGTCATGATTTTGGCTAATGCAGGACACTACTGAATGGTGCACATCAGAGTGGATTTAGAAGCGGGTATATGCAAAGCCGACTAATAAAGAAGTGGCTATACGCTGTATACCTGCTAATACACTGTACTACACCACTGCCTAGAATCAATGGGAACATGTACTTTTGTTCAGTTTAGGTTGATTTATTTATAATCTTCCAGTTACACTGTTGCATTTCACAGCAAGGTACAAGTTTGACAAATACTTTGATTCAGAGGAATCAACATATGGAATTGAGTGACATACTTTACATAGTCAGGTATGGACACAGGAGTACATATGCACAAAAGAAAATAAAAAGCCATATAGTGAAGCAAAAAGAGATGGATGCAAAAGCTGTGGTGTATGGACTTGATTTCACGCAGCATTTTTTCTTGTCACACTTTAACAAAGAACACAAACGTGCATCTTTGTGAAGCAGCCAAAAAAATATTATTTTATTACACTGACCACAAATTAACTGTGTTCAGATATGAATTGTACAAATTGCTCCTTTTTCTAAACCTCGTCACATTGTGGAAAATGTCAGTTTCTTTCCAGAATGAGTTTTCAAATGATGTTTCAGGTCTTTGTTATACGAGAAAGTCATTTCACACTGCAGACATGTGAATGGTTTCTCTCCAGAGTGAATCCTCATGTGAATCTTTAGGTTTCCTTTAAGCCTGAAAGTCTTTCCACACTGTTTGCAGGTGAAAGGTTTCTCTCCAGTGTGAACTCCAATGTGAGCCTTGAGGTTTCCTTTATTTGAGAAACTCTTTCCACAGTGATGGCACATGAAAGGCTCTTCTCCAATGTGAATTTTAACATGTTTCTTAAGGTGATTCATGTCTGTGAAACTCCTTTCGCACTGATGACATCTGATATTCTTCTCTCTTGAATGAATCCTCATGTGATTATTAAGAGTTAATTTATGTCTGAAACTCTTCCCACAATGATCACATGTGAAAGGTTTCTCTCCAGTGTGAATTCTCATGTGTGCATAAAGATGATTTGTCTGTTTAAAACTCTTCCCACATTGATCACATGTGAACGGATTATCTCCAGTGTGAATTCTCATGTGAGTCTGAAGAATTCCATTTAATGAGAAACTCTTCCCACACTGTTCACAGGTGAAAGGTTTCTCTCCAGTGTGACTTTTCATGTGGACATTAAGGATTTTTTTCTGTGTAAAACTCTTTCCACACTGATCACATCCAAATGGCTTCTCACCAGTATGAATTCTCATATGAGTCTCAAGATTTCCCTTATATGTGAAACTCTTTCCACACTGAGAGCAGGTGTAAGGTCTCTCTCCAGTATGAATTCTCATGTGGGAATTATTGTTTGTAGTTTGTGTTCTTTGAGCTTTTTTTGGTGAGGAAGTCTTTTCAGTCTGTGAGCAACTGATTGATGTTTCTTCAGTTTTGAAATCATGATGTTCCTTATTCTGATCTTTCTCTTTCATTTCATTCAGTTCTTGACTCTCCTCTTTCAGTGCCATTAAGTCTGAGGTGAAATGAGACAAATACAAGTTAACACCAGCTTAAAGTTCACCCAAAAATGAAAATCGCTGTTGGCTGCCATTATCGAAAGTACTACAATGTATGCGTATGAATAATTAATGACAAAATTTTAATTTTTGGGTGAACTATCCCTTTAATCGCATAAAGCAAGAGACATCAAAAAATTTAGACATGAAAAGCATCAAATCAAAATGTGTGTGTTAGAACCTATACATACTAAACTACTGAAAGAGGTGTGAACTGAAAGCTCAGACCCTTTTGCCAATATTGTTATTTTTTTGCCTTCTTTAGGACCCAATCCTCGTCCTTTAGGACCTCCACCCATCTAGATCTCGATAGAGAGATGTACCATTACTATGTTTTCCACAATCAGTAATGGTTGTTACTGTCAGCACCAATAGCCTTGTGGTTAGTGTGCCAACATATAGCACAACTGTGCTCATGGCGACCCGAGTTCAAATCCCGTCCTTTGCTAATCCCGCTCCCCTCTCTCTACCCAGCACTTTTCGGTCATCTCTTTACTATCCTGTCTATTAAAGGCACAAAAAAGCTCAAAAATATATCTTAAAAAATAATAATGGTTGTTACAGTCACTTTGTTTTGTTGTTGCATTCACAAATTCACTATTTTTTTTTCGTTTGTTTTGAATCATAGCCTTCTTCACCTTGTAAATGTTGCAGTATCAACAGCTAAGCTCTAGTTGGTTCAACTTTCAGCAGCTAGAGCACTTAGTAGTCAATTGATCACTGTCTGCATCATCTTAGTCTGAGGACTGACTGCACAGAAAATAGTTACTGGCCACAGCATTTGCCAAATTTAATGTGAAACTAAACACACTTCAGCAGTGCCAATCCTCCCTATGCGTAAAGTACACAAGTTACATACAGCCCTTGAACCACTGCAGCTGTGCAATTAATACAATGTTTATTTTGGCTTCCAACAATTATGAAAACACCTATTCTGTTCCTTTCATTTAAAGCGGTCCACTGTCGTGCTTCCTACGTAACATCCAAATCAGTTAAATCATGTAACATTACTATTGGTATATTCAGGACATGGTTAAAACTAAAAAAAAGAGTTTGTATTGAACTGCTAAAAGAGATGCTTCCCCAGGTGCACATGATCTGATACGGTGTGAAAAACGTACAACTATAGGCCACTGTTTTAGATTCGCGAAAACACAAAATGTTAAAATGTCCCTCCTGGTGAGTTTTTACTTAAATGCATTCAGTTATGTCTTAAGTGACCATAACATTTGGGAAAAGTAATCAAATGTTTCACAATATATTAGATCTTCAGTTTTAAAGTGACAGCAGCCTAACAAATGTTCTGCTGTTTCATTGAATCTTAAAGGAGAAGTCCACTTCCAAAACAAAGATTCACATATAATTTACTTACACCCTTGTCATCCAAGATGTTCATGTCTTTTTTTCTTCAGTCGTAAAGAAATGATTTTTTTGAGGAAAACATTTCTGCATTTTTCTTCATATAATGGACTAGTATGGTGCCCCGATTTTGAACTTCCAAAAGGCAGTTTCAATGTAGCTTCAAACAATCCCAAATGCGGTTGTAAACGATCCCAGCCGAAGAAGAAGGGTCTTATAGATACATATAGCGAAACAATCGGTTACTTTCATTTAAAAAAAACAAGTTAAATACTTTTTAATCTCAAAAACTCATCTTGCCTTTCTCTTCCTGAACTCTGTGTATTCTGAGTTAGGGTATGTTGAAAAACTCCAATCGTATTTTCTCCCTCAACTTCAAAAATGATTTCAAAATCACCCTACATCGCTGCAGAAGTACTGACACAGTCTTTGCAAAGTGAACATGCAAAGAAGATCAAACACTCTTAACAAAAAAGGTAAAACAGTGATATAGGGTGGTTTTGAAGTTGAGGGAGAACATGAGATGGGAGTTTTTCAACATACCCTAACTGTCACGAACCGAAACAAAAACAGTACAGGCAAAGTAAGACAAAACAAGCGTTTGGCATTAAAAATTATATAAATTGTATTATTTTTATTAAAATAACAGATTTTTATTAAAATAACTGAATGTTATGTTAGCTAAGACCCTTTTTTCTAGGCTGGGATCGTTTAGAGCCCTTAGAGTCATTTTTTTGAAAAATAAAAATTTAAGCACAAAAGCTTGTGTAGCACAGGCTCTGGGATGCGCGTCCACGATGCTACATACTATTGAATCACATCGAAAGGTCACGCGGAACTACAGACCCAGTGTTTACAAAGCGAACACGCAAAGACTAAGGAAGTGCAAGCAAGTCAAACGCTGTTTACAAACAAAAAATACAACGATGTCGGACGATTCTGAAGTTGTAAGAGAAAATGAGATGAAGTTTTTCACCATACTCTACCTTTTTGAGTTTTGAGTACACAGACGATGAACTTAGACGTGATTCGTAGTGTTGTGGATGCGCATCCCAGAGCTGGCGCTACACAATATTTTTATTTAAAAAAAAAAAAAAAGACAGTTCGCTTAGCTAGATAAGACCCTTCTTCATCGGCTGGCATCATTTAGAGCCCTTGGAAGCTGCATTTAAACTACATTTTGGAAGTTCAAAATGGGGCACCAATGAAGTCCATTATATGGAGAAAAATCCTGAAATGCTTTTACGACTGAAGACAGAAGGACACGAACATCTTGGATGACAAGGGGGTGAGTAAATTATTTGTAAATTGTTATTCTGGAAGTGGACTTCTCCTTTAATCAATGTATATTTAATTTACACAGTGAAGACTATACAGTGGGTTTTTTGGAAGAAATGTGGAAGAAAGATAAATAGCATGCAGTGACTCTACCAAGTTGTGTCATCTGGATAAATGTTTTAGTATTTTATAAGTAGGCTGGTGTTTCTAACATATGATTTTTTTATTATAACTTGTAATGAAAATGTACTGCTATTTACATTCAGGTATGTTAATATGATAGTATGGCACTTTTGAAGATGAATAGAAAAAATAACTTCTAGACTACAAATGTTAAGACTTAACTTTTTTCAAGATAAGGTTTTTGTTAGATACTGTTTTCATTGTTTACTAATCAGAAGTAAATGTTGGGTTAATGTTACACAAAATGATGGTTTAGTTACAGCTACTTGTATTTATTTTATATCTCTTCATATTTCTGTAGAGCTGGGCATTTTAATAAGAATCAAATGAATGAGTTCAGCATTGAGAATAAAAACCAACCTGTTTGTTCCTCAGTATCTTCATGTTTGACTCTGAATGTTTCTTCAATCTTCATGTCTTCACTCTCCTCTTTAATAAAGGCCATCTTTATAATCATAATCTGGGTGTGTCTTAATCAGCTCCCTAGTTCAGTAGTAAGCACACTGGTAAGGTAAAGTCAGTTAGAGTAAGAATTAATATACTTCAATGACCTGGTTAGCCAAAACACACTAAGAACACACAAAAAAATAAATAACACACAAATTACGTAAATTCATTTGAGTATTTGTGATTTGTATGTGGTGTGTAATAATTTGTAGATTACATTTAAAAGATTCCACGTCAAACCAGTTAAAGTTGGTTTGTAAAAGTTGTCATTACACGTTTGTGTTCGTTGTTCAACATTTTCACTGTTTTGAGCAGCAGGTGTCGTCATCGTGCGCTGATTCGAGCGATTCAAAACAGTGAATCGTTTGATTCATTTGACTCGGAGTTTTAAAAATCTCCGTTTTTCTCATCACTACTTGCCAGTGACCGAATAATAAACTTAATTCACGAGCGAAATGTTAGCTGGCACATTACAATGTTACATTAAATGATAACTCATTAATTTTACAAAGCCTGAAAAACTATAAAGTTGCCTGAATATCGATTTAAACACTTGAAATGCTTAAAAATACCAACCTTTTTTTCAGACTCAAGAGCGCGGAGCGTTCCTATGACGTCACGCCCCCAGAACAAAATAAAAGTCATGTAAGGTGCATAGAAACACATACACAACAAAACATATGTCAGAGGTCCTAGTAGAATTTTATTATAGTAGATTCTCAGCTATCTGTTTTTTTCAAGTCAAGCATGTGTCACTCCAGCTGTAGTATTTTACAGCGACTAGTTATCATTATTTTATTTTAGACTCTTAGGTCCATATCCACAAAATTAACAAAATACAAAACAATACAAACATATATATATATATAGGTATAAATCTGAACATCTGTCCTTTTGCTTGTAGAGGCTAAAGAGAAACAAATTAATTTTGAGCTTGAACATGTTCAGCCTAATGTCAACATGACAAAAGAATCAGAGAATACAAGAGACATACAAACCAGTGGGACAAAGTGGAACTTTTTGTTTTAGTTTTGTAGATTTTTAATTTATTGTTATTTTTATATGATTTTATATTGTTGTTTTTACGAGCATTCAAATTATTTGAATTAAAAACATGCTTGCTGTAATTTTATATTAAATTTACTTAATCATTATAATTCAGTGCTTCAGACTACTTTTAATTGTAACACATAAATGTCAAAAATATTTATAAAACAAGTCATGTAAGAGGACAGAGGACAGACCATCCACTTGCCACCGGTGTACCAACGGAGGCAAACCGCTGGTGGCATGCCAAAAAACACCAGCAGACTGACAGGATTTTTAGATCCATTTTTCCAGAATTTTTAGATTTTTAGCTGACGGTGGTCCGACCATGTTAAGTCGCTGAATTTGTGCCGCACAAAAACGTTGGCGGACTGCCAGGTCATTGTTTGCTGGGCCTTAAAAGATTTACCCATTTTTTTCCAGCAGAAAAATTCAGACACACCTGCTTTAGCTGTCTCTAGGCTCCAATAATCCTTAAAATTTTATTGTCCAGGCTTCCACTGGGAAAATTTATGAGAAAGAGAGAGATCAATATATCAGAATAATCTTTCATGATTTAAAAGTTATGTAAGGAAATCGATAAAACGTGGATTAAGGATTAACAAAGTGATTGTGTAGTATTGATTGTATACAAAAATAAAATACTAAGAAATAATATTAAAATCTAAAGATTTGATTTTTTGTTTTCAAGATCTAAGGATTCTTTGTAGCAGAGATAAAATGGTATGAAAATGATCATAGTTATCAATATTATCATGGTATTGTTAAAATCTGTTGGAAATGTATACACACACACTACAATCATTTCACCAAGTTTTGTTTCAAAAACAAACAAATAACAATGTTGTATAATGTTGGTCATATTTTATGGTTATCTTTATAGTTGTTATATTTAAGTATATTTTAACACATTTTAATTGCTTTATTTTGATTCTTGGAATTCACTGTTATACATTTTTTCTATTAACAAGACTTTTAGACTAAAATGAACTTTATATGTTTCATTTTAATAGTAATAAATATATTAGTAAATTCATAATATGTTCATATTGGGGAAAAACGCTGATTTCTATTTTATTTTATTTATATTATTTATTTTAAATACTTTATATTTTAACTTTTTTTTTTTTTTTTCCATTTTAACATATGGTTGGCATGAAAGCGTTCTGCACCTAAACGTAGCTGTGACTTTTAGACAGAATCTCACACTCTTTTATTATTTTTTAATATTTCAGCACATCATTGGTCAATCTGCATTTAATTATGTATGAACTCTGAATTCCTCTGCTATATTGGGATTTTGAACTTTTATTTTGGTCTGGTGATGTGACGTCATAGGTATGAGCCGCGCTCCTGCATCTGTTGTGATTTGGCTGAAGAAAGGTTTGTGTTTTTATACAAAATCAGGCAGTTTTGTATTTTTTTTTTTTACAAGCGATGTTGAGTGGCATATTTTTATTTAATGTGTCATTGTAATACTGTAGGTAACATTTATGAGTGTTAGTTTGTGTAAATAATCCGCACGTGAGTAAAAGCTGCCTCTCATTTCGCTCCCTATCTCATGCATCAGTTTATCGTGATGAGAGAAACGGAGCTTTTCGAAACTCCGAGTTAATGGAATCAGTTGCATCACAAAATGATTCAGTGAATCGAAGCGTTTGAATCGCCGCTCGCTGTCCGACTCCTGCTGCTAAATACAACGAGAAAACAAACACAAACGAGTAACAACTTTTACAAACGAACTGCAAATGTTTTCATGGAAGTGTAACCTGTTAAGAAACATACTTATATTTATTTTTATTTTTATTTCAGGCTATTTAAGTCCATTCACTGACTTACGAGTGGAAGCTGATTGAGACACACCCAATGATTTAGTTATTCTGATCTTATAAAAAACAAAGTGCCCAAACAGAAAAACTCCAGCTGAAGCAACTGAGATCCATGTGACACGGTATTAAAATTATGGTGTCTATTAAAGAGGAGAGTGAAGACATGACCATTGAAGATGCATTCAGAGTCAAACAAGAAGAAACTGAGGAACAAACAGGTTGGTTTTCATTTTCGAAGCTGAATTCACTCATTTAATACTTACATAAAATGTCCAGCTTTACAGAAATGATTATTTTGTCTTTGTAGAATGTAATATGAGTGTCCTAATTAAATTGGTTTTACTTGACATTTACCTCACGTGATAAGACAAATAGTAATACTGCCTTCAACTGAACCTGAGAAGATTCTACTACATTAGTTATTATTGGGAAAAGTACTATGCATTTCCTAAACAAATATATTTTGTGTAACATTAAACCCAATGTCTGTTTCTGAACTGAAAACCATTTTTTATTAGTTAATTATGCAACAGTGCAGCTGTGGCTCAAATGTATAGGTATGTGGGCGGCACTGCAACAAAATATTTATCTACTTGAAATCAAAGAAAAGAAATCAGAAATGTGTTCAGCGTTATTTTTTCACATTGTTTTCTAAGTTTCTAGACTATTTCAGGCTTCGATTTCAGGTTGGCTATTGATAGATTCTGCTGTATTTGGCTTAGCAGTCAAGAACAATATTACCAAAGGTGGAAATATCAGACATAAGATTGTGTATGTTTGGCTGAAAAGTTTAGACTTAAACAGAAAGCCTGAGTCTCAGACAATGAAAGCTTTTAGTAGTAGTAGTAGTACAGGGGAAAATATATGCCAGAATGTTTGTGACTCTGTTAAAAATGAGTATAATACAGTGGAAGTTTGCTTAAGTGCTGAGGAATTTCAGCCATTCAAAGCTTTGTGTGTAATTTGCAGATTTTTAAAATCGACTCTGCTTGAGAAGTGATAAGAAGCTTTGTCAAAATGTGGGGAAATAAAAAAAAGTGTATTACTTGCATAAAAGTGAAATAATGTCTCTCGGGAAGCACATACAAGGAGAAAAGCAGAGGACCTAATACTGAGCCCTGTGGCACTCCATACTTGTGTCTGATGAAACATCTCTTCATACATAGGGCTGCGACGATAAATCGATTCATGGATCAATTCTGAGATTTTCCGAGTGCATCGCATTCCTTTTTGGAATTGATGAGCTTAGATTTTAACAGCAGATGGCACTCTAGTTTTTAGAAGAGTGAGAGTCATGTAATTTCACCTTGGCTCAGAATGCTTTTATGACACAAGATTAATGTAAACACAGCCCACTGTGAACACCCTCGTAATTTGCTTCAACCTGTTCAAATTGTATGAATGATTATTTTAGGTTCTAGTGTGTGTAAGGATTTGGAAACAAAGCAGTGCTGTTTAAAACTAAGCTCAGAATCGATTTGAGAAAGAATCGCAATGTGTTCGGAAAATCTCAGAATCGATGCTGAATCATTTCTCGATTCGCAATGCAATGATTTATCATCCCATCCCTGTTCATACACACTTTCTATTCTATTAAGGTTGCTTAAACCCTGTAAGTTACTGTTACAATGCAAAAAAATGAACCTAGCAGAGAGAACGCTATTTTTCTATTTTTTTAATAAATGGTGGATTTGTGATTGGACTATAATTAAATTATCCTGTTTGCCAATTTGAAAGTTTTTGAAACAAGTCCTGATGAAAGTGTAGATTTAACAATATTAAGAAGAGGATTTGTAATTACATGTAACACCGGGGTGCAAAATTTTGCTACAATTTCCGTGTTGAACTACATGTTTTCTGGAAACCGTGTGCAATGGGGTTTGGCATAAGTTTTATCTTGTTTTGTGGGTGTGCAAAAAATGTCAGCCCAATCAGCAGCAACATGTAAATAAACCATGCGGTATACAAATGTGTCCGCTGCAGCTCAGTATACACAACAATTGAAGAAACTAGAAGAGATGTTTGTCGTAAGAGTTTTATAGTAACAATATAGCATATCAACATGCTGTAGTTGTTTATGTTTTAGCTTCATTGCAAGGCAAGTTTATTTTTATACCAAATTTCATACACAGTGGTAATTAAATACTTCACATAAAAATGAGAAAGAAAATACAAGATATTAAAAAAAAGTAGAAATAGAATAGAATAGAAACAGAATAATTTAAATTAGAATTGATTACTAGGAGAGTCTTGCTGTTGCTGTTGTATACACATTGATGCACATACTGCTAAATACAGTGGGAATTTGTCATTAAGTAAATGTAATTAATATCAAAATAAGTTCACAAGAGCAAGTATATTGTTTGCACGTGTTTATTTACATTAAAGGCAAAATAACTAAAATAATAAGAGCACAAGTATAGATGTGGAACTTTTTTACATCTGTCTAAATATCATGTAGTAATTGCAATGTCTTCTGGACCATATCCTTTCCTTAGGAAGGTGTGCTAGACACTGATTAATGTAACAAAATACTATACATATTTATATATTTTCCTATTGTATTGTGGAGTGACACTTACATAAACTTTTCTATACTCCTCTGATTATATAATGTAACAATATCATAGTGCAACAACAGTGATCAGCAATAATGATAAGCCTAATACTCACGAAATAAAATAAATAAGGTCATATAGATTATAACACAGTGGATTATTCTTCACCTGAAATGTTTTGCAAATGTTGGATCACAATAATTAGCAATTACAGGTTCCACAAATCCCTTCACTTGATTGTGATGTTCTCTTTTATTCTGGACTGCAAGGGCAGTGACTGTAACATCGAGCTTATTTTACAGTATTAAACACATATTTATACCGATTTCATCAGACTCTGAAAATTCTTTAAAAAGAACACAAAGAATGGCCTTCTCAGCTGCCATAGCTGCAACTCTTGCGTCATCAGAACAGGGTGTTCAATGCACCACCGTTTCCATTAAAAAAATGTTTTGCAACATTTTGTTGGGGCTGAATACAGCCCTGGCTACAGTATGGGTGGTCCTGACTTAAGAAATCAGTGTTTCCTTATTAACTGTTAACTTTCTAATAAATCAAAAATATTTTACACTTTTAGGGATGTGTAAGACTCAGAATACTGTGTTCAGAAAGAAAAAGATGTGTAACATTACTATGAATCCCCAAAAGGGAATGGCTAGGAGATGGGAGGAAAAAAATATTTCTATGCTTTCTCTCACAAATTGTTTGTTGGGTAGTTATTAATATGCGGGCATTGAAATCGCTTTTGAATGTGCACTTGCTTTTCACGTTCAATTTCGAGATTCGCAATCACAAGTACTTTGTGTTTACAGAGCTGCAGTACTTACCACACATTTTACAAGACTAGATGTTTGTCAGTCGTGCTCAGCAGTGGTGGAAAGAGTACTGACAAAATATACTCAAAAAATGTAGAGCGAGTAGAGTAAACAGTACTTGTCCAAAAAAACTACTTGAGTAAAAGAGTAGCTTATTTAAAAGTACTCATGGGTAATAGAGTACTGAGCTGTGAATTCTGCTCCTTTGTAATAAATGCTGTACACTGCTATAACAGAGTAAAAGTACTGATACATCACTTAAAATGTACTCAAGTAAAAGTATACAATTTTTAAACTACTCAAAAAAGACTACTTAATTACTATAACGTGAATATTTGTAATTCATTACTTACATTAGTGGCTCTGTTGAAAGCATTGTTCCTTTTCCATGTCTTTCCAAATACACCACATGGATGAGTTCCACTTTTTTTGTTCTGACAACATCATGTCATTACTATTTTAATATTAACTAGAAAATCAATTTATTGAAATTTGTGAAACATCCTTAGTGTACATGTTGTTGTTTTTGATAGTTGTTGCTTTGTGGTTTTAACCTGCATTTGTCTTCTTTTTTTTTTTTCTTGCTTTAGAATTGATGTCACTGAAAAAGGAGAGTCAAGAATTCGATAAAACGGAAGATCATGATTTCATAACTGGAGAACAATCATTTAGTTGCTCACAGACTGACAAGACACAAAAAGGAGCTCGCAAGAGAGCAAACAGAGGTTATTTCACCTGTCAACAGTGTGGAAGGAGCTTCAATCGAAAATCAAGTCTTAAAAACCACATACGAATTCATACTGGAGAGAAGCCTTACACATGCTCTCAATGTGAAAGGAGTTTTGCACAAAAACAAACCCTTGATGTCCACATGAGAATTCACTCTGGAGAGAAACCTTTCACCTGTCCACAATGTGGAAAGAGCTTCATTCGAAGATTATACCTTAAAAACCACATAAGAATTCACAGTGGAGAGAAACCTTACACATGCCCTCAATGCGGAAGAAGTTTTACATATAAACAGCACCTTCATGTCCACATGAGAATTCATACTGGAGAGAAACCTTTCACCTGCCAACAATGTGGAAAGCGTTTTACTGAACGCTCAAACCTAAAAGTTCACATGAGAATTCACACTGGAGAAAGCCCTTTCACCTGCCCACAGTGTGGAAAGTGTTTCACTCAAAAAGTAAACCTTAAAACACACATGAACATTCACACTGGTAAGAAGCCATTTACATTTTGTTCACAATTATGGATGTAAACAAAGACTTTATATATAGGAAGACTGTGCATTCCTATTACTTATCAATGGGAGAAGGTGTAACACCCGATATGGTGAATAAGCCCCACCTTCTAAACGAAAGAGCCAGTCGTTGTTAGTCAAGTCACTGTATAACTGCTAACTACGTAATCGTGAGCTTAGTAATCACTGTTTTGGAGAATTTGATGTTTCCCCATTCAAAGAGATGCATATCCTAGAGGTGTTTCAAAAATGGCAGCCGAGTGAAATAAAATTAATAAAGGGACTATAGCGTAATGTAACTGTTTGACGTGTATGGTCCCATTGGTGTGATTAGGGCGTTCATGTCTGCCTTTGAGCTGGTTCTGAACCGGACAGGCTTAAGGACAGGCCCTTATTATATATCAGCTAAACTAAACATTTTGAGCAAATATCTTATGTGTAGATATTTGTATGAACATAAAAAGGTCAATATCAAAAGCAACGATCAGTATTGTGTGTACCAGCAGGTTTTTTAAGTACTACAGCGTGTCTCATCCTCATGATTTGCCATTACTGATGTCTCCAATTTATCAAATTTATGACAGAGCATAGCAGCTTTGCGTCGTTCTTCTCCTCTGCATCTACTGCGAACGTTCCCAAGGCCTCTCTTAAAGAAGAAGTCCACTTCCAGAACAAAAATGTACAGATAATGTACTCACCCCCTTGTCATCAGAGATGTCATTCTTTCTTCAGTCGTAAAGAAATTGTTTTTTGAGGAAAACATATCTGCATTTTTCTCCATATAATGGACTGCTATGGTGCCCCGAGTTTGAACTTCCAAAATGCAGTTTAAATGCAGCTTCAAACGATCCCAGCTGAGGAAGAAGGGTCTTATCTAGCAAAATGATTGGTTATTTTTATCTCAAACGCTCATCTTGTCTTACTCAGCCGGAACTCTGTGTATTCTGGCTCAAGACGGTTAGGGTATGTTTAAAAACTCTGACCGTATTTTCTCCCTCAACTTCAAAAATCATTTAAAAATCATCCTACATCATTGCAGAAGTTCCAACCCGGTCTTTGCAAAGTGAACATGCAAAGAAGATCAAACACCCTGAACAAAAAAGGTAAAACTGTGATGTAGGTTGATTTTGAAGTGGAGACTGAACATGAGATGGGAGTTTTTCGGCATACCCTAACTGTCATGAACCGAAAAGGCAGAGTAAGACAAGACGAGCATTTGACATTAAAAAGTATGCAAGTTGTATTATTTTTATGATAATAACGAATTGTTTCGCTAGAAGAGGAAAAATCGTTTACAACCACATTTGGGATGGTTTAAAGCCACACTTAAACTGCTTTTTGGAAGTTCAAATTCGGGGCACCATAGAATTCCACTATATAGAGAAAAATCCTGAAATGTTTTCCTCAAAAAACAATTTCCTTACGACTGAAGAAAGACAGACATGAACATCTTTGATAACAAGGGGGTGATGGTTTGAAACAAATCTAAAAAGATTGTCAGCTGGTCAACATGCAACCCTTAGGGGTTGAGTCTACAATGACTAGAAATACTTGGAATGCTGTAGTTGAGCTTGACAGTCAGTTTTTTTCAGTGTCAGTGAAACAGTCCGCTTTTATGATTGGCTAACATCATTGTCTCCTTTAATAAAACCTTACAAGGAATTAATATGTGATACATTTTTCATCTGATGGTTGACTGGGGAGCTTGTCGCCTTTTTTTTTTCTTTTCTCTCTCTAAATATGTTGCATTTTTCCACTGGACACATAATAATTGTATATTAAGATCAGTCTATATCTAGATTTCTTGAATTCAGTCATTAGATTATCTAGATTTTTTTTAATTAGTTGTTTAATGGCCAGCCTAAACTCTGTAGGAAACTAGCCAATTAGGATCAGATTTGGAAACGCTGGTGTAGGATTTGTCATATATGCTTTACATATTTACATATTTTGATGTTGACTGCTTTGTGCCATTAAACTGTTGTTAACTTTTATTTGTTTTTCCACCTTAGACCTGATGGCACTAAAAGAGGAGACTGAAGTACTGAATGAAATTGAGGAGAAAGATCAGTACAGGAATCTTGATGATTTCCTTACCGGAGAAAAATCTTTTTGCTCCTTACAGTCTGAAAAGACTTCTACACGAAAAAGTGCTCAAAAGACAGGAACTGGGAATTATTTCATTTGCTTTGAGTGTGGAAAGAGTTTCAGTCAAAAAGGAAGCCTTAAAAGGCACATAAGAATTCACACTGGAGAGAAGCCTTTTACGTGCTATCCATGTGGAAGAAGTTTCAATCAGCAAGGAAGCCTTAATAGGCACATGACAATTCACAATAGAGAGAAGCTTAATGGTTCTGCTCAGTGTGGAATTCTCACTATAGAGAGCCTTTTTACCTGCCAACAGTGTGGAAAGAGTTTCACTCATAAAGGAAGCCTTAACAGGCACATGGCAATACACACAGGAGAGAAGCCATACACATGTAATCAGTGTGGAAAGAGTTTCAGCTATTCTGGAAACCTGAAAATCCACATGAATATTCACACTGGAGAGAAGTCTTTCACCTGCAAACAGTGTGGAAAAAGTTTCAACAAAAAATCAAACCTTAATTATCACGTTAGAGTTCACACTAGAACGAAGCCCTTCATCTGCCATGTGTGTAGGAAATTTTTCAAGCGAAAACGAAACCTTAAAGTTCACATGCAAATTCACACTGAAGAGAAATCTTATACGTGCCTTCAGTGTGGAAAGAGTTTCGGTCAAAAACGATACCTTGAAGCCCACATGAGAAGAATTCACACTGGAGAGATGTTTCAACTAAAAAGGTAACCTTAAGTACCATATGAAGAGGGACCTGTTTAAAAATCAGTGTGGAATGAGTTTTACAGACAAGAAAAACCTAGGAATCATGCAGGGACATCGGAGTGAAGCCTGTCATGTACATCCACTGTGGAAAGACTTCCAGAAACAAAGCAAATCTTGAGTTTCACATAAGCTGCTTTACAGCTGAATCACATCTTGCAACACTGACATTATTACCTAACTGAATTTACTCAACACTGAACTGATTCTAATTGAATAACTACACTGCTGTCTTTTGTAGAACTGTTTACAGTATTGACATAATTTTAAACTCTTAATAGCTTCACAGTTTTTGATCTGAACTGACTTAAGCGGAGTAATGACACTTTTGTCTTTTAGAACTTCTTTACAGCGGAATCTGAATTTTCCTGTTTATCGTTTGAAGTGCTTTGACGAAGTTTGTGTTATAAAGAGCATTATTAAAATAAACCTGACTTGGCTGACATGACATAAGAGTTCATGAGAAAGGGAATTATTTCACCAGCCCTCAAGACCCTGATATACTCAGTTCTTTTTCATTCTTTTCTTGGGTTAAAAAAAGAGTTCAGCTTTGACCATCATTATAGGGGTCATCGGATGCCCATTTTTCACAAGTTGATATGATTCTTTAGGGTCTTAATGAAATCTCATTCTGGTCGAGGCTGCTTTAAATGCAAATGAGCTCTGCTCGCCCCACCCATCTCTTTTCTCTGTGGAGAGATGAGCCTGTTTACTTTAGCCGCGTTTAGCCGCTAAACTTGCTAACTAGCACATTATTAGGAAAGGCGATTGCAAAGATTCATAAAAAACCCTTATACTCACTTCTGCTGTAAGTGAAGCTGGATCATGAATGATTTGCGCAAACATACATGAATATATGTAGATAGGGAGGTGCATTCCATTCACAAACAAACGTAATCTACTGCATCTTCAGCGGCTCAGATGTTGGGAGTAAATGACGACCACTACGTTCATTATTACATCCAGCAACACAACACCTCAATCGTTCAGTTGGAGATCTTCTTGTCTACTTACATCCCTGCTCTGGCATTGAAACAAAGAGGGTGGACTATTACAGTTGATCTGAGGTAAAACGCTCATGTCAATCAACTGTTGTGGGAGCGGCCTCAGTCGGTGTGACGCCACAATGACAGGCATCTGAGAACGGCTTGATTTGAAAAAGGGGATACTATTTTTACTGATTAATTAAAAACCACTGCATGGATTTTTATCATTATAGGGTAGATTTGTACATACACTGCCAAAACACATTAATGTCCAAACAACATGTAAAAGTGAACTTAGCATCCGATGACCCCTTTAAACACACCAGATCCAGCTAATTAAGTTCTTCAGGGTTGGAGCAGAGTTGGAGCCAGAGTTTTGCATCCCTGATGTAGTATATTAGGAGGAAAGACCATAATTGGATGGAAGTAAATACAACTACATACAGCAAAATACAGCTACAGCTATTTAACACCAGAGTAGCTGCTCCAAGTATCAAATTTTTGAATATTTGTGACCCTCTCTGTGAGCTAAAGTTATTTTTTGTGATTCACCTTCACATTCTGTGAAACAATAATCTTGATATTTAATATCGACTGTGCAGGCCATGTCAAAGATTTGCTTAATTTTGAACTTAGAAAATCTTGTTTTTGAGAAATTTGAATGTAAAAAAGCTTAAAACTGCAATACATATGAACCATAATTATTCGGACTATGTGCCACTATGTTAAATTCTCCCATTTTCAGTGATATTTGACACATTTATTTCAAAATTCTTAAAATTGTAAAACAGGTCTATGTATTATGATAAAAAGAATCACTGCATAGCTTTCACTTTATGTATTCATTACAAATAAGCCGATTATTGTTAGAGCTGCAATTGTTTATTGTTTGATTAAAGGGGTCATCAGATGACCATTTTCCACAAGTTGATATGATTCTTTAGGGTCTTAATGAAAAGTCTAAGCTCTATAACCTACAACCTTATTTTCCAGACTCAATCAATGGACATGGCTCTGTTTTAAAACTTCTTAAATTCACTTTGGATATTTTTGGAGAGGCAGAATAGTTTGTAATGTATATGATGATTCAAATAATCAATACCAATAATCATTTCTAGTGATATCTGATCCTTTATTGAAGCAAAATCCCCTATAATTTTATATCATTATGGAAACTTAAGATAGAGACAGAAATTACCTGCCACATAGCTAGAAAGATCTACTGTCAGCTATTTAAAACTATAGCATCTATCATTTTGTAATATCTGTATTAGGATTTTAAAACCCTCAAGATTCTTTTAAAAAAGTCCCTATCAAATTATCGATGATCGTGATAACCATTATCATGATTATCAAATCATGAAATCAAATCAAAACCTAGCCCTGGTTTAAGTGAATAAAAAAAAAATCATCAAAAAACAAATGGCTTTTTCAAAGCCTAACCCCATTAGCTTCCAAGAGTTTTTAGCTCCACAGACATTCTGTCTTCACCAGGGTGACTCCTTGCGAGCTGCTCCGAGATCATAGCAGCACATTTACTGGTCTTTCATGGTGAAATGAACACTTCCCTGGAACTGATGTAACTGCTGTCACTTGTGAATGGAGATCTTAAGTGTTTTTATTAGTCAACAACATGTGATAATTTATCTCTGCTCATGTGGCTCAACCCACCAGTTCTTGTTAACAGTAAAAAAGACAGTTGTGTGTTATGCTTTAGCCTGCTCAAAAGGGATGCTATTTTGCAAAAGTGCAAAGCAGAACAGCAAAATTATGCAATCCTTTCTCTTTTGTTTGTTTTCTGGTTACATTCAAAAAGGCTTTCACCATGTGTGCATTACGTCCTTCCTCTGAAGTCTGAAATGACAGATTTTGCTGAACGATACAAGAACACTTTGGATCAGTGCCTGACTAAAATCTAAAGTCTCAATGTGATGAACTTGGACAGAGGTCCATTTGCTGACACTGTGCACAAATTTCAGCAGCCATCTTGAAATATTTAGCACAATGTGTTGATTTGTCAGCAGCTCTGTAACTGAAAGTGGAGGTTTGTTTGAACCGTCTCCTTGGAGAACTAGAGCGTAGTATGGCACTGATTTACCTTGATTGGGTATTATGCTCACTATTCCTCCAGTTGCCATCCAGATAAAGGGATGTTTTGTGGTTTTCCTGGAAGTGTGACAAAGATTTCCATTCTCTGTCCTCTGTATTGGTGTACCTGATGTTGTTGTTAACAGCAAAGCTCTTCCTGGGCTGAAGGTTGAGTGTTTTGTGTCAGATTTTGCTGAGATATTTCTTAGGTGAGAAACTGGGCTCTTCTAATATAGTGCCCCTCCGATTTCCCTGTTAACTTCCAGTGAGTTGTCATGTTTTATTTTTTTCCTCTCTTTGAATGTTCTATCCCTACAGGACCATCAGATATGTTTAAGAACTCTTAAATGTTGTTGGTAGATATGAACTTAGAGTCTTTAATTAAATTCCAAGCACGGGTAGAAGGAGGTTTGTGGCAATTCGAAGACTCGGGTAACTGCTGATACATATAGTTCTCCATAATGCTCATAATCTTGTACTTTACCTATATCTGATCAAATGCACATTGTCCTTCTTTGCTTGAGTTGAACAAATCATTTTTGCTTTGTTATCTAAGATGATTGAACACCTAAGGGACGATGCCAACCCCTCAGAAGACCTCAGAAGATGCCAACCCTGAAACGACATACAGAACTACTAAGTTTGACTGCAACATATAATAATTTCTGTAATGATGTTTACCGTCTGTTCGATTACGTTATTAATTAACTGATTTTTACTTTACATCTCTGCCATGTGTACATCAACTGGACATTCACCACTGATAAGCTATTACTAAATAAATTGTAGAAACTTCAATTTTCTGTAAAGCTGCTTTGCAACCATTTGTATTGTGAAACACGCTATACAAATATACTTGAATAAATTTTGGTAAATCAATTTGCAGCAACTAAAATCTAACAGTTTAATAGATAACTTGTTTATATTATAATCACATTTTTATGACAGGCTATAAGAAATGATTTAAACCATTTTAATTAAATATTTTAAAAAAGGTAGATAGATAGATAGATAGATAGATAGATTAAACGTTTAATAATTTGTATCAGTAGCTTTGGACTTCTGATAGCTATGCAGTTCATTCATTCATTTCGTACTAGGTACTGTACAGTTGTATCGTATTATATTTGTTTTCTAATGTAAAATATTGATTTTAACGAACAAGACTTTTATTTTGGTCTGGTGATGTGACGTCATAAGGCCGCGCCGCGCTCCTGTATCTGTGATTCGACTGAAGAAAGGTATGTGCTTTTAACCGTTTAAAGTGTATACATCAATACAACTCGTTTAGAGAATTGCATTTAAAACTGTGAAATCAGTTGTTAGCCAGTAACAGTTCAATGCTTTATCTAGTGACACTGCAGTCCCTATATAGTGAATCTTTTTATTTTAAACGAATTCGGTCACTAGCAAATAGTGTTGATAGAAACTGATCTTTTCGAAACTCGGAATCAACTGAATCAATTGCTTCACAAAATGATTCACTGTTTTGAATCGCTCGAATCGACGCACGCTGGCGACACCTGCTGCTCAAAACACTGTAAATGCAACGAGAACAACAAACACAAACATGTGTAGTAACAACTTTTACAAGCAAACGCAAATGTTTTCTTGAAAGTGGATTAAATATAAATATTAAATTAAATATATTAAAAATAATCTACAAATCAGTAAATACTAAATAGCAATCTTAATACAAATGTGAATCTTGTGTATAATTAGCATAATGACTGCTGAACTAGGAAGCTGATTGAGACGCACTCATAGATTGTTTACATTTATTTTTTTCTTTCTGGTAATTATTCTCATCTTAAACAGGACAAAGTGTGCAAACAGAAAAAAATCCTGGTGAAGCATCTGAAATCCACGTGACACACTATTAAGGATGGTGTTTATTAAAGAGGAGAGTGAAGACATTAAGATTGAAGAAACATTCAGAGTCAAACAAGAAGATACTGAGGAACAAACAGGTTGGTTTTCATTCTCAAAGCTGAACTCACTCATTTGATCCTTATTATAAAGTTCAGCTCTACAGAAAAAAAGCTATGTTGTTTAACACTAACCCCAGCGTCTACGTCAGAATAGAAAACAATGAAAACAATATCTGACAAAAACTTCATTTTGGTTCAAGCAAACAGTGACACTTAAGTTTTTAACTTGACATTTGTTTTATTTGTAAGGGATGTTTTTTTCTGCTATTATCAAAAGTACCATACTAATATATTAAAATACCTGAATTTAAATAGCAGTGAATGTTCATTACAACAAGCAAAAATAGTCATATTTCAGCAACTTAAAGGAGTTCACTACCAGAACAAAGATTTACAGATAATGTACTCACCCCCTTGTCATCCAAGATGTTCACGTTTTTCTTTCTTCAGTCGTAAAGAAATTATGTTTTTTTTTTTTTTAGGAAAACATTTCAGCATTTTTCTCCATGTATTGGACTTCTATAGTGCCCTGAGTTTGAACTTCCAAAATGCAGTTTAAATGCAGCTTCAAATAATCCAAACCAAGGAAGAAGGGTCTTACCTAGCAAACGATCAGTTGTTTTCATAAAAATAACAACATTTATATACTTTTTAATGTCAAATGCTCGTCTTGTCTTACTCTGCCTGAACTCTTTTTTTATTTATTTTTATTTTTTTTCCCGGTTCATGACAGTTAGGGTATGTCGAAAAACTCTTAAATTCAAAATCGCTGTTTTACCTTTTTTGTTAAGGGTGTTTGAACTTCTTTGCATGTTCACTTTGCAAAGACTGGGTCGGTACTTCTGCAGTGGTAGGATGATTTTGAAATGAAGTTAAAGGAAGAAAATAAGATTGGAGTTTTTCGACATGCCCTAATTGAACCAGAATACACAGAGTTCAGGGAGAGCAAGACGAGCATTTGAGAAAGTAAAATGTATTTAAATTGTATTTTTTTTTATGAAAAAAAAAATGTTTATAACCACATTTGGGATCGTTTGAAGCTGCATTTAAACTGCATTTTGGAAGTTCAAACTCAGGGCACCATAGAACTCCACTATATGGAGAAAAAATAGCGTTTTCTTCAAAAAAGATAATTTCTTTACAACTGAAGAAATAAAGACAAACATCTTGGATGACAAGGGGGTGAGTACATTATCTGTGAATTTTTGTTGTGGAAGTGGACTTATCCTTTAATTCAGCACTGGCACATTGTCTGTGAAGAAAAAGAAATCACAGAAAGCCGTCAGTAGTGACTTCGTAAACAGTCTTAAATGAGTTTAAAAGACTTAAAATGATGGTAAAGTGTTGGGAGAAAACTGGATGTGTGGAAAATCTGTGTCATGTGATCAGGTTTTAAAGAGACAGCACTGCTTTTAAAATGAAACCTGCTGCAGTCTGTGACATTGATGTAAATCAAAGAACAAAAGAAAAAGAGAAATTACTCACTGCTCTGATTGCCTTTTGTTGAAAAAAGAATGTATATTCAATGGATTTACAATTTATAGTTTATGCCAGGGGTGGTGACCTCCAGTACTGGAGAAATGCAGCCCTGCAGAGTTCAGCTCCAACCCAAATAAAAACTCACCTGCTTGTAGCTACCTACGCTGGTGAAAAAAACAGCATATGCTTTGACCAACAGCATGACCAGTATAAACCAGCAAAGGACCAGCATAAACCAGCACAGGACCAGCATCAAAACATACCTAACCAGCATATGCTGGTTTTTTCACCAGGGTAGTAACCGTTCAGATCTTGATTAGCTTGTTCAGGTGTGTTGGGTTAAAGCAAAACTCTGCAGGGATGCGTCTTCCCAGGACCGACGTTCTCCACCCCTGGTTTATGCGAAGACCGTTTTAAGTTTATTGTTTTTCAAAGCCTATTAAATATTACAAATATATATATTTATTTGATTTTGCAGTAATAATGGCTATAATTAGGAAGTGCAATTAATAGAGACTGATCATTAGCAGTATTTATATAAATGAGACTGGTCTTCATTAACAATAGGCTACTTGGTAAAAGATGCCATTACACCACATATATTAAACCACAATCTTTGTTTTACATTAATGTGGAGATTAATTGTAAAATTCTGTTTATTTTTACATAGTTTTTTACAGCAGTAGTCTAAATATTTTGATATCTGTTGCTTTGTTCCATTAAACTGGTGTTAACTTGTATTTTTTTTATTTCACCTCAGACTTGGTGGTGCTGAAAGAGGAGAGTCAAGAACTGAATGAAACGGAAGAGAAAGATCAAAATGAGAAACGGCATGATTTCAAAACTGATGAATCAATTAGTTGCTCACAGACTGAAAAGACTTCCTCACCAAAAAAAGCTCAAAAAACACAAACTACAAACCTTAATTCCCACATGAGAATTGATACTGGAGAGGGACCTTTCACCTGCCAACAGTGTGGAAAAATATTTAGTCGAAAAGAAAGCCTTAAATTCCACATGAAAATTCACATTGAAAAGAAACCGTTCATATGCTCTCAGTGTGGAAAGTGTTTTACACGGAAACATCACCTTAATGCCCACATGATGATTCACACTGGAAAGAGTCCTTTCACCTGCCCTCAGTGTGAAAAGAGTTTCACGAATAAATCCAACCTAAAGACCCACATTAGAATTCACACTGGAGAGAATCCATTCACATGTGATCAGTGTGGAAAGAGTTTCAGATATAATGTAAACCTTACTAATCACATGAAGTTTCACTCAAGAGAGAACAGTTTTAAGTGTCGTCAGTGCGACAGGTGTTTCACAGAGAGGGAACATCTTAAGAATCATGTTCAAATTCACATCGGAGAAAAGCCTTTCATGTGCCACCACTGTGGAAAGAGTTGCTCAAAAGAAGAAAGACTTAAGGTTCACTTGAGAGTTCACACTGGAGAAAAACCTTTCACCTGTGAACAGTGTGGAAAGAGTTTCAGCGTTAAAGTAAACCTTAAGATTCACAAGGTAGTTCACACTGGAGAGAAACCTTACAAGTGTCCGCAGTGTGTGAAGAGTTTCACATGTCACGGGAGCATGAAACGTCATTTAAAAACTCATTCTGGTGACAACGTTTAGAAAAAGGAGCAATTTCTACAATCATCTGCACATTTATTTTGGAAGACATTTAGTTGTGGTCAGTGTAATAACATTTGCCAACACACTTACAGATACATCTGAAATGTCATGCAAATGTTGTTGAAGAGCATGAGAAGAAAAAAATGCTGTGTGAAATCAAGACTACGTTCACTCTGTACTATCAGAATAAGTTTACTGATTGTGGAAATTTATTGTCAGGAAAAGCATGGAAATATTATTCTAGTTATGTGCAGATTTTTTTTTTTTAGCGAAGTTTATACTTTATTGTGCTTCCAGTAGTCTGCATGTACATATACATACTGTTCCCTTTCAAATTCATTTGCTGCAATAAACAATCCTAAGCAGTTTGTCTTCCTTTCTTTTTTTGTTAATTGTACGTTAGAAAAATTGTAGGCCTGCTGGAGCTGATCCCATATCTTGGGTTGAAAGCAGGGAAACACCATGGATAAATGGCCAGTCCATCAAAGGGATAAATGTATTAAAGGGGTCATCGGATGCAAACTTCAATTTTTCATGTTGTTTGAACATTAATGTGTGTTGGCAGTGTATGTACAAATCTACCCTATAATGATCAAAATCCATGCAGTGGTTTTTAATTGTCTTTTTAAAAATCTGTAAAAATAATATCCCCTTTTTTAAATCGAGCTGTTCTCAGATGCCTGTCGGTGTGCCGTCACACCCACAGAGGCCGCTCCCACGATAGTTGATTGACATGAGCGTCTTACCTCAGACCAGCTGTCACAGTCCAGTAACTTTCCCTTGTTTCGATGCCGAAGCAGGGATGTAAGTTAGACAAGAATATCTCGATTGAGTGATTGAGGTGTTGTGTTGCTGGATGTAATAATGAACATAGTGGTCATCATTTACTCCCGACATCTGAGCCGCTGAAGATGCAGTGGATTACATTTGTTTGTGAAGGGAATGCGCCTCCAGATCTACATATATCCGTCTATGTTCGCGCAAATCATTCATGATCCAGCTTCACTTACAGCAGAAGTGTGTATAAGCGTTTTTTTATGAATCTTTGTGATCGCCTTTCATTATAACGTGGTAGTTAGGAAGTTTAGTGGCTAAACGCGGCTAAATGTGGCTGAAGTAAACAAGATCGTCATTCCATAGAGAGAAGAGAGGGGCGGGTTGAGCAGAGCTCATTTGCACTTAAAGGAACAACCCCTTAGAATGAGATGATTTTTGCAGAGCTGATTTTGACAAGGTAAAAAGGGTGTTGTTTTACAAAACCATTGAGAATTTTTAATCAAAGTATATTGGAGACTTTTTATTAAGACCCTAATGAATCATATCAACTTGTGGAAAATGGGCGTCCGATGACCCCTTTAAAAAAAAATTATTTTGTCAGTATTTACTCTCAAACTCAATCAACAGAGTTCAGAATGTATCCAAGATTATTAATCCCTTTGATGGGCAAGCCATAGAAAAGAGAGTTTCAGTAGTCTAGTCGGGTAGGTGATAAAGTGTGTACAAGAATTTCTACACCTTTGATATTTAAAGTAGGATGAGAGCAAGCAATACCACAAAGGTATAAGACGGCTGATTTGACAAGTGAATTAATGTGAGGAATAAAATGGGAGAGAAGGATTAAAGAATCTACCATGATTTCTGATAGCATTGGAAGCCCTAAAACACCAGCAGTATTAACCAATTGAACAGAGAAGTTATCAACCAGCAGCTTTTGGTCAATGTTACAGAAGTTATAGAACATTTGAGCATTGCTATCCTCAACACATGTAGATATGGATTGGGTGGGGATGGGAGCAGTTGGGTTAGTGTGGGTGTCCACATGTATTTATTTACCCTTGTCTTTCTGTGTTGGCAGTGTGGCAATTGACATTTCCATGAGAATGCTGATTGCCTGATTAGATTATGGTTCTTAGCTGTATCTCTCCTCCATGGCCAGCCAGCTTCTTTGTGAGCTGGAATTTACAAATGTAATGACACATTCACAATGTAATGTTATCACTGACAACAACATGAATGTCTGTCTCAGTGCTTCTCAAACCTGTCCTGGGGATCCCCAACCATTGCATATTTAGGATGTCTCTCCCTCATTCGCCACATCTTGCGTGCTCTATTAATGAGCTGATGAATTGAATCAGATGTTTTACCCTGCTGGAAAAAAACAAAGCTTAAGCTGGTTGGCTGGTTTTAGCTGGTCATCCAGGCTGGTCTTGGCTGGTCTTAGCTGGTCATAGCTGATCAGCAGGCTGGTTTTAGAGGGGTTTTGACCACCTTCAGGCTGGTCTTAGCTGGTCAGGCTGGGAAACCAGCTGGAACGACCAGCAAAAACCAGGCCAGGCTGGGAGACCAGCTAAAACTAGCTACGTCCATCTTAAACCTGCTAAAACCAGCCAACTGTGGGGAAGACGTAGCAGTCAGGAGCTGTGTCTGAAGCCTTAGAATGTGGAGTGCAGCAGGAGACTGAGTGGCAGTGACAGGCTGCTAAAACAACAGTAAAAGGGCATAAGATGTAGTGAAACTGCGTAACGGTATTTTAACAGATTTGTGATGCTACATTGGATGTCATTTTCAAATAGATCACCTGTAAGGTACCTATTATTGTTAGTTTTCCAATCCTTCTTCTGCTCAAGCATATGGCAGCCCATAGAACCACCTGCAGGAAAGTTATACAATTTAGCGCCCAGGTAGAATTTCACAGCTCAAAATTTCCATTGCGTTTAAGCAGATAACTTTTGAACTTCAAGTGCTAGAAACATACATATGGATACGGTCAGCAATTCGTTTCACACTTGAGTTAGTCAGTATTTCATAGACAAGATTTAGGGATCATTAAATTACAGTTGAGGTCAGAAGTTTACATCCCCTTTTCAGAAGCTGCAAAATGTTAATAATTTTACCAAAAAAAAAAGAGGGATCATACAAAATGCGTGTTATTGTTTATTTAGTACTGTCCTGAATAAGGTATTTAACATAAAAAATGTCTGCATTTAGTCCACAAGATAAGGTATTAGTTTAATTTATAAAAATGACCATGTTCAAAAGTTTACATTCCCTTGATTCTTAATACTGTGTTATTACCTGAATGGTCCACAGCTGTGTTGTTTTGTTTACTGATAGTTGTTCATAAGTCCCTTGTTTGTCCTAAACAGTTAAACTGCCTGCTGTTCTTCAGAAAAATCCTTCAGGCCCCACAAACTCTTTGGTTTTTCAGCATTGTTGAAAAGGATTTGGATCCTTTTCAACAAAGACTGTATGATTTTGAGAACCATCTTTTTATACTGAGGACAACTGAGGGACTCATATGCAACTATTACAGAAGGTTCAAACACACTCACTGATGCTCCAGAAGGGACAACCATGCATTACAAGCCGGGGGGTGAAAACTTTTTAAATTTAAAGATCAGGGTAAATGTAACTTATTTTGTTGTTCTTTAATCTTCTGTAGCCTCAGTACTAAATGAAAAATATGATATTTAGGCAAAATAAGAACAATTCCAAAGCTGTATTTTATCGTGTTTGCTGATACCAATGGCTATTGCAACTTTTACGAATAACATTCATCCTTATCATTCAACATCTGTCAAATTAACATGTGCAGTATATGTCTTTGCACAGATATTATAAAGTTGAGTCTGACTGCATGATTTTTTTTTTCAGACTTATTGGAGTCACAGTCATCGTGAAGGTCAGTCATTCCCCACCATTGTCTCTTTCTTTCCAATAGGGTTGCAGTTCATATTCAGCTGCAAAAACGCATACTTTGAATGATGCCGTCTATGGCTTCGGCAGCAAGGGACGCACGTGGCTGGCCACATCATTGAAGGAAAGCGAGAAATAGCTGGGAACTTTATCCCCAGGGAAAGACACCAGCTGGGCACCCTGACGACTGACGTGCTCGTACAGCACCCAGACACCACCTTTCACTTTGTGGGAGGAAGCGGTGTCACTGAAATCAATGTCGTGAAGATTGGTTTCTTTGCGTAGGGTCACGCTTCTTCCCCCGTAGTTTGCACACTGAAACAGCTGGATTTCAGGGTTGTCCAGGTCATCTGTGATCATCCTGAGGGAGGAAAACCGTCCCTTGTCTTCAAGGATAGCGTACTCTCCTTCCTCAAACACCCGCTGCTTTCCAGTGAAGTTCTTGTCGTAAAACGCTACCCATGGTGCGCCAATGACTTTTATGGACGAGATGACGTCATTGAAGCCCTTTTCTTCTAAGTTGTGGACGTCGTTCTTGAATTCAGCTGTTCTGCCCTCAAAGGCATCTTTGCTAAAAACAATGATCTTGTTCATTTTAAATGATGACTGGAGGAGAGAAGGCAAGTGTTTCTGAAGGTTCTTCCTGTGGCTGTGCTGAGAAGAGAGAATGAGTGACTTGGTGCACAGAGCTGCCTTTTATAGCACAAAAAAGTGGGTGTTGACAAAGTTATGAATGATACCTGACACAGTGGTGATGAGAAGCCATTGCCTCATCCCCGTTTTTCAGTTAAGCAGGTGGAGTCTTTCAAGAATATTTGAAAAATAAATGACAAATTTTTTTCCAAGTAATCTACAAAAAATTTCCATCAGTATTTCAATAACAATTTAAAGTTATATTAAATGGAATAAGTTGAACTTTTAAGTGTTTTTTTTATATACCACTTAAGTGGGACTTTCTTTATATGTATCTTTATATGTACTTTCTTAATTGCTTTTAGTGTTTTTAAAATATGGTTAAAGTGTACTACTTAATGTACTGACAAGCAATTCATGTGAGCTAAAATATACTTTAATGTCAGTTAACATACAGTTTTAAGTGTGAATTAAATGTAATGTTTTCAACCACCTAAATGCACATTATTTGTAATTGATTTTAAATATATTAGTTTTAAAATTAAATTAAATGCAGTTAGTTGAACTTTTGAGTGCTATTTTTGAACCACTTAAGTGAGACTTTAGTATTTTTATAGGTACTTTGAAATATGGTAAATGTGTACTTCTGAAGAAGCCATTAATGTGAATTAAAATATATTTCAATGTCATTTGCATGTATACTATTCTATAATAATGAAATATATTTTAGTTATATCTCTATTAATGAAGTTGTAATTTAGCATATTTAAAATTTTGTTTTAAAAATCTCTTAAAGACCTCAAGTCACAAAATTTAAACCCTCTACATTTATTGGCAACAATCTCTAAAACAAATACACAGAAACTCCTTTTGCTGATGCACAAGACAAACCCAAACATTATACACAGTTACAACAATAAAGAGTTGTTGCAAAATCATTTTGTCCTTACATACAAAAGTACCTACTGTCGCCATCACAGGACATTCTGTATGATGCATTTGTTTTATAAGAGCCAGAACTGCCACAATTATGACCCCTCGAGTTTCATAAAATCCCTTGAGATTTTGTCATTCTGTTTTTCCATAGGAACTAATGACTTTCAGTACAATTCACTAGAACCTGGCCATCAAATGTCAACTTGAAATGGATTTAGAAGTTTGGTTGACACAATGCTCCCTTCACACAGTCAAGGGATGTAGAAACCAGGGTTTTCACCAGCCTTATGTATTACATGTCAATTTTGTCTGATAAAAACAAAAAGACATTTCTTTGTTTGTTGACCTAGCAAGTATCCACCAAGTCTCCTGCCATTTCGATCAAAGGAACTTTTTTCTTCATGTCACTTTTTACATCACATCATATATTTCCTAAGAAATGTCTCTTTACATACTTTTCTGTACTTACTCAGAAACACTTACTCAGTGAAACAAGTTAGAAATCGTCAAAAAGAGAACTGTTGTGTAACACATTCAACATATGGACAGATTTCAACACCTGATATTTCATCACGTTTAACATAGAGCACTATCCATACAATTTTTTTCACAAAACAAGCCATTTTATGTACTGTACAAACTTACGTGGTTGGAACTACAGCTCTCGACCTGTGGTTAGAAGCATAGTTCCTTGTTAGTAAGACATATGGGCTCAATAAATTATGCTCTTGGGCACAATAAGCAAGCTAACATGCAGTACAATCTTTCACTCGATCTAAATATAAATGGATTTTAATCTATGTATTTTTAAGCTTTTTTAATCTATGTATTTTTAAGCTACGGGAACCCCGGAGTATGATGTAAGAGTTACCCCCGCGATGAATCTAACATCAAATAGAGCCAAATGACATGGAACAAAAAATAGTAAATCAGTAGTCAGGTGCCATGTTTAATATAGCTGCATTTTAGAGATCTCTAATAAGTTAAATCGCATAAATTATTATTCGGTGACGTCATTAACAACGGCCCTACATTGCTGAACTAATGTGGTTCAAACGACGGAGATGTGACCATGTTCGGGAAATTGTCATGACTAGTTCGTTTTCACAACAATGCATTGTACTATGGAGGTAATGTACAGGAAATGCAACCCCGAGATCCTGGCAGAAACAAGGACAGCCAGAAACTGCACAAGGTTTGACCACAGTGATTTCCCATCAGTAGTTCTTCTGATTTCTTTTTTTTTCTTTTTTTCTTCCTCTGTGATACAAACATTTGAGAGGCTGTGAGAAGAGACAGGGAAAGTGTAGGTCTCATTTCTTGGTTTCATGTTGAAAGGGTGTTTGTTTGTAGCGCCTGGATCAGAAATACATTAATTGTTACATTTAACAAGTAGTCTTTAAACACAACAAGCCAGCTACATGCTGGAGCTCTGGAGACAACGAAGATACTAACATCCCAAAAAGGCTCAGTTGCCAGGACAACGATCTGATTAGAGGTTTTATTGCCCAGAGGAATGCACATCTGCCCATGCTACATTTGCCATAGGAAAGACACAATGCCTATAGAAATAGACTCTTTCCTATTCATTCACAGACAAACCTTTCTTTGACCTTCCTATCACACATAGCCCAGGTCATTGTGTACAGTATTACTGCATTGTATTTTAATTTTGTCTGTTGTATTTGTATTTGTCTTTCTACTGTTTTATGCATGCGTTATGATAGATGACTAGATGTATAACCCACCTATGCCATGTTTGGACTCTTTTAATTTGTATGTTGATGATCTAAAAGATGGTGTAAATTAAATGTTGATACCTATGCAACATATTAGTGTTTTAAGAAACTTTAGTAGTTTTTGCATCAACACCCAATCAAATTACATATGCAAAATACCATGCTCACAGACAAAGAGTCGTAAACTTTCCCTCCAAAGGTGAAAGCTACCATTGGTTCGCAGACCTCCTGGAGGCACAGCCTCCTCCTCTTCTTCTCTTCACTCTCTTCACTCGTCTGCAACATCTTCCAATTGCTGCCCGTGTGGAGGAACCCACGGGGAGCCTGAGCCGGCACAGGGCGTGCCCGGCGGGCCCAACAGGCCCAACATACAAAGCTGTGGCTCTCGACCACGAAGAGCCAGACATTTCCACTCAACCCTAGAATTTATCTTCATGACTCGCCTCAGTCAGTCAGTGGTTCTTTTAGAACCTAAGAAGATGAGCTAGAACTCTTCAGGACTTCCCTAAGCATGCACCAGGCCTTGCGGCCTTGTCTTTCCATTCCCCAAAGATCACAGGACTTCAGCTGGGTCCCTCTCAGCTCTTGGTTCTTCTTCACATTTCACATGGGAAGAAACTCCCAGTCACCATCGAGTCAGAACATCTTTGGAGTTCATCACTCCTCAGACCCGGAAGAACGTGATTGCAATTCCAAAACCACCACTGCTCCAAACCATCAAGACTTTCACCTGAGAGTGCATTTGGACACTTGTTCAACAACCAAGGCAATGCAAGTATCGTACATTTAACTAAACAAAACAGAGGTTTAGTATAAGCTGTAGACAGCACTGATGGTTTACTGGTGGTTAACTGACTCTTTTCATGGCTTCATTTCCTTGTCTCTCTCTAACTGCTTCTCACTGACCCTTCCCCCATGTATGAGTGATTTCATGTTTGTTTGTTTAGATTAGTGATGTGTTAGTCCTTTGTTAATAAAACTCTTGTGCACAAATTACATGAGTTTTGATTCTGATTCTGCCTTGCAAATTAATGTCCCTTTACAATTTAGATTCGAGCTACATGCTCTAATGCAACAGCACTTTAAGAAAGTTATTTTCTGTGGCCAAGAAAATATCACTTCTTAAGGCGGGCGTACACGGTGCGATTTTTGAGGTCGTACGAGCTCGCATGCGATTTTTTTGGTTATCGGAAGAAATCGTCTCTTCTCGTATGGTCGGGGCTCGTATGGTGTGTGAGAAATTACGAGACGAGCAGAGTGCCTTACGAGCACTTCCCGACCTCACGGCTCATATTTTTTATATGCAGTTATGAGATAGACAGAGAGCAGTTGAATTTAACAGTACATACACAGTATATTATACACAGGCTTTCTCTCAGATTTCATGGGCAAACAATCTGATCACCCTAAATATACAGAGACACACTGCATGATTTAACATTTTACTGTTAAATTTTACCGAAAAGGATCTCTTCCTCTGAGTCCATGTTTTTGGCGCGGAACTTCGTGAATGTGATTGCCTCGGAAATCGGCAGGTTTTAAAATCGTGCCGTGTACCACTGCGTCCGTAAACAAAGTCACTCGTGACGTGTGCGTGGCCATACGGTCTTCCGACTGTCCGAATTCGCACCGTGTACGGCCGCCCTTAGAGTTGACATAAAAATTATGCTGAATGTTCGCTGGGTGAACAGATTAGTTGATGGAAAATTAATTCTGCTACAGTTACTACTGGCAGCTGATATAAATAATTGTAATTAATCATAATTAATTGTAATTATTTATACAAATTTCCCTTTGAGCTAAAATCGTGACAGTTGTGAATATTTAGATCTTTGTACATACAGTCTTGGTTTGATTCACAGGCAGCATTTAAAAAAACTACTTTGATGAAAGTTGATGTATTTCACTTATTTACAACATCTGAAGAGGGCATGTTCAAAATGTTTTGTTCAGCATTAGCTTATGACGATTATGTTAAAATCTTATGAAATTAATTTTTACATTAATCACAATCTGTCTGTAAATGTATGTATCTCAGGGGATACACTGCCCTTTTAGGAGTATGAATCATAATTAAAACTTGAAGGAGAAGTCCAGAACTAAAATGTACAGATGTACATTTGTACAAATGTACTCCCCCCCTTGTCATCCAAGATGTTCATGTCTTTCTTTCTTCAGCCGTAAAGAAATTATGTTTTTTGAGGGAAACATTTCAGAATTTTTCTCGATATAATGGACTTCTATGGTGCCCCAATTTTGAACTTCTAAAATGCAGTTTAAATGCGGCTTCAAACGATCCCAACCAAGGAAGAAGGGTCTTATCTAGTGAAAGGATTGGTTATTTTCATTTAAAAAATACAATATAAATACTTTTTAAATTTCAAACACTTGTCTTGTCTTGCTCTCCCTGAACTCTGTATTATGGTTCAAGACAGGATATGTCGAAAAACTTGTATTTTCTACCTCAACTTCAAAAATCATTTAAAAATCATCCTACATCATTGCAGAAGTACCGACCCAGTCTTTGCAAAGTGAACATGCAAAGAAGATTAAACACCCTTAAAAAAAAGGTTAAACAGCAGTGAGAACATGAAATGGGAATTTTTCAACATACCCTAACTGTCATGAACTGGAAAAAAAACAGTTAAGACGAGCATTTGTCATTAAAAAGTATATAAATTGTATAACCGCATTTTGGATTGTTTGAAGCTGCATTTATACTGCATTTTGGAAGTTTAAACTCGGGGCACCATAGAAGTCCACTATAAGGAAAAAAATCCTGAAATGTTTTTTTTTTTTTTTTTCAAAAAACATAATTTCTTTACAACTGAAGAAAGAAAGACATGAACATCTTGGATGACAAGAGGTGATTGCATTATCTGTCAATTTTTGTTCTTGAAGTGGACTTCTACTTTAAACATGATGAAATATCAGGTGTTGAAACCTGTCTATATGTTGAAGAATGTGTTACACAACAGTTTATTTTTGACAGTTTCTAACATATTTCACTGAGTAGGTGTTTCTGAATATGTATAGAAAAGATGCAGAAATGGACAGAGACATATCAGGAGACTTACTGTACTGTACTGCAGCTCACATCTGTGTACAGAATACTTTTAATATCATTATGTTGTTACATCAATTAAACATTTAATTGCAAGCAAAAGTTTAACAAATCTAAACAATTAATTTGCATTCAAATACATTTGATTTTAATTAGACTAGGCTACAGTGCACTGTAAAAAATGATTGACTTTTAGTCATGAATGAGTCTAACCATAGTCTTTGGTCTAACTACACAGTGAACTGGAATTTGAACTTGAACAGAAATGGAAAGCTTGAAATAACACACACAAAGAAGCAGAAAGAAGAAGAATACCATTCCTTGGATGAACATAAAAATGCAGTTAAATCTAAAGTAAACACCGATAGATATACTTTTATTAAGTTACAAAATCAGGTAGTTAAAGAACTAAGGGTAGCTAAACCTAACTTTCTGAATATAATAGAAAAAGCAGGAGGCAATACTAAGTCTATCTGGAGTCAGTTAAAAACATTAATGGGACATAATTTTTGGAAAACGTGGACATCATTTTTTGATGGAAAACATCAGAATAAGTCAGTTGAAGTAGCTAATGTTCTTAATAATTATTTTGTTAAACCAGTAAAGAATATCATTAAGTATTTTACTCCTGAGTATAAGAACACAGACAGAACCAGCTTTCAACATAGTACCTGAGTTACATGTGATGAGATCAGATCCCTCAGGCCATTTCATGTCACTGGGATGAATACATGTATGTTGAAAAAGCTTGCAGAAGTATTAGTTCACCCGAATGCGGATGTTCCCAAAAGTGTGGAATTTAGCTGTTGTAATTCCCGTATTTTAAGGAGGTAATCGTCTATCCTCCAGTGACAATAGGCCTGTTAGCATTTTGCCCATGATTTCCAATGTATAATATATCATTTAAATACTAGTACTTATCCTTTACATCCACATCAGTTTGGCTTCCGTACTAATCACTCAACAGATACACCCAATTGCTATTTAATAGTAAAAGTGAAGTTAATGTTGGATCAAGGAGGGGTTGTTGGTGCCGTCTTTCTAGATTTACAAAAACCTTTCAATACCATTAATCATAGAATTCTGTTATCTAAATTTAATGTATTTAATGGTAACACTTTAGAATACAGTTCAATCATTAGTGAATAACTACACAGGAACAAATGACTAATGCACTATTAACATTGTAGTAACTACTATTGACTAACAAGAAATTCTGATTAAGGAATCAATAAGTGCTCAGTTGAAAGTGGTAGTTCACTATTAGCTAATCAGTAACTACTACTTTTTCATATCTCCCAAAGAACTACTATATATAGGTTCATAATAAACGTGAATGATGCAAATTGTAAAATTAATTATAAAGTAAAGATCATGTTAACCCACTAGTAATACCAAATACTTTAGAAGGAATTAAAATTATTTTGGATCAGTATTCTAAAGTGAAGATCATGATAACTCTCTAGTAATGATTAAAATCATTGTAAACTATTGAGGTATATGTAAGGTTTTGGATAGTAATGACTCAAGTGTTACTACTTCCTTCTAAAGGAATTAATGAATATTTGGATCCGTATTCTAAAGTGAAGATCATGGTAACCCACTAGTAGCGTCTCAAGTGTTACCAAAGCCATCGGAATTATGACTATCCAGAACCTTACAAAAAACAGAATTTCTTGTTAGTCAATAGTAGTTACTAGAATGTTAATAGTGTTCGGGTGTAGTTATTCATTAATGACGGAACAGTATTCTAAAGTGTTACCCATTACATTTTTTTGTTGATACCATTAAATGGGTAGAATCATATTTAACACATTGGACTCAGATGGTTAGAGTTCTTGGGCCTTTTATTTTCTCTGTATGTAAATTATTTGCCAAATGTTTGTCTTAATTCTAACATCCAGATGCTGATGTATGCTGTAGGGTATCAGTGCGAATCAGACAAATAGAAGATTCGATCAGAACATTTGGTTGAAACCAAAGAGCCAAATTCCACAAAGGGGCCAGGACCACGTCATAAATCTGTCCAGGAAACCCTGGCGCCAGCCAGCCATAAGTAAGCCTAACCAACCAACTTTCACAGCTTTGAACAACTTGCAACATTAAAACAAGAAGAACACAATTATTGATAATCCCAATTCAGGAAGGAGATTGTCAATATTGGGGCGAGAAACCCAAGATTAATGGTCAAAGATGCAGCACATCAGGACCATCACATGAGGAAACTTTGTTGGGTGGTGCTCCCCCACCCAAGACAAGAACCAGACCAAGTTCCTTCTAAATTCCTTTGTTCCTTGGAACATGCCCTTAGTTCACAGAATGGCAGAGACTGTCCATTTTACCTAAATATGCACCAAAATGATGCTTAAAAGGACTTATGAATGAACATCAGACCATTGCATAACTCCCTACTATGTATGTCACCACACATTTGTCTATTATGTTCTAATCACTCGTTGTGTATGTCCTTTTTAATAACTATTGAATAGCTTAAGGGTTTATATTCATGTTTGGTATGTATGAGTTTGAAAATTCATGCTTTGAATGTTTCCACCAATCAATTCATTGTCAAATGCGTTGTATTCATGTTATAGGAATCATGGCCAAATTATACTCTGCAAGAGCGGGAAAATTCTGACCATGTGACTGATAAGATAACGTGCTGATTTATGTTTTGGGAGGAGAAACATGGCAATATCCCGAGTTAAGACAACATCTAATTGGTCAAGACACCATTTTGGGATGTGTCCAAAACTGAGTTTAAAACCACAGGACACCATCAAATTTTGCTTTTAGTTTGGGCTTTTTGCTATTTCCATCGCTCCTAGCCATGCTTTTAGCCGTTGCTTTTAGCTTTTAGCTATTGGTCTTCGCCATGCTTTTTGCCATCATTTTTGCCGTTGCTTTTTGCGTTCTTTGAACGTTTCCTGGCTTGCACGCCAGCCACTCCTCTAAACGAAAACATGAGGAGATCGTCACATTTCTTTCTTTTACTTTAATCTTTTCTTTCCGTTGAGAGTTTCGTGTTCTAAGTTAAGTTTTGCCGCTAAGCCGTGTCTCAGACTTCGTGCCCGCCTCAAAACTTCAACCAGCGTACACAACTCCATCCTCCAGCCAACGCCCAAGACATCACTTCCAATGACCACGGACTTCCAACCAATCAGCAACCTTGGGGAACCCCTTTCTGCAACGACGTCATCAAAGGAAACCCCTTAACACAAAGGCAACGCAAGTACAACCTCCAGATTCTAGCTGAACTGGTGCATTTAATATAAAGTTTAATAACCTCATTGAGAAACTCAACGCGAGGGTTAATTAAATGATTGATGGTTGTTCAGGTCTAAGCAATTGCATATACTTATGCTATAAACTTGGGATTTCATATTTTCACTCTTCTAAACTCACTCTTTCCTCCTCTCTCTCTCTTTCTGCGACTTGTATGAATGTGTGAATGCGCGTCTATGTGTTAGATTAGTTTATATGTCTTAGGTTTTTCCAATAAATTCCTATTTATATTGAAAAGAGAAGTATCTTGTGTTTTGTGCTTATAAATTAATGTCTTAAACTGCCGACCTTGTTACCGTGCTAATAAATAGTGTTTTCACTATATTTTGGATATTAGTCCAGTACAGAATTGGTGTTATACGGCTCGCCAAATTAATCACTGGCCGATTTATTGGTCCGCTGTAAAACGGAGATTCTGTTCAATCTTAAATGATTCCCTTTGAGCAAAATTGACTTCTGTAGATCCCCTACAATGCTGATGACACAGTAGTTTTTGTATATGCAAGCAGTGCAGCTGAAGCTGCTGTTCAGTTAACAAACTCAGTGTTAAAGATCACATAATAGCTGAAACATTATTGCTTACAATCAAAAACTGTATGTTTTTAAGTAAATCTAAAAGCAAAAGATGCTGTGTGGAGATTCTTATAATAATCTCTCGCTCTAGCTACTGTGTATAGACCGCCAGGGCCGTATACAAATTTCTTAAAAGAATTTACAGATTTCCTTTCAGACCTGTTGGTTAATTTTGATAAAGCACTAATTGTCAGAGATTTTAATATTCACATTGATAATACAAATGATGCATAAGGACTTGCGTTTACTGACCTAATAAACTCTTTTGGAGTCAAGTAAAATGTCACCAGGCCCACTCATTTTTTTAATTATACTTTAGATTTAATTATATCACATGGAACTGATCTTACTTATATAGATATCATACCTCAAAGCGATGATACTAACCATTTCCTTGTATCGTGCATGCTGCGTAATACTGATATTAACTATATGGCTCCACTTTATCGCCTGGGCAGAACTATTGTTCCAGCCACCAAAGATAAAGTCACAAATAACCTGTCTGATTTATCTCAACTGCTCTGTTTACCCACAAATACACACAAACTAGACAAAATAACCAGCAACATGGGCACTATCTTCTCTAATGCATTAGAAGCTGTTGCCCCAGCAAGTTGAAACAGGTTAGAGAAAAACGTTCTGTGCCATGATACAACAGTAATACCCATTCTCTTAAGAAAGAAACTCGTAATCTTGAGCGCTGAAGTTTTTTGAAATTGCGTAGAAAAACAGTATGTCCAGATATAGACAGGATCTAAAAGCTGCCAAAGGCAAAAGGGCCATTTCATATCTGCAAACTCATAGAAAATAACCAGAACAATCCAAGGTTCTTATTCAGCACAGTGGCTAGATGAACAAATAATCAGACATCACCCAATCTAAATATTCCCCTACAGTTTAATAGTAATGACTATATTCATTTCTTCACTGATAAAATAGATAACATCAGAAATACAATAACAAATGTAGATTCTACAGAGTCTAATACGCCAGCTTCTTTCGCCACACCAAAAGAAAAACTGCAGTGCTTTACAACTATAGCACAGGAAGAGCTAAATAAACTTATCGCTGCATTTCAACCAACAACAATATTAGATCCTGTACCCACTAAATTACTAAAAGAGTTGTTACCTGTAGCAGAAGAACTGCTTCTCAATATTATTAACTCATTGTTATCTTTAGGTCACGTCCCAAAACCATTTAAGCTGACGGTTATTGAGCCTCTAACTAAGAAACCACAACTAGACCCTAGTGAACTGGCAAATTATAGACCCATTTCTAATCTTCCGTTTATGTCTAAAATTTTAGAAAAAGTTGTGTCTGCTCAGTTGTGCTCCTTCTTGCAAAAAAATTATCTCTATGAAGAATTTCAGTCAGGTTTTAGGCCCCATCAGCTTGGGTTAAACAAATATTTTTTACTTGGTTGAACAGCAGCTATGCTAATTATGTCCCTATTTGTTCTTCTGTTGACATCCTGTGGTAACTAGGAATTACACAAGCTTCAGTCTGGATCCAGAACACCGAAGAAGAGATGACGGTAAGCCCTCTGAGGACCTCAGATGATGCCAACTTAGAAAAAACATACAGCACTACCGGACTTTGCTGTAAGTTGATTGCAACATATAATATATTACTGTTAATAGTGTTCATTTTCTGTTTGATTATGTCATTAACTGATTTTTACCATTCATCTCTGCCATGTGTATGTCAAATTGACATAGTCACCACTAGTAAGTATAAAATACCTCCACTAAATATATTGTAGAAACTTGAATTTTCTGTAGAGCTGCTTTGCAACGGTTTGTATTGTGAAAAGCGCTATACAAATAAACTTGAATTGAATTGAATTTTGCTTACACTTTGAAAATGTCTACTGCGCCTCTGCTCATGAATAACTGTGGGGAAGATGTAGCAGCCAGGAGCCGTGTCTGAAGCCTTAGACTATACAGTTTAGCAGGAGACTGAGTGGCAGTGACAGGCTGCTAAAACAACAATAGAAGGGCATAATATGTGGTGACTGCACCACAGTTATTGGCTCAGCAGTGATGAGATCAATTTTGCTTCTCTCCTACTTCCAAACCAATACACAGAAATTAATGGATATCAGTTAACACTTTTGTTTTTAAAGTGCTTTAGAAAAAGGAGGGATTGTGGTTACCCCTCACCGGCCATCCAATCAAATTTTACACACTGGGAGAAACCATTGGGTGACAGCAAGCAACCTCTTTGGTGGTTGTAATTAGGTTTACATTTATGAGAGCCTCTCAACAGTGTTGGACACCACTGCCAAACAGGCCTTATGGATGTTAAGGCTAAAGGAAGACCAGTTTATGGTAATGTTTCCCTAGTGTTCAGCAGCAAAGCAATAGCAACAACTGTGGTTTGTTTGCGGTGCATTTGCATATGCTGCAGTGATAGGCCTTCGAATTCTGCTCACTGTGAGGGACGATAAAGGCAGAATTCATCAGGTGTTTCAGAACTGGAAAGGCACAAATAAAAGTAGAGCCAACACAGAGCAAAGCCAATTTGAGGCAAACCTGTGTCACGGTGTACTTTGTGTGCAGGACTGCATCATGAGCCTACCTATCATGAGCCAAGTAATACATTTTTATGTGGCCCATAAATGGGACATGTATGTTATTTTAGTAAGGCTGAGTTCTGTTAAGACCTCACTGCCCTAATGTGGCCCATATGCGACTGACAGTATATGTAAAAGTCATATTAACTAGAGAGTAAATCACACACTCAACTACAAAAATGTAAATAAAATAAATTACTTTTTTCAGTGCAGTTTAAATATGCTTAACAGCTACTCCGTATCGAGTTAGAAAACTTCTTAATAAATATACAACAGACATACATTTAAAATTCAAACAAAAAAATTATTAAATGGACAAATGTGACTGGGAATCAGTTTTTAAAAATATAAAACATACATTTAGCGTTCAAATAAAACAACAAAAATGGACAAATTTGAGTTGAAATCAGTTGCTAAGAATATAGAACAGACATACATTTAACATTCAAACAAACAATTATGAAATGGATTTTTAACATTCTTTCTGTATAGTTCTGGGCTGACTCCTCACCGTTCTCATGATCATTAAAACTCCACGTGGTGAGATCTTGCATGGAGCCCCAGACCGAGGAAGATTGACAGTTATTCTGTGTTTCTTCCTTTTGCGAATAATCGCACCAATTGTTGTCACCTTCTCACCAAGCTGCTTAGCGATGGTCTTTTATCCCATTCCAGCCTTGTGTAGGTCTACAATCTTGTCCCTGACATCCTTGGACAGCTGGTCTTTGGTCTTGGCCATGTTGGAGAGTTTGGAATCTGATTGATTGATTGCTTCTGTGGACAGGTGTCCACAGGTTTATACAGTTTATACAGGTGACAAACTGAGTGTTATGACTATGTTGCCTCTCATGTTATCTGGTCATGTGTCACCCTTGTCTGTGTGCTATATTCTGATTGGTTCCTCAGTTGCATGTGTCATGTCCTGATTGGTTCCTTGGTTACTTGTGTCTGCTCTCATTGGTTTGTTTTGTCATGTGGTTTCCCTGTTTAGTATATAAGTTGCTCTCGCTCTCTTCAAGTTTGCTGATTGTTGTTAGCCTGTAGCGTGTTCTGTGTTAGCCTTAGTTTTCCTTTGTTCCTAGTTTTCTTGCCCTGCTTATTTGCTTTGTCTCGGATTGTTTTCTGGTTTTTGTTTTCTCAGCTGTTACCGCCTGCCCTGACCTCAGCTTGTCCTTCAGATTACCCTTTGGATTACCTTGGATGTTTCTGTTTGCTGTTGTTGACCCTGCCTGTTTTGACTACGCTTTTAATAAAGTTCTGCACTAGGATCCACATCGCAGTCGCCTTTACTCCAAACGTTACAGAACAATCAGCCACACCCGGATCCAACAGCTTTATTCTACAGCCCAGCTCAAACATGGACCCAGTCATCAGCTTTGCCCGTCAGTCTCAAGGTAATCGGTCACTTGAGGAACACATTCAAGATTTTTTGAACATTATCAATTACTCTGATCTCCCAGACTGTGTACTGATAGACTTATTTTGCCATGGACTCAATGAACCATTACACTCAGTTCTTATACGTAGTAGCCCTCGAGGTTTGTTAAGTGAATTTTTGGACTTTGCTCTTCTGCTCACTGGCTCGTCATTCACTGTGGGTGTCGCGGAGGAGGCACGTGGCAATGCAGTAATGGAGGCCGCGACATTAAATCAGCCGCAAACCTCAGGTCATTCGGCGATTTTGATTGCTACTCCGGTGTTGAATTCTGCTTGTGGAATGGCGGCCGCACCGGAGCGCGCGCTCGTAATGGCTGCAACCACGGAGCCCATTCACAAAATGGCGGCGAAAACAGTGCTCCATCACTGCTAAAGCTGTGTTTCCTGAGTCAAGCCAAGTTACAGCTGTTGCTCCTGAGTCAAGTAAAGCTAAAGCTGTGTTTCCTGAGTCAAGTCAAGTTACAGCTGTTGTTCCTGAGTCAAGCAAAGCTAAAGCTGTGTTTCCCAAGTCAAGTCAAGCTACAGCTGTTGTTTCTGAGTCAAGCAAAGCTAAGGATGTGTTTCCAAGTCAAGTCAAGTTACAGCTGTTGTTCCTGTGTCAAGCAAAGCCAAAGCTCTTGTTCCTGAGCCAAGCAAAACTAAAGCTGTGTTCCTGAGTCAAGTTACAGCTGGTGTTCCTGTGTCAAGCAAAGCTAAAGCCATGTCTCCCAAGTCAAGTCAAGTTACAGCTCTTGTTTCTGAGTCAAGCAAAGCCAAAGCAATGTTTCCCAAGTCAAGCAAAGTCAAAGCTGCCGTTCCTGAGTCAAGCAAAGTCAAAGCTGCCGTTCCTGCGTCAAGCAAAGCTGTTCTTGAGCCAAGTCGCCATAGCTGATCTTCACAAGTCAAGCCGCCACAGCTGACCATCGCGAGCCAAGTCAAGTCATAGCTGATTTTCACAAGCTGTCAAGTCACAGCTGATCTTTACAAGCCAAGTCAAGCCACAGCTGATCTTCACAAACCAGGTCAAACCACAGCTGATCTTTGCGATAAGTCTTCAGCTGACCTCCACGAACCACGCCAAGTCACAGTTGGTTTCTACAAACCAAGTCAAGTCTCAGCTGACCTCCACGTAACCAAGTCAATTCACAGCCGGTCTCCACGAACCAAGTCAAGTCACAGGCAGTCTCCACGAACCAAGTCAAGCCACAGCCGGTCTCCACGAATCAAGTCAAGTCACAGCTGACCTTCATGAACCAAGTCAAGTCTCAGCTGGTCTTCACGAACCAAGTCAAGTCACAGCTGACCTTCATGAGCCAGGTCATGTCACTGCCGATCTTCATGAGCCAAGTCAAGTTATTGCTGTTGTTCCTGGGTCAATTCACGTCCCAGCTGGTTGTCCAGGGTCAAGTCACGTCCCGGCTGGTCGTCCAGAATCAAGTCACATCCCGTCTGACTGCCCAGAGTCAAGCCACGTCTCGTCTGACTGCCCAGAGTCAAGTCACATCCCGTCTGACCACCCAGAGTCAAGTCACGTCTCATCTGACCGCCCAGAGTCAAGTCTCGGCTCATTTAACACCCCAGACCTCGCCATGTCTCGTCTGACACCCCAAGGGCACGGCCTGTCATGATGGCCAGCGTGCTGGACCCACAACTAGTGTCAGTGCGGGCTGCAAACATCCCAGTGGCATCAACGCCTTCAAATCTCACCATTAAAGAGGTCCTGCTACCCGCTGCTGCTCTTCCCTTAATGGTGGTTGCCATTTGGTGTGTGTGGGCTGCACACTGTGGTCTCATCTGATCACAAGTCTGCCCCAGAGGTCTCGTCTGAATACAAGTCTGCTTCAGAGGTCTAGTCCATTCACAAGTCTGTTCCAGAGGTCTCGTCCATTCACAAGTCTGTTCCAGAAGTCTCGTCTGATCACAAGTCTGCAAACTTTCTGCCCGTCCTGTCACAGCCACGAAGGCCACCAACGAACTCTCTGCCTCTCTCCTTGTCATTATGTTTGCCTCTTCTGTCCCTGTTCTCCCTAGGTCTCTGTCCATATCGCGGGTTTCTGCTCCGCCCTGGAGGGCGTCTGTGCCGCCTGCTCCACCCTGGAAGGCGTCTGTGCTGCCCACTCCGACCCTGGAGGGCGTCTGTGCCGCCCACTCCGCCCTGGAGAGCTCTTGCTTCGTCCGCTCCGCCCTGGAGGGCTCTTGCTCCGTCTGCTCCGCCGCGAGGATCCTCGGTCTCGTCAGCTCTGTTATGGTGGTCCCTCGCTCATCCTGCTCTGCCGGTCCTACCTCAGTCCCCAGGTCCTCCACATGGACCTGGCCCTCCTTTCCTCGCCTGGTTCCGCCTCTGCTCCACCACTCGCCTGGACTGTTTGTTTTGGAGCGTCTGGAAGCCGCTCCTAAAGGGGGGGGGGCTATGTTATGACTACGTTGCCTCTCATGTTATCTGGTCATGTGTCACCCTTGTCTGTGTGCTATATTCTGATTGGTTCCTCAGTTGCATGTGTCATGTCCTGATTGGTTCCTTGGTTACTTGTGTCTGCTCTCATTGGTTTGTTTTGTCATGTGGTTTCCCTGTTTAGTATATAAGTTGCTCTCTCTCTCTTCAAGTTTGCTGATTGTTGTTAGCCTGTAGCATGTTCTGTGTTAGCCTTAGTTTTCTTTTGTTCCTAGTTTTTTGCCCTGCCTATTTGCTTTGTCTCGGATTGTTTTCTGGTTTTTGTTATTCTTCGCCACCTGCCCTGACCTCAGCTTGTCCTTCAGATTACCCTTTGGATTACCTTGGATGTTTCTGTTTGCTGTTGTTGACTCTGCCTGTTTTGACTACGCTTTTAATAAAGTTCTGCACTTGGATCCACATCACACTCGCCTTTACTCCAAACGTGACACTGAGATTAGGAGCGCTCTCATTAAGACGTGATGAACGAACGACTCAAACCTGAAAACTCAAGAGATTAGGTGTGTTCGGTCTACGGCTACAGACGGCAATCAACAAGAGTAGCCGAGAGCAGTCGTGGGCGGAGTTGAAAACGGAGGCGTCAAGTCGGACACTTTCTGCTCTCATTAGTGAAGCTCTCCCGGTGTTTGCATGCTCTATCACAGATTAAGTGAATTAAATGCAATATTTATCAAATACACAGATTTTTCAAAAGTGTTTTCATGAGCAACAGAAACACTTCATATACTGTTTAATACAGCACCATCTGAAAAAGAATAATGATCAACAAAAACATATTATTTAAATACTAATAAAGTAGGGTTATGTATGCTTTTATCAGTGTTTTATGATATATCTGACTCAATATAACATTGCGACTACAGTAAAAACACTTTTAATGTTCTAAAAGCACAGATTTGTCAGCATTATTGGACTTGAGGATGTTAGAATAAACCCGAAACACACATGGTCATTGTCAAACTGCGCCGGCTAAGTCAGCCGGCTGCTCTCGAATCGCTATCGCGGTACTTTGATCCCACACGTGAGAGTCACGAGGTGTCGGCGCCACCTCAAGTCGGACAAAATTTCTAACCAGCATGCACTGCTTCAAGTCAGAATTTGTTCAAGCTGCGTTAAGTCGAACACACCTATTAACTAATCAGTTCTCTTTCCGGCTCAGACTGCATTGGTTAAGCTTATGGGGCTGTCACGAGATGAACGAACGACTCAAACCCGAAAATTTGTCAGATAAGAGGTGAGGTGAGCTAATCATAGACTAAAAACCTAGGTAAACAATGAATGAATCTCTTCTGTTTCTTATAGCATTATATTTTTTCTTGTTTGTAGTGTGATCAACGTTTGTATAAGCAGTAGATGTGTTAGGGAGGTAACACGTAACATTTTAATTATATTTTGCTAAAATGAACGAAATGACTCGAAAAAAGATTTGTTCATTTTGCTGAACGAGACTGAAAGGTCCAAGTCGGTAAAATGATCCGAACTTTCCATCACTAATGTGTATTTGTTGTATTGATGTACCTTGTAAAGCGTTATATAAATTAAACATATTATTATGGTTTATTATTATTATTAAGTGAACCTCCACTGTGATTATTTATTTATTTATTTACTGGCTAAAATATATGACTTGATAAAATATAACTTTACACTAAAAAAAATATATACATTAAAAAATTCAATGAGAAAGAAACACAGAGCATTAATATACTGAGGAGTCTTTATTTTGTAAGTTGACAGACTAACGCAGCATTTGTTGTCACAGCATAATATAAACCCAAAATCCCTTTTAATATTTCACTCTCATCAAACGGGAAATACATTCACATGACAATAGGACTTTTAGTGTCACGAATCTGGTCAATGTTCCGCGATCCGCTCACCACCAGATGTCGCGCTCACCTTATCCTCACACTCTGACTGTTACACCACACCCCGGACTACATCTCCCAGTATCCATCGCGCTGATTACGTCAGCTCCCGTGACCAATCAGCAGCTCTATAAAAGCCCTGGACTTTCCCCATGCAAGCCACGGAGTATTGTTGGTGTTATTATTGTTGTTAGCGTTTCCTAGTTTCCAGTTTCCCGTGTTTAGTTTCCTCGCCTGGCTTCCCCGTTTTGACTGTTCGTCGCCTGCCTACTTGACTCGTTCTTGTTTTATTGGATTATTCTCTACGTCTTGCCTGTTACATACCTGTTTGCTGTTGCTTTGACCCTGCCTGGTCGACCTTGTCTTTGCCACGTCCCTTTAATAAAAGCTCGCTATTGGATCCGCTCGCCTCTCGCCTTTCACTCAACGTTACATTCAGCAGATCCGTAACAATTCCAAAGCTGTATTTTATCGCATGTGTTTGTTGATACCGATGAGTCTGACTGCATGAATTTTTTTTTCAGACTTATTGGAGTCACAGTCATTGTTTCTTGTCAAGATCAGTCATTCCCCACCACCAGTCTCGTTCTTTCCAATAGGGTTGCAGTTCATATTCAGCTGCAAAAACGCATACTTTGAATGATGCCGTCTATGGCTTCGGCAGCAAGGGACGCACGTGGCTGGCCACATCATTGAAGGAAAGCGAGAAATAGCTGTGAACTTTATCCCCAGGGAAAGACACCAGCTGGGCACCCTGACGACTGACGTGCTCGTACAGCACCCAGACACCACCTTTCACTTTGTGGGAGGAAGCGGTGTCACTGAAATCAATGTCGTGAAGATTGGTTTCTTTGCGTAGGGTCACGCTCCTTCCCCCGTAGTTTGCACACTGAAACAGCTGGATTTCAGGGTTGTCCAGGTCATCTGTGATCATCCTGAGGGAGGAAAACCTTCCTTTGTCTTCAAGGATAGCGTAGTCTCCTTCCTCAAACACCCGCTGCTTTCCAGTGAAGTTCTTGTCATAATACGCTACCCATGGTGCGCCAATGACTTTTATGGACAAGATGACGTTGTTGAAGCCCTTTTCTTCTAAGTTGTGAACGTCGTTCTTGAATTCAGCTGTTCTGCCCTCAAAGGCATCTTTGCTAAAAACAATGATCTTGCTCATTTTGAATGATGACTGGAGGAGAGAGAGGCTGGAGAAGGCAAGTGTTTCTGAAGGTTCTTCCTGTGGCTCTGCTGAGAAGAGAGAATGAGTGACTTGGTGCACAGAGCTGCCTTTTAAAGCACAAATAAGTGGGTGTTGACAAAGTTTTGAAAGATACCTGACACAGTGGTTATGAGAAGACATTGCCTTATCCCCATTTTCCAGTTAACCAGGTGGAATATTTCAAGAATACTTGTTCTTGGTCAATTGTTAATGAAAAATAAATGTCATGTTTTTTCCAGGCAATCTACAAAGAAATTTTCATCAGTATTTCATCGCTAAAGATAAAATCACAATCATTTACAAATATGCTGCCATTAAATCATTCAATTCAATGTGACTTCATGTTTAAATCTTGTCAAAAAGAAGTGCACTTAGGTATACTTTTATAATATACTTTAAAAGAACACACTTAAGTGCAAATTAAATTTAATGTTTAAGTACATTGTATATGTAATTATTTTCAAAAGCATTACCATTTAAAGTTATATTAAATGCAATAATTTACACTTTTAAGTGATTTTTTTTAACCACTTAAGTGGGACTTTATCTTTATATGTACTTTCATAATTGCTTCTAGTGTTTTTAAAATATGGTTAAAGTGTACTACTAATGTACTGACAAGCAATTCATGTGAGCGAAAATATATTTTATTGTCAGTTAACAATACAGTTTTAAGTGTGAATTAAATGCATTGTTTTCAACCACCTAAATGCACATCATTTGTAACTGATTTCAGATATATTGCAGTTTTAAAATTAAATTAAATGCAATTAGTTGAACTTTTGAGTGATATTTTTGAACCACTTAAGTGGGACTTCAGGATATTTTATATGTACTTTAAAATATGGTAAATGCGTACTTCTGACTAAGCAATTAATGTAAATTGAAATATATTTCAGTGTCATTTGCATGTATACTAATCTATAATATTTAAAGAGCTCCTATTATGACATTTTAAAGGTTGCTAATATTGTTTTATAAGACTCCTAAAACAGGTTTACATGTATGTAGGGTCAAAAAACACTTTAGTTTTCTCCAAAAATAGATTTAATTTGACCTAATTTCTAAATGATTCTTAAACTAAGAAGAATCAGTCTCTCTAAACCCCTCACTGCTGTGATTGGTCAGATGGCGCAGTCCTTTATGATTGGTCTACCGCGTACAGCACGTGTCGGAAAACGAAACGCCATAACTGAATGACAGCCCTGGAAACTTGTCAATACATAGAAAAGATGGCATCGATTTTACCTTACCAATTCGAGCCAGAATCTGACAACGAAAAGGCTGAAGTGGCTAATCGACAAGTTAGCACAGACTACCGTGGAAAGTGCTTGCAATTTGCTTATGTAAGCGAACCGGACACAACACTATGTTGTAAACTTCAACATTGTATAATGCATTAAGGCGGCTTTCACACTGAATGCGGAAAGTGCTGCGCTGGCGCTGGGTTCAGTGCAGCCCTTCAGAGCGCAGCGGCAAAAGTTCAACTCATTTGTGCGCTTTGGTCGATACAGAAACAAGCCGTCCTCAAGTGGCACAAGCGATTGAAATGAATGGGTTTCATAGCGCAGCGCTTTCCGCATTCAGTGTGAAAGCCACTTTATGCGCCATCCTTCATCGTTACTCCAAGTAATGAGACAGACAGACACTCAAGCTGCATCAATCACAAATTGTCAGACTACAGTGGGTCCACAGCTGAACAACAGAACTAAAGAAGCGTGATTTAGCCGGTTAGCAAGACATGCAGGGTTGTTACACAACATAATATACAAAACTACGTATTTTGAATGATCGCTAGAAAATACAATCTTTGTAGATTCATCTTTTGGAAGTGAATATAAAACAAATATAATCTTATAGCGTAGGATACAGCATCTTCTCGACCTGACGTAAACCACATGGAAATTTTATTGTTTGTGGGCGGGCAAGTTGTTCGCGACGCAGAACGTGGACAAATATGCAAATATGTTACTTAGTGATGTATAGCTGTAACAGAAAAATATTTGAATTCCTGATGACTCGTTCAGACGATTGTGAGCCGACTCTTTTTTTGATAGACAATAACTTTATTTATCGTGCATTGTCGGCTGCACAATTTTGCAGATAGTTTATGTTCACATACAGCTACATAACACACTGCATGAAAGGTCATATTTGAAAAGGCATAATAGGAGCACTTTAAATATATTTCTAGTTATATCTCTGGCAATAAAATAATTAAGTATATTTCAATTTTTTGTTTTAAAAATCTCTTAAACACGTCAATACAAACACAAAATGGAAAACCCTCTACTTTTATTGACAACAATCTCTAAAACAAATACACAGAAATTCATTTTGCTGATGCACAAGACAAACCCCAACACTATACACAGTTACAACACTAAAGAGTCTGGAGAACAATGCAAAATCATGTTGTCCTTACATACAAAATTACCTACTGTCGCCATCACAGAAAACATCATTCTGTATGATGCATTTGTTTTATAGGAGCCAGAACTGCCACAATAATGGTCCTTCAGGTTTCATAAAATCCTTTGAGATTTGGCTTGTTGTCAGTGAATGAGGAGCTCAAATACTCAATTCAAGCTCTTTGTTTTTGATGTCATTCTGTTTTTCCATAGGAGCTAATGACTATTGTCCAATTCAGTACAATTCACCAGAACCTGGCCATCAAATGTCAACTTGAAATACATTTATAACCAGCCTTGTGTATTACATGTCAATGTTGTATGATTAAAAACAAAAAGACATTTCTTTGTTTGTAGACCTAGCGAGTATCCACCAAGTCTCCTGCCATTTCGATCTAAGGAACTTTTTTCTTCTTGTCACTTTTTACATCACATCATATATGTTCTAAGAAATGTCTCTTTACATACTTTTCTATACTTATTCAGAAACACCTACTCAGTGAAACAAGTTAGAAACTGTCAAAAAGAGAACTGTTATGTAATTCTTCAACATATGGACAGATTTCAACATATGGATATTTCATCACGTTTAACATAGAGCACTATCCATACAAAGGTCTTTACAAAGCAAGCCATTTTATCTACTGTACAACACTCTTGAAAAATCAAAACAAACAAACAAACCATAAATAGAAAGACAGCAAACAAATTAATCTCATAATCTCATATTCGCGTCATATTTATAATTATTAAGAACGACTCACAAGCATGCATATACATGTAACAACACAGAGAGAAATCCAGAGAGAAATTACTTGTTTCACATCAAATCCACATGTGCTAAAACGTGTGGTTCAAACTGTTTAGTTCAGATTGCAATGATCAGAGATCCTGGCCGAAATAAGGACAGCCAGAAACTGCACAAGGTTTGACCACACTGATTTCTTATCAGTAGTTCTTCTTCTGATTTTCTGAAAGATTTTTGTATGCTCTGGGATACACACATTTGAGAGGCTGTGAGGAGAGGCAGAAAAAGTGTAGGTCTCATTTCTTGGTTTCATGTTGAAAGGATGTTTGTTGTGAATTTTTAGATCTTCGTACATACATTTTTGCTCAAAGGCAGCATTTAAAAAACTACTTGGCCACCTGTAGTGGGAAATCTGCTCACCCTCATATAAAAGTTGATGTATTTCACTTACTTACAATATCTGTGTCATGAATCTGGTCCTGATCGCCAGTCCGTTCACCACCAGAGGTCGCCTTGCCATTTACATTGCACAGACTGTTGCACGACACCCCGGACTACGATCCCCATCATTCATTGCGCTGATGACACAGCTGCATCCAATCAGACACTCTATATAAGCCTTGGACTTCCTCTTCCTAGTTGCCGAGTATTGTGCAGCGTTTAGCGCTCGTCCTGTGTTACCTGCATTATGGAGCCCTTCCCTAGTTTCCTTGTCTATTTTTTTCATTTGTGTCTTGACCCTAGCATTAATGTATTCTTGCCCATCATGGATTTACCCTTTGTCTCGTTGTCACAGACTCTGTTCGCCCCTCGTATGAACTCACACCGGCCTGTTTGGATTACCTGTTTGGCTCGTCCCTTGGATTACATTCGCCGTTGATCGACCCTCGCCTGTGTCACGGAATACTCGTGTCTTGCTGTCTGCATACCTGTTTGCCTGTGTTTGACCCAGCCTGTCTACGACCATGTCTCCATATAAATTCAATAAAAGCTTGCGTTTGGATCCGCCCGCTCCTCACCTAGTTCACTCCGTAACAATCTAAAGGGGACATGCCTGTTCAAAAAGTTGTTGTTCAGCATTAGTTTATGATTATGTCCTTTTAGGAGTATAAATAATAAATAATTAAAAATTAAAGTCTACTTCCAGAACAAAAAATTTACAGATAATGTACTCACCCCCTTGTCATCCAAGATGATCATGTCTTTCTTTCTTCAGCTGTAAAGAAATTATGTTTTCAAACGATCCCAACCGAGGAAGAAGGGTCTTATCTAGCAAAACGATTTAATATTTTCGTTAAAAAAATATGTTTTAAATACCTTTTAAATCTCAAACGCTTTTCTTGATCTCCCTGAACTCTGCATATTCTGGCTCAAGACAGTTAGGGTACGTTGAAAAACTGCAATCGTATTTTCTACCTCAACTTCAAAAATAATTTCAAAATCATCCTACATCGCTGCAGAAGTACTGACCCAGTCTTTGCAAAGTGAACATGCAAAGAAGATCAAACACCCTTAACAAAAAAGGTTAAACAGCAATATAGGATGATTTTGAAGTTGAGGGAGAACATGAGATGGGAATTTTTCGACATACCCTAACTGTCATGATGAATGCATGTATGTTGAAAGAGCTTGCAGAGGTATTAGTTCACCCGAATGCAAAAACTCTAAATCTTTCATTTACTCATGCGATGTTCCCAAAAGTGTGGAAATTAGCTGTAATAGCTATGGGTCTATCCACCAGCGACTATAGACCTGTTGGCATTTTGCCCATGGTTTCCAATATATGACGAATCATTTAAATACTAGTACTTATCCTTTACATCCACATCAGTTTGGTTTCCGTACTAATCACTCAACAGATACACCCAACTGCAATTAAATACAAAAAGTGTTAATGTTGGATCGAGGAGGGGTTGTTGGTGCCGTCTTTCTAGATTTAAAAAAACCTTTCAATACCATTAATGATACAATTCTCTTATGTAAATATAATGCATTTAATGGTAACACTTTAGAATACAGTTAGTGAATAACTACACAGGAACAAATGAATAATGCACTATTAACATTCTAGTAACTACTATTGACTAACAAGAAATTCTGATTAATGAATCAATAAGTGCTCAGTTGAAAGTGGTAGTTCACTATTAGCTAATCAGTAACTACTATTTTTTCTTATCTGCCAAAGAACTACTATATATAGGTTCATAATTAATGTGAATCATGCAAAATGTAAAATTAATTCTAAAGTAAAGACCATGGTAACCCAATAGTAATGACTCAGGTAATACCAAATACCTTAGATGGAATTACAATTTTTTTGGATCGGTATTCTAACGTGAAGATCATGATAACTCTCTAGTAATGACTGAAATCATTGTAAGCTATTGAGGTATATGTAATGTTTTGGATAGTAATGACTCAAGTGTCACTACATCCTTCTAAAGGAATTACTAATTATTTGGATCCGTATTCTAAAGTGAAAATCATGGTAACCCACTAGTAAGTTCCACTAGTTCAGTTAACAAACTCAGTGTTAAAGATCACAGAATGGCTAAAACATTATTGCTTACAATCGAAAACTGTATGTTTTTAAGTAAATCTAAAAGCAAAAGCTGCTGTGTGGAGATTCTTATAATAATCTCTCGCTCTAGCTACTGTGTATAGACCGCCAGGGCAGTATACAGATTTCTTAAAAGAATTTGCAGATTTCCTTTCAGACCTATTGGTTAATTTTGATAAAGCACTAATTGTCAGAGATTTTAGCATTCACGTTGATAATACAAATGATGCGTTAGGACTTGCGTTTACTGACCTAATAAACTCTTTTTTTGGAGTCAAGCAACATGTCACCAGGCCCACTCATCATTTTAATCATACGCTAGATTTAATTATATCACATGGAATTGATCTTACTGATATAGATATCGTACCTCAAAGCAATGATACTGACCATTTCCTTGTATCTTGCTTGCTGCGTATTACTGATATTAACTATAAGGCTCTGCGTTATCGCCTGGGCAGAACTATTGTTCCAGCCACCAAAGATAGATTCTGCTCTGTTTACACACAAACTAGACAAAATGACCAGCAACATGGGCATGATCTTCTCTAATACATTAAAAGCTGTTGCCCCCATCAAACTGGTTAAAAAAAGCTTAGAGAAAAACGTTCTGTGCCATGGTACAACTGTAATACCCATTCTCTTAAGAAAGAAACTCATCATCTCGAGCGCAAATGGAGAAAAACTAATTTGCAAGTTTTTAGAATTGTGTGGAAAAACGGTATGTCCAGACATAGACAGGTTCTAAAAGCTGCCAGGGCTGAGCATATCTGCAAACTCATAGAACATAACCAAAACAATCCCAGGTTTTTATTCAGCACAGTGGCTAGATTAACAAATAATCAGATATCACCCGATCTAAATATTCCCTTACAGTTTAACAGTAATGACTTTATGAATTTCTTCACTGACAAAATAGGTAATATCAAAAATACAATAACAAATGTAGATTCTACAGAGTCTGATACGTCAGCTTCTTTCACCACACCAAAAGAAAAACTGCAGTGCTTTACAACTATAGGACAGGAAGAGCTAAATAAACTTATCGCTGCGTCTCAACCAACAACATGCCTATTAGATCCTGTACCCACTAAATTACTGAAAAAGTTGTTATCTGTAGCAGAAGAACCGCTTCTCAATATTATTAACTCATTGTTATCTTAGGTCACGTCCCAAAACCATTCAAGCTGGTGGTTATTAAGCCTCTTATTAAGAAACCACAACTAGACCCTAGTGAACTGGCAAATTATAGACCCATTTCTAATCTTCTGTTTATGTCTAAAATTTTAGAAAAAGTTGTGTCTGCTCAGTTGTGCTCCTTCTTGAAAAAAAAAAGATCTCTATGAAGAATTTCAGGAATTGTCAGGTTTTAGGCCCCATCATAGCACAGAAACCGCACTTGTTAAAATCACAAATGACTTGCTTCTTGCGTCAGACCAAGGCTGCATCTCATTGCTAGTTTTACTTGATCTTAGTGCTGTGTTCGACACTATAGATCATGACTTCGACTTGACTCATAGATCGACTACAAAACTATGTGGGTATTCAAGGGCAGGCTTTAAGATGGTTTAGATCCTACCTGTCCGATCGCTACCACTTTGTTTATTTAAATGGGGAGTCATCTCAGTTATCACCAATAAAATATGGAGTGCCACAAGGATCTGTCCTAGGTCCTCTGCTATTTTCAATATACATGCTGCCCCTTAGTAATATTATTAGAAAACATGGGATTAACTTTCATTGTTATGCTGATGATACTCAACTATATATCTCAACACGACCAAATGAAACTTCTAAATTATCGAAGTTAACAGAGTGTGTTAAAAATATAAAAGACTGGGTGACTATGGGATGATATTAGACTCAAAACGATTAACAGATGCATGCACAGTTATCCATGTACTGGATCAATTTTATGCATGTATCCTACAATCCGCAAACAAATGCCTTTCAATTTGAGTCTGTGGAATTCGGGATTAAATGATTGTGCAGCGATTTGTACAAATACAGACATGTTTGCACACAAAAATGTTCTGTTCTGCATTAATTTATCATAAATTGCTCATGCAAAAAGGAATCAGTGCATCTGTGGATCAGGTGACACGCGTGCATTTATTGAGGTCTTGCTCCAGTCAATCTTGTTCAGTTCATTTGGATTTTGAGACTTCGTTTTCGCAGTTTACAGCCTTTCACGACGCCCACACACAAAACTACCAATGAACAAGGCCCAGTGCAATTCATTAACGTGTACGCGATTCGAAAAATTCGCAAATTTGCGTCACTACACTGATGTGAAAAATGTTATAATTTGCATTAAAGTATCACAGTTTGTGCAAGTGGCGATTAAAATGTTCATTTGTGGATCGGACGACATGCGTGCATTCATTCACATCTCTTCTGAGTCGATTCTATTTGATTCATTTGAATTTTGAGACTTTCGTTCCGCCCTTTTAGGCTTGCCCAATCCACACACAGCTCGCGATCCACACGCAGCTGAGCCTATAAGAAAATCGGCGACCACTAGATGGCACTATAGCCCCAGTCACACGTGCGCATTCCATTGTGTACACTTTTATGAATGTTACATTGTGTTTTATTTGTTTCTTTTTGGTTTGGCTATTCTCCCCTGCCTGTTGAAATACAGTAAACATGTTTTATTAAACTTATTCTAACAGAATGGCTTATATTAATTTTGTCAAACAAGAACTTCGTCATGGCACCTTTTTTCTGTACTTCAATGGCACGTTGTCACTTATTCCTTCCTTGTATTATTATTATTATTATTATTATTTTTATATATTATTATTAAACTGTTATTATAGTCGCTTGTTTAAGCCATTAGTAGGCTAGTCGCACGTTTAAATTAAAGTGTGATGTGATCAAGGAAAGCCCAACATATGGTGTAGCGGTGGCAGACCCAAAGTTAAATTTTAAGATAATTAAATAATTAAGTAATTAAATTGTTCGGGCGCCAGACAAGGCAAAAAATAAATTGCCAAGTCAAAAGAGTCATTACTATCATTATTTTTTTTTTTTTTATCAATTCCCGGAACCGCTCAAAATTAAACCACCGATACACAAATTGTAATCTGCACATATAGAACTAACACACAGGAAAACACAAATGAATGAAATAACACAATTCACAACAAATTTTCTGTTTTAGTGTGCAAACTGTTGTTATTAGAGCACATGCATAAGAAAAATATAATAATAATAATAATAATAATAATAATAAAAATGAATGGAGAAAAACTAAATCTTACAATTTTTTTCTTTTTTTTTCCCACAGCATTTATATAATAATGAAAATCACAAGCATTAATTACTCATCCATGTGGTTTCACTTGCTTAATTCAACCTGTAACAAGATCAAGAGTCCAAAAAAGAAAAAAAAAAATGAAACTAAAAAGTCCTTGTTGTCACAAAAACTAACAACAACAAAAAAAATCAGTTTCCCTTTAAATTCATCTTGTGGAAACAGTCTTCAGTCTTAAAGTTCAAACTTTTCATACACAACAATAACGAAAAACAAAAAAAAAAAGAAAAAGAAAAATATTTCCACCAGAAGTAAACTCACTGATTGTGTGCGTTACGTGAGTGAGTGCGTGCGTGCAAGTTTTTCGTGCAGTGTGGATGTGTGGGGGTTCGGCTGCGTGAGGCAGGCAGCGTCTGGCCGGCCAACCAATAACAAGGCCGGGAAATGAATTTTTGGAGTTTCGGCGGCGTTTAACAAAGGAAGTGAAACTGCGGTACCTGCGACAGGCGAACCAGTCTGGATTTTACGTTGCAACCGGTGTTGTGCCGAAATCGGTGACCTATCGAAAAGTGTGACTAGGGGTCGCTGTTCAGCAAATGTTCGCGCGGGAGCGCGCACGCTGTAGATCATACGCTGAAGCCGAATGATCTGCGTCAGAGGAGACGAGCGGTGCTGTAAAAGATGTTTCATGTCTTAAGACTAAATAAAACTGGACAATCTAGATACTGTCACCAGCAACTAAATGTTTATATAGGAAAGAAATTAAACATTAATGCTGCTGCTGTTGTCTGCTACTACTAAGAATGTTTTCCGCTTGCGATGTTTTAGCACTTGTAATTACAATTTATAAACTATGACATATTCCGATTATCTGATAAATGTTAAAAATCTTATTTTTATTCTTATTACTAGTTCCTGTAATTACCCTATAATGTCAGAGATCTACAGTTTGTTCCTTACAAATGCTCTCTCACTAACTAATAAATGTTTAACAAAGTGTGATATTGAGCTCCTCTTCTTTTTATTTTATAAAGCATATTAATCAGCTGACATATTGACTCAGTATGGTCTGACAGGTCCAAATTATATTTATACCACAATATTACCCATTTTTACTGTAAGTCTATTAGTCTATGTTCTTCAAACTCATTCCTGTCCACCTCAAGTGATGTAAAGATTGGTCCTTTTTCAATTGGTTTATTCTTGATGTCTTTTGAGTAACAGTCACCAATTATTAGACAGTACAGATATCATTACCAGAAAGAAAAAAAAAATAAAACTCACAAATTTTTGTGATGCTTTTTAGGTTCTCATTCAGAAGGTTTGTTATTGCACCTCTGTTGACATTTCTCCACTGTAAGTACGGTCAGCTTAGCTGTATAGGTAATTTTCAACTTAAATTTCATTAAACTGATTTAAAGACATGAGCATAACCTATTTTAAAAAGTTAAGAATTGCTTAACTTATTTTGTTACAGTATTTTGTTATTGAGTTACAGTAAAGTAAAAACATGTTTTCATGACTTCTTTATCATACTATTTTTATTTTACATTTAGATTTGCATATTACTAAGAATTTGTAACCATTAAAACAATAATTTACTGAGATTGACTCATGAGGGTTTTTTGTTTTGCTTTGTTTTCTACCTTCTAGAGTATTCCTCATATAATATATAGTCACACTTTTCTATACGTCACCGATTTCGGCACAACACCGGCAATCATGCGCCACCAATTTCTCAGAGTTTTTTGGCGTCGTACACACGCGGTCTGTACAAACAAAGATCCAACACGCTTGGCCACTCTTGCTTTCAGGTATCGTTCACATTATTTCCTTCCGCACACACCGATTTCTGTTTTTTTTCCTTGCTTTTATATCATTTCCGCCACTTTGTTTTCCTAATTTGCTGGCAAAGTGTAAAAGCTGGTATGGATTTCATCCATATCGCCACAATAGTAAAAATGTAACCTTTTATATGAAAGCTGGGTTCAAGCCCTTTTCAAAACTGTTTTTATTTCCAATTTTGTATCTATTTCCGTAGATTGAACGTAACAATATGGCTATCTTATGTTTGCTGATATAGATATGATTTTCAGGAATGGAATTTTGAGAAAAACGGGTTTAAAATGAGATGGCTTTCACTTTCACTTCACGGGTTTAACAAGTGCTGTCTGTAAAATCAGGAGCGCTATACTGCATCATTACACAAATAGACTAACGTTTGTTTTCCGTTTTTTATCATGGCCATAGTCTTTTGATCACCTCTTGTATGTTTAGATAGCACGAATAATGTAGCCTACCTTTAAGTTTACATTTAGAAAAATGCGCGCAGCCCAACTGTTCACCGTGCATAAAAGTTCACTGGACACTTCCTCTTTAGTAACTTACCTCATCCTTCATTTCTGGATGTGAAATAGTCAATTATAATAAGATTAAGTGAGCAGCTAAGTCAGTGTTTCCCAACCCTGTTCCTGGAGGAACACCAACAGTGCACATTTTGGATGTCTCGCTTATCTGACCAATATATTTTTGGTCCTTGAGTCTCTACTAACGAGATGATGAGTTGATTCAGGTGTGTTTGATCAGGAAAAGTTGGAAAATGTGTAGTGTTGGTGTGCCTCCAGGAACGAGGTTGGGAAACACTGAGCTAAGTTACTCACAATATAAAAAATAAATAAAAACCTTGCCTGCGACCTATTTTTCGAATTTCCTGAAAACGTCCCAGCGCTTTCCCAGATCGCATCACAATTGATTATATTAAACCAATTTATTGTTTGTTATGTAAATCTATTATTTATTATGTAAACCAGGCCAATAAAAAAGGTCTTCTTCACATGTAAAATCATCCTCTTCAAATCCGCAACATCACTCTCTCATTACTGTCGTATGAAATGTCTCTCCTACTGTGAAGATGGTGAATCAGCATCATCAACTTCATCTTTGCAGCTGACACTGACTCAGAAAACAGTTTAGCAATAAGTACATGAAATATGTTACAGCTATTTTTTTTCCCTAGACATTCATTGTCATTCCTTTAGCCAGCAAGCTTTATTCGTCCACTTGAGCGCGGAATAGGCTATAAACGGATCACTGATTTAATATAGTATAATTTAATATAAACGTGCGATTACTAATGGCTCAGACGAGGGACTACAATAGCACTTATAATAATAATAACAAGGAAGGAATAAATAACAACGTGCCATTGAAGTACAGAAAAAAGGTGCCATGACGAAGTTCTTGTTTGGCAAAAATAATATATAATAATAATAATAATATAATGCGTGCATCATCTAATATCATCCCATAGATGACCAATAATCTTCTCCTATTAAATTAAGACAGAGATTTTACTTATTGGACCAAAAGACCGTACACAGAATCTCTTGGATAACAATTTGCAATTGCAGCAGATGTAATGTTACTTCCTCTACAGTCAAAAATTGCATTAGACAGCAACTTGTCTTTTTAAAACCATATTTCTCACGTTACAAAAACAGTATCCATCTTAGAAACATTGCCAAGCTACGAAACATGTTACCTGTTTCTGATGCAGAAAAGCTAGTTCATGCATTTATGACCTCTAGACAAGACAATTGTAATGCACTACTAGGTGGTTGTGTCAGGATCCTGCCCTGACAGTCATGTCTGTTGTGTCTTTGTTTAATGTGTCTTTGTTTGTCTTGTGTCTGAGCAACTAGTGTTAAATTATTCTTTCCTTGTCAGTCTAGCTTTGTATTTAGTTCTTTTGTAGTTTATTAGGTTTTCTTTTGCTATTTTGCTCTAGATCAGTCCCTGTCTTTATTTTTTTTGTTCTGGTTTTCTCAAGCCTCTAGTTTGGTTGCTTTCTTTATTTTGATTTAGTCTTTGCCCAGTTATTATTTCAGTTACAGAGTTTTAGTGTTTGCCATTTTGGTTCATTCTTTTGCTTAGTTGATTTCTGCAGTTTGAATCTATTTGTCTATTCTCCTCCTCCTAGTCATAGTGTGTAGTCAGTCTTATTTTGCTGCTTGTTTTGTATGTCATGTTATGTCCTATGTTTGTTCCTGTTCGGTGTCCTGATTCTCCCCTGGCTGCTGTTCTCAAGGCCTGGCTCTGACTGGACTGGTTCTACTACAGCTTAAAGTATCAAGCCCAGGTTTCTCAAGCTGCTGCCTGACCTCCAGTGTTCTCACTGACTGGTGTTGCTCTATCCCTTTGTTCTCCAGCCAAGTATGGTCCAGGTCTGATTTCGGCAGTCCCCTCGTTCTCCAGCAGACTGCCCTTTCCTACTGTTTGGACTCTCACATCAGCCCTGTATATCCTTGTCTTGTCAATAAACCCCACTCACTTGATCATTCTGCATCTGGGTCTTTTTCCCTAGTAAACTGCTGCGACAAACCCTGACAGGTTGTCCTGCATCTTCAATTAAAAAGCTACAGGTTGTCCAAAATGCAGCTGCTAGAGTCCTTACCAGGTCAAGAAAATATGATCATATTACCCGTTTTACAGTCTCTGCACTGGCTACCTATTAGGTTCCGCATCAGCTATAAAATAGTACTTCTTACCTATAAGGCCCTTAATGGTTTAGCTCCTGCGTACCTAACTAGTCTTTTACCACACTACAATCCATCACACTTCCTAAGGTTACAAAACTCTGGACTTTTGGTAGTACCTAGGATAGCAAAGTCCACTAAAGGAGGTAGAGCTTTTTCGCATTTGGCTCCCAAACTCTGGAATAACCTTCCTGATAACGTTCGTTGTTCGTACACACTATCTCTGTCTAAATCTAGATTAAAAACACATCTCTTTAGCCAAGCATTCAAATCTCATTATCTTGTACTGCAGTTATATCTGATCATATGCATATTATTATTCTTTAGCTTGGGTTAAACAAATAAATTTTGCTTGGTTGAACAGCAGCTACGCTAATTATGTCCCTATTTGTTTGACATCCCGTGGTAACTAGGAATTACACAAGCTTCAGTCTGGATCCAGAACACCTAAGAAGAGATGATGCTAACCCACTCAGAGGACCTCAGATAATGCCAACTCTGAAAAAACATACAGCACTACCGGATGCCGTGTCTGAAGCCTTAGACTGTGCAGTGCAGCAGGAGACTGAGTGGCAGTGACAGGCTGCTAAAACAACAGTAGAAGGGTGTAATATGTGGTGACTGCACCACAGTTATTGGCTCAGCAGTGATGAGATCAATTTTGCTTCTCACCTACTTCCAAACCAGTACACAAAAATTAATGGATGTCAGTTAACACTTTTGTTTTTAAAGTGTTTTAGAAAAAGGAGGGATTGTGGGTACTCCTCACAGGCTTTTTTATTCAAATTTTACACACTGAGAGAGACCAGCAAGCAACCTCTTTGGTGGTTGTAATGAGGTTTACATTAGCCTCTCAACAGTGTTGGACACCACTAGCCTTAACATCCATAAGGCCTGTTTGGCAAAGTAAGACCAGTTTAGGGTAATGTTTCCCTAGTGTTCAGCAGCAAAGCAATAGCAACAACTGTGGTTTGTTTGCGGTTGCATTTGCATATGCACTATGCTGCAATGATAGGCCTGTGAATTCTGCTCACCGTGAGGGACGGTAAAGGCATATTTCATCAGGTGTTTCTGAACTGGAAAGGCACAAATCAAAGTAGAGCCGACACAGAGCAAAGCCAATTTTAGGCAAAACAGTGTCAGGGAGTACTGTATGTGCAGAACTGCACACGACAAAGAATTCATGGTGCAATAAATGGTATCATCCCACCTGTGTAATCATGCAAATGCCATCTTGGTGAGGATGACTGGTCTAAACTCAGTACCACACTAGAAATGATGATGTGTAACTGAAACACAGACATAGATAATCTACAATGACATGCAATCTTGAACTTGTTTTTTGTTTCTGTCCTTTTGGGATTCCAGTCAGCAAATTTCCTTTGGCACAGATCTGGCCCAAATCTATAGCTAAAGTGTGGCCCAGATTAGTATGTGTTCACCAGCCCATACGTTTTTAGCCAGAACTGAACCAAACCAGTGCCATAACTCCACCTATCATGAGCCAAGTAATACATTTTTTATGTATGTTATTTACCTAATGTGGCCCATATGGGGCTGACAGTATATGTAAAAGTCATATTAACTAGAGAGTAAATCACACGCTCAACCACAAAAATGTAAATAGAATAAATTACTTTTTTCAATGCAGGTTAAATATGCTTAACAGCTACTCAGTATTGATTTAGAAAAGTTCTTAATAAATATACAACAAACATATATTTAACATTAAAACAAAAAAATATTAAATGGGCAAATTTGAGTTGGAATTAGTTTTTAAGAATATACAACAGACATACATTTAACATTGAAAACAAAATAAAATGAAATGGATAAATATGAATTGGAATCAATTTTTGAGAATATACAACAGATATTTAACATTCCTCCCATGTAGTTCTGGGCTGACTCCTCACCGTTCTCATGATCATTGAAACTCCACGTGGTGAGATCTTGCATGGAGCCCCAGACCGAGGGAGATTGACAGTTATTTTGTGTTTCTTCCTTTTGCGAATAATTGCACCAATTGTTGTCACCTTCTCACCAAGCTGCTTGGCGATGGTCTTGTACCCAATTCCAGCCTTGTGTAGGTCTACAATCTTGTCCCTGACATCCTTGGACAACTCTTTGGTCTTGGACATGGTGGAGAGTTTGGAATCTGATTGATTGATTGCTTCTGTGGACAGGTGTCTTTTCAATTCAATTCAATTGTCTAAAAGACACCTGGGAGCCAGAAATATGGATTTCATTTGTTAAAACTAATCAATTTATAACTCAATGGGTGGCAGGTCTTTTTCTGTCATGGCACCCAAACTTTGGAACTCACTCCCCTTAATACTCAGAACAGTTACCTCTTTCGGTGAATATAAATCAAGCTTAAAACATACTTGTTTAATCAAGACTATCACTAAATAGCATTGTGTAATTCTCCCATATGTATTCTTTTCTATGTCATTATTACTTAATTTGTGTTTTACACAATTGCATTATTTGTGACTGGATTGGGCAACTGTCCAATGTCTACTTAATTGTTACTTTGTAATGAGTATTTGTTGTATTGATGTACCTTGTAAAGCGTCCTTGAGCCTGGGAAAGGTGTTATATAAATTAAACATATAATTATTATTATTATTATTATTATTACTATCACTATTATTAATAAGTGAACCTCCACTGTGGTTATTTATTTATTTATTTGGCTAAAATGTATGACATGATAAAAGATAACTTTACATTAATAAACAAAATGAAAAAGAAACAGAGCATCAAGATATTGAGGCGTCTTTATTTTCTAAATTGACAGACTAATGCAGCATTTGTTGTCACAGCAGAATATTAATCCAAAATCCCTTTTAATATTTCACTCTCATCAAACAGGGGAAATACATTCACATGACAATAGGACCTTTAGCAGATCTGTAACAATTCCAAAGCTGTATTTTATCGCATGTGTTTGTGTCACGGTGTTGTGTGTGGGGAATGACGAGGAGGAGCGAGGAGGTCCAATGCATAGAGTTTATTTAATATAATCCACAGGGAAACAGTAACGGACAGGAAACAGCAGGGAACCAGCAAACACAACGTAACTCGACGGAGAAACATACAAACTGACTGATATGACGTTTAAGAACCGACGATCTAAACAGGAACACAACCAAACTTATATACACGGAACAAACCAATCAGGGGGAGACAGGTACAATCAAACAGTGACGTAACAAATGAGAATCGGAACAGGAAGACCAAATAAGGGCAACACAGGGGAAAAACACACAAAAACAGTCCAAAAGGTCTGACATTACCCCCCCTCCCATAAGGCATGATTCGCGCCGTAACAAATACACTGGTGAGGGGGTGTGGGCGCCCTGGAGGCTCGTGCAGGACAGACATAGGAGGGATAGGAGGTACGCCTCCAGGGCGGATCAGGAAGTTCAGGGAGCCACGGTGGAGCATACAGTCTGTAGTGCCATGGCGGGTCAGGGAGCTCGAGAGGCCATGGCCAAGCACAGAGTCCATATGGCCATGGCGGGTCAGGAAGCTCGGGAGGCCATGGCCGAGCACGCAGTCCATAAGGCCATGGCGGGTCAGGGAGTTCAGGAAGCCATGGCCGAGCACACAGTCCATAAGGCCATGGCGGGTCAGGGAGTTCAGGAAGCCATGGCCAAGCACACAGTCCATATGGCCATGGCTGATCGAGGGGGTAGCCCTTGGGGGAACTTGGGGCATTGCCAGCCCAGGAGAGTACAGAAAGGCTGGGGTTAGGATACGCTGACATAGGAGGACGCTCGGGCAGAGCCGGCTCTGGAGGGCGCTCGGGTGGCGCCGGAGGAGGCACAGGCTCTGGAGGGCACTCGAAGGAAAGTGGAAAATAGCTGGGAACTTCATCCCCAGTGAAAGACACCAGCTGGGCACCCTGACGACTGACGTGCTCGTACAGCACCCAGACACCACCTTTAACTTTGTCGGAGGAAGCGGTGTCACTGAAATCAATGTCGTGAAGATTGGTTTCTTTGTGTAAGGTCAGACTCCTTCCCCCGTAGTTTGCACACTGAAACAGCTGGATTTCAGGGTTGTCCAGGTCATCTGTGATCATCCTGAGGGAAGAAAACGTTCCTTTGTCTTCAAGGATAGCGTACTCTCCTTCCTCAAACACCCGCTGCTTTCCAGTGAAGTTCTTGTCATAATACACTACCCATGGTGCGCCAATGACTTTTATGGACGAGATGACGTCGTTGAAGCCCTTTTCTTCTAAGTTGTGAATGTCGTTCTTGAATTCAGCTGTTCTGCCCTCAAAGGCATCTTTGCTAAAAACAATGATCTTGTTCATTTTGAATGATGACTGGAGGAGAGAAGGCAAGTGTTTCTGAAGGTTCTTCCTGTGGCTCTGCTGGGAAGAGAGAATGAGTGACTTGGTGCACAGAGCTGCCTTTTAAAGCACAAATAATTGGGTGTTGACAAAGTTTTGAAAGACACCTGACACAGTGGCAATGAGTCATTGCCTCATCCCCGTTTTCCAGTTAACCAGGTGAAGTCTTTAAAGAATATTTGTTCTTGGTCAATTCTCAGTGAAAAATAAATGGCACATTTTTTCCAGACTAAGTTGAACTTTGGAGTGATTTTTTTTTTAAACCACTTAAGTGAGACTTTCTTTATATGTACTTTCATAATTGCTTCTAGTGTCTTTAAAATATGGTTGAAGTGTACTACTTATTGTACTGACAAGCAATTCATGTGAGCTGAAACATACTTAATTTCATAATGTCAGTTAAGAATACAATTTTAAATGTGAATTAAATGTAATGTTTTCAACCACCTAAATGCACATTATATGTAATTGATTACAAATATATTAGTTTTAAAATTAAATGCAATTAGTTTAACTTTTGAGTAATATTTCTGAACCACTTATGTAGTAGTTTAAAATATGGTAAATGTGTACTTCTGAAGAAGCCATTAATGTGAATTAAACTATATTTCAATGTCATTTGCATGTATACTATTCTATAATAATGAAATATATTTTAGTTATATCTCTGGTAATGAAGTTGTAATTTAACAAAAACTCCTTTTGTTAATGAACAAGACAAACCCCAACACTATACACAGTTGCAACACTAAAGAGTCTGGAGAACAATGCAAAATCATTTTGTCCTTGCATACAAAAGTACCTACTGTCGCCATCACAGAAAACATCATTTTGTATGATGCATTTGTTTTATAAGAGCCAGAACTGCCACAATTATGACCCCTCGAGTTTCATAAAATCCTTTTTGCCTTGTTGTTAGTGAATGAGGAGCTCAAGCACTCAATTTAAGCCCTTTATGGAAATCAATGGTATTTTTGATATCATTCTGTTTTTCTATAGGAGCTAATGACTATTGTCCAATTCGATACAATTCACCAGAACCTGGCCATCAAATATCAACTTGAAATGGATTTAGAAGTTGGGTTGACACAATGCTGCCTTCACACGGTCAAGGGATGTAGAAACCAGTGTTTTCACCAGCCTTATGTATTACATGTCAGTGTTGTATGATTAAAAACAAAAAGACATTTCTTTGTTTGTAGACCTAGCGAGTATCCACCAAGTCTCCTGCCATTTCGATCAAAGGAACATTTTAGGTGTGTTCGACTTCATCTACAGCTACAGACGGCGATCAACGAGAGTAGCCGAGAGCAGTCGGGGGCGGAGTTGAAAACAGGCGTCAAGTCGAACACTTCGGGTCTCTCGTAGTTTACTCAGTCATGGCGGATCACGTGGCGTTTGCTTGTTTTATTGCAGATGAACTAGAAGCTATAGAAATGCCATTACTGTTCTATGAAATGCCAAACATCTCCATGAGTTTTGTTGTTATGTTAATACATACATGGCCCACCATATCTCCTGGCCCAGAGGCCAAAGGCTGCAGATATCAAAGTTGAATTTTGACGCAGCAGGCTTCCCTAACACTGTATGTGCGGTGGATGGGTGTCACATTCCTATAAGGAGACCCCACTGTGATATTCCCCTAGCATACCTGAATAGGAAACAGTTTCATTCAGTAATTTTAACTGGGTTTTGTGACAGTCAGCGACACTTCTGTCACATCAGTGTGGGTCACCCTGGGAGTTGGCATGATGCAAGAGCATTTCGCCTCACAGAGGTTGCCCGTGTTCTAGGAGATGATCCCCATTCCCTTGTTCCACAGGGAATGCATATAATTGGAGATTCTGCCTATCCTCTGTTGCCTCAACTTATGAGGCCTTACAGAGACAATGGACACTTGACTGCTAGGCAAAGACGCTTTAACAGAAAGCTCAATTCTGCCCGTGTAGTCATTGAACATGCATTTGGCATTCTGAAGTCCAAGTTCAGGAGGCTCCAATGCCTGCAAATGCGAAGCATTTCAAATATCAGTTCTGCAGTCTCAGCATGCTAGATTTTGCATAATGTTTGTTTAGAGCCCTGTGACCAAGATGTTGAGGTAGAAGATCATGTTGATGATGAGCCACACCTCCCACAACCCCACAACCTTGATGCATGCCATTATAGAGACCTGATTTGCAACAACATCTAACTTGAATGAAGAGTATTTTTCTGGAGTAGAACGCTGTTTTTTTTTTGTTTGTTTTTGTTTTTAAATAAGGACATTTAAATATTTAATAAATGATACTAACCAGTTTGCACGGCTTCATTGGCTAACCTTTTTAGAAAACTCTTGACAAATTCAATTTACTTTTTCATTTAGTTAATAATTTTTTTTGAGACTTGGTGAGTTTACTGGCTGAACACACAAAGGGAATTGGGAAAACAAAGGGAACTTCATTTGAGAAGTCTGAGTGGTGAAATGGTGTAAAAAAAAGCATGTCATATGTATATGTCGTCATTAACAACTGTGATATGGAATTTTATTATTTAGAGTTAGTAAGAGATGGAGCTGGGTGTAGGGAATAAATTGAATGGAAAGTCAAACAATGCAGAAAGATCAATACTGAACACTGGGTTCAGTACATAACTCAGTGGAATAACCTTATTTCCTAATCTGGAAATCTATTGACACCTCTTGGGTTATGTGACAGAGTGAGGAATGACACGTGAAGTGGGCGGATCCAATTGCATACTTTTATTCAAAGGACAAGACAAAGACATGGTCAAGGCAGACAGGGTCAGACAGTGGCAAACAGGTGTATAGACAGCAAGACAAAGAGTAGTCCGTAACACAGGCAAGGGTCAATCCACGGCGAACGTTATCCGAGGGGCGAGGCAATAGAATAATCCGAATAGACAGGCGAGAGCTTCAAAAGGCAGGCAGCGAGACAGACAAGACGATATAACAATGCAAGGGATCAGGATTCGGATGACTAGGAACAAGATTAGACTACACAAGAAAACACGACTGAAAGGACCCGCAGAGCAGAGAACCCAGGTGGAGCTGGCGGGACAGACAGGGCTCAGGATCACCACAACAGGACAGATGGACCAGGAGCCCTCCGGGGCAGGGCAGGCGGACCAGGGGCCCACTGGAGCGGAGCAGGCAGGACAGGCAGGGCTGAAGACCACCACAACAGGACAGACGGACCAGGAGCCCTCCAGGGCGGTGCAGGCGGACCAGGAGCCCACCGGGGCGAAGCAGACAGGACAGGCTCTGGAGGAGGCGCGGGAGCCCTCCAGGGCAGAGCAGGAGGCGCGGGAGCCCTCCAGGGCGGAGCAAACAGGACAGGCAGGGATGAGGACCAACACAACAGGACAGACGGACCAGGAACCCTACATGGTGGAGCAGGCGGAACAGGGGCCCTCCAGGGCAGAGCAGGAGGCGCAGGGGCCTGCGTCATGGACTGGGACCTGGGGAGAGCAGAGACAGAGGAGGCAGACAGAAGAACAAGGAGAGAAGCAGAGAGTGACGAGACTCTAGGAGGTCGGACGAGACGTGACTTGGCTCTGGGCGGTCAGGCGAGACGTGACTTGGCTCTGGGCGTTCAGGCGAGACGTGACTAGGCTCTGGGCAGTCAGGCGAGATGTGACTTGGCTCTGGGCGGTCAGGCAAGACGTGACTTTGCTCAGAAATAACAGCAGTAACTTGACCTGATTCATGGAGATCAGCAGTGACTTGACCTGACACGTGAAGACCAGCGGTGACTTGACTTGGCCTGTGAAGATCAGCAGTGACTTGGCTTGACTCATGGAGATCAGCAGTGACTTGACTTGGCTCATGGAGATCAACAATGACTTGACTTGGCTCATGGAGATCAGCTGTGGCTGGACTCGGCTCATGGAGATCAGCTGTGGCTGGACTCGGCTCATGAAGACCAATTGTGACGTGACTTGGTTCACTAAGACCAGCTGTAGCTTGACTTGGTTCAGGAAAATCCGTTTTGACTTTGCGTGGCACAGGAACCACAGGTTTTACTTTGCTTGACACAGGAACCACAGCTTTGACCTTGCATGACTCAGGAACAACAGCTTTGACTTTGCTTGACACAGAAACTACAGCTTTGACTTTACTTGACACAGGAAATGCAACCGTGACGCAACTTGACAGAGGAAATACAGCTGTAACTTTACTTGACTTTGGAAGAGCAGTTCTGACTTGACTTGACACAGGAACAAAAGCTGTAATTTGACTTCACTTGGGAGATAAAGCTGTAGCTTTACTTGACACAGGAACAACAGCTCTGACTTGACTTGGCTCAGGAAACACAGGTGTAATGTGACTTGACACAGGAATGACAGCTGTAATTTGACTTGCCTTAGGAAGAGCAGCTCTGACTTGGCAAGACGCAGGAAACACAGCGGTAACTTGTCTTGACACTGGAACAACAGCTGTAACTTGACTTAAGAAGAGCAGCTCTAACTTGACTTGACACTGGAACAGCAGCTGTAGCTTGACTTGACTCTGGAGCAGCAGCTGTAGCTTGACTTGACTCTGGAACAGCAGCTGTAGCTTGGCTTGACTCTGGAACAGCAGCTGTGACGTGACAGAACTCCGTTTTCGCCGCCATTTTGTGAACGGGCTCCGCCGTCGCCGCCATTTTGTGAGCGCGCACCGGCACAGCCGCCATCTTGCGAACGGGCACCGCTGTGGCAGCCATTTTGTGCATGGGCTCCGCTGTCGCCGCCATGGTATGAAAGCACTCCAGCGCGGCCACCATTTTGTGAGCGGGATGCGCGGCCGCCATTACCGCGTCGTTGCGTTCCTCCTCCGCGACACCCACAGTAAACGGCGAGCCCACACACAACAGAGCAAAGTCCAGAAAGAGACAAAATGATGAACGGGGACCCTCGCGACGGAGTTTTGATTTTAATGGCTGATTAATTCCTTCTATGAAAAAGTCTATTAAAACACAGTCTGGAAGGTTTGAATAGTGTGCAATGTCCAGATACTCTTGAATGTAGCCCTCGAGCGATCGTGTGCCCTGCTTGAGGGCTAACAACAGTCTTGCAGTGTCCATACCTGGGTGACGTCCTTGTGAAAAGTTGCTGGGTCCTTGTTTGGCCGAGTATTCTGTTACGGAGTGAGGAATGACGCGTGAAGCGGGCGGATCCAATTGCATACTTTTGACGAGACAAAGACATGGTCAAGGCAGGCAGGGTTAGACAGTGGCAAACAGGCATATAGACAGCAAGACAAAGAGTAGTCCGTAACACAGGCAAGGGTCAATCCACAGCGAATGTTATCCGAAGGGCGAGGAAATAGAATAATCCAAATAGAATAGACAGGCGAGAGTTTCAAAAGGCAGGCAGCGAGACAGACAAGACGATATAACAATGCAAGGGATCAGGACTTGGATGACTAGGAAGAAGACTAGACTAGACTAGACTAGACAAGAAAACACGACTGAAAACAAACTGACTTAGGCTCCGTACAGTTGCTAACACACACATATAGTGTTAAACGCAAACCAATACTCGGCACAACTGACAGGAAGTCCGGGGTTTAAATAGGGTCGCTGATTGGGTACGGGTGATGGCCACAATGGCTGATGGGGGATGTAGTCCGGGGTGTGGTGTAACAGTCAGGGTGGTGAGAATGCCAAAGCGACCTCTGGTGGCAGACAGACTGACGTTCAGGAGTGGGTTCGTGACAGGTGGATGCTTACATGAAACAATACACAATTTAATACAAGTCTTGTCACACCTGTATCTTTGAGCAGATTTTGATTTACAACTTTATCTTTGAAAGACTGCATATTACAGTATAAACATGCCGTTGTTTTAGATCAAGCTTATAAAATGAACTAGTTAAAATGGTCTAATTTATACTGTAATTGTGAGAGTTACTAGTTGAAGTTTAATACAAAAAGTGCAACAAAGATAAAAGGCAAGGGCTGTTAGAATCACTTCTATAAAGTGGATATTCATAATTGTATACACACACTCTCTATGACAAATAATGAATCATGAATGTTTTGGGAAAGATGAAAGTCAAAATGGAGAGTTTTTATAGAAACATTTTATTGTGGTTCATGTGGGTTTTGCACTAAGTGTCTAATTTGCTCTTGTTGTTTTCCAAACTTTTTTAGCTCCTTTACAATTGTTCCCAAGGTGGTCAACATTTTTTTCTCAAATGATCGTCTGCGCCTCTCCTTAAGTTGTCGCCAGCGCTCAAGGTCAGGCCTCACAAGGGATTCAAGCACAGCTGTCCTCCTCACTGCATGTGCTTCTTAGGACTCAAGAAATTGAGAGGATTGTGATGGTCACTGCCTGCTGGAGAGGCTTGTACTTGCAGAGGTCCCCAGCTGCTCATCCACAGAAGCACCTGCTGCCTGAGCTTGAGGAAGAGAGATAGTTGGAGGCCTGTTTTGAGTTGGATCTTCCAAACACAGAGGAGTGGAGCAGATTGTTCGGGGTGGTGCGGTTCCTATTCCAGAGGACCCAAATAACTCATCCATTAGCTGTAGAAAAAGCATGTCAATGTAAAGTAAAAGTGATCATTTAATCTTCCAAGACATCTTTCTTTATTCTGATGCTTAAATACAGTGCAGTCCTGAACTTACGGTGTAGTATTCCCAGGTTTGCTTCCCCTCACCAGTTGCACTTCGGCGGTCCTTAACCCTCTTGTAAGTTGTTAACATGTTTGTTAGTTTTTTTCGAATTTTCTCATTTGACAGGGTGTATCCTTTTTGGGAAAATGCAGTTTGTAGCTTTTTATAGAAAGCACTTTTGTTGCGGAAGTAGAGTTGCTGGTAAGTTCTTGTCAGGTCCAATAATAGTAATGTCATTTTGTGTGTGATATCTGGGGAGGAAAAAAATATATATTATATTATATTATATTATATTAATAACCACCACTGCAAAAATATTAATCTTTCTCACAGTCTTGGATGCAATACCTTGTGATTCATGGCTGTCTGACTGGATGGAGGATGGATTTTTGGCTTCTGAAGGGATTCCACACACTGCACCAGTTTGCAGGGTGATAGATTGTTGTTCCTTGCTAGTGGGGGTAGGTTGCTCAGGCAGCCTAGAGGTAGTGATGGTACACTGGCTGGTTGACAGTGGCGGTGGTGGTGGCAGGGGTGGTGGCTTGACGACACTGAGATTTAGGGGTACAGGAGACTAGGTGGAGGTAGAGGGACATGGAGTAGGAGTTTGGGGGAGCACTGCAGTTGGACCAGTGGTGGGAGCTGTTTGGAAAGAAGGCTGTAAATTTAGATGTCACTTAATAAATCTGTAGAGTATGTGTTTGTTCATCAAAAATGTGTACCTTGTTTTGTTTCAATGGCTGTGACTTTTGCCATGACAGAGGAGAGGAACTTTTGATCTGGGGAAATACTCGAAACACTCACACAAATCATTTATAACTTGTAATTATTTCACAATTCTGCTGTTTACTCACCATTTTTCATCCTTTCTGCAGTGTCCTTGGAAACCATTAGAGTGAAAACTTTGCCATTGCTGTCCTTCACATTAATCGTTATGTTGTCCATTTTGTTTTGGGTTGCACTTGGTAATGCAATGGTCTTTAAATATCCAAAGGGACCATGGGACCATACCCAACACCTGTGTGACTCATTAATTGTAATACTAGCCAATCAGTGCAATTACACTTTTAACAACTTTACATTTTTCAATTAGAAGCGATTGTTTTTTGTTGTTGTTGTTGTTGGTTTATGTTTTAACAAACCTTTAGATGTGTGTAATATTCTGAAATGGTGTCATCAAGACAGAAACAAATTTGAAGTAAATAAACTGAGAACATACTGAACATATATGTGAGCCTGGACCACAAAACCAGTCTTAAGTCGCTGGGGTATATTTGTAGCAATAGCCAAAAATTCATTGTATGGGTCAAAATTATTGATTTTTTTAATGCCAAAAATCACTAGGAAATTAAGTAAAGATCAGGTTTCATTAAGATATTTTGTAAAATTCCTACTGTAAATATATCAAAACTTAATTTTTGATTAGTAATATGCATTAATAAAAGCTTCATTTGGACAACTTTAAAGGTGATTTTCTTAATATTTTGATATTTTTGCACCCTCAGTTTCCATATACACAAATAGTCGTATCTCTGCCAAATATTGTCCTATCTGTCACGAACCCACACCTGAACGTCAGTCTGTCTGCCACCAGAGGTCGCTGTGACATTTACATCTCACTAACTGTTACACCATACCCCGGACTACGTTCCCCATCAGCCATTGTAGCCCTCACCTGTGACCAATCAGAGACACTATTTAAACCCTGGTCTTCCTGTCAGTCACTGCCGAGTATTGGTTTGCGTTTATCACTGTTGAGTGTTAGCAACTGTACGGAGCTTTAGTCAGTCGTGTTTTCTAGCTTAGTCTTGTCTTGTTCTTGTCATTCGAGTCCAGGAACCTAGGCCTTGCTATTACATCTTGTCTGTCTCGCTGCCTGCCTATCGGAACTTTCGCCTGTCTGGAATACTCTATTGCCTCGCCCATCGGATAACGTTCGCCGTGGATCGACCCTTGCCTGTGTTATGGACTACTCTTTGTCTTGCTGTCTACATACCTGTTTGCCATTGTTCTGACCCTGCCTGCTATGACCATGTCTTTGTCTCGTCCTGTTAATAAAAGTTTGCATTTGGATCCGCCTGCTTCACGCTTCTTCGCTCTCTCCGTAACACTATCCTAACAAACGGTCCACGCATCAACGGAAAGCTTGTATATTCAGCTTTCAGATGATGTATAAAGCTCAATTTCGGAAAATTTGCCCTTATGACTGGTTTTGCGGTCCAGGGTCACATATGGCTTGTGTAGTATGGTGAATTATACGTGTCTGCTACAACTTCATAAATGTAATCTAAGGAAATAATAATCGTACTGTATGTGTTTTTTATTATTATTATTATTATTTTAGACAAAAGGATTAGGATGTTTTTTTTTTACTTATTTTACTATTTCCTCCAGTTAGCTAAATGCATTTTAATAAGACAAAACGCCATGAAGATTCATACACAAATAAACAATTTATTTGTCTGTTTGTTGTCTTGTTGACAATGCAGCAGAGTTGTTAGCAGTAATCACATACAAGTGAAGAAGGAATAACGCAGCAACTACAGAATTAGTATCAATCAAAATCAATGTTGCCCACATTATATTAAAAGTCTGTAAGATTGACATTTGAGTTATTCCATAAATAAATGATTATTTAAATAGGCTATGCAGGTAAAGGGTTTATATGAAAAAGGTAAACCTATGCACAAAACCTATACAAACAAATAAATTACCAAAATAAGTGATTGCAGTAAAAATAATCTTTTAATAAACATGATTTACGAGATGGAGATGGCATGAAAAGTTAATTGTTTTGTTTAAAACGCCCGTATATGTGCATTAGTGGGATTAAAGTTGGTAGAATAAACCCGGAACACACGTAATCGTTGTCATGCGGTGAATCTGGCCAATTGTGAAACAGCTGTGTCGTCATCAGAGCTCCTGCAGCCGCTCTGAAGAAACTGTGCCGGCTGAGTCAGTCGGTTGCTCTCGAATGGCTATCGCGGTACTTTGATGCCACACGTGACAGTCACGAGGTGCTGGCGCCGCCTCAAGTCGGACAAAAGTTCTAACCGGAATGCACTGCTTTAACAGCGCTGCGTTAAGTCGAACACACCTTTTTTCTTCTTGTCACTTTTTACATCACATGATATATGTTCTAAGAAATGTCTCTTTACATACTTTTCTATACTTATTCAGAAACACCTCCTCAGTGAAACAAGTTAGAAACCATCAAAAAGAGAACTGTTGTGTAATTCTTCAACATATGGACAGATTTCAGCATATGGATATTTCATCATGTTTAACATAGAGCACTATCCATACAAAGGTCTTTACAAAGCAAGCCATTTTATCTACTGTACAACACTCTTGAAAAAACAAACAAACAAACAAACCATAAATAGAAAAACAGCAAACTAATTATTTGCTATTAAGAGCAGCTATAATCTCATAGTCATGTCATAGTTATAATTATTTAGAACGACTCACAAGCAGGCATATACATGTAACAACACAGAGAGAAATCCAGAGAGAAATGACGTGTTTCACATCAAATCCACATGTGCTAAAACGTGTGGTTCAAAGTGTTCAGTTCAGATTGCAATGATCAGAGATCTTGGCAGAAATAAGGACAGTCAGAAACTGCACAAGGTTTGACCACACTGATTTCTTATCAGTAGTTCTTCTTATGATTTTCTCAAAGGGAGGGGGGGCGCAGAAAAAGTGTAGGTCTCATTTGTTGTGAGTATTTAGATCTTTGTACATACAGTCTTGGTTTTGCTCACAGGCAACATTTAAAAAACTACATGGCTATCTGTAGTGGGAAATCTGCTCATCTTCAGAAAAAAGTTGATGTATTTTTTCACTTATTTACAGTATCTGAAAGAGACTAGAAGTTGTTGTTCAGCATTAGCTTATGACGATTATGTTGAAATCTAATGAGTTTAATTTTTATATTTTTCACAATCTGTCTGTAAACGTATGTTTCACAGGGGATACATTGCCCTTTTAGGAGTATAAATAATAAATAATTAAAAACTAATATCAGGTGTTGAAATATGTCCACATGCTGAAGAATGTGTTACACAACAGTTCTCTTGTTGATGGTTTCTAACTTGTTTCACTGAGTAAGTGTTTCTGAATAAGTAAGAAAGAAATGTAAAAAGACATTTCTTAGGAAAAATGTTAAATGGCTGATGGTTAATTTTAGTTGGGTGAATGAGGCATGAATTAATCTAACCGCAGAACCTGATTTTACCAAGTATGACTTGTTCCTGGATCAACATCTTTGTTGACCCTGGAACAACATTGTGATTAACCAATCAGATTTGAAAAAACAGTTTATAGTTTTTGTTAAGTTTAGGCTTACAGTCAGTGTTTGGTGCTTGTACATCAGTGTCATTCATCTATCATTTCCTCTGATTTTAGGGATTACTCATGGGTAAGGTTACGTTTAGGTGTAGGGATGTGGTCAAGATTAAATTTTTGGATTAAAATGTTGTTCCAGGGTCAACAAAATATGTTGATCCATTGATAGGCTGTGCTTTATCTTGCAAAAGGTGACGACGATTCCTACGGAAACTTTGGCCTTCTGCAGTGCACACATGGTAGGACCTGAAGGTGTCAGCAGGCTTGATGACTACCGCAAGCTTCCAGCTTCCTGAATCCTGAATTCGGACATGGTGTGAGCGGTTTTGCTGACCTGTTGTAATACTTTTCTTGGTACTGTTGCCTTTGTTCACGTCTAGCATGAACATCTTTTCCACAGACAGTTTTTGGCTGTAGCTGTCGATTGGTGGTGGGAAGAATGGAGCGCAATCTTCTGCTCATCAGCAGCTGGGCCGGTGATCTGAAACCATCCACTGGGGTATTTCGGTACTCCAGCAGGCTGATGTAGGGATCTTTCCTGTCTGCTTTTGATTTGTCCATTAATGATTTTGCAATCTGTACTGCCTTCTCACTCAGCCCATTACTTTGTGGGTAACGGGGGCTACTTGTGACATGCACAAAATCCCAAGCATGAGCAAAACTCTCAAAATCTTTTGAGCTGAAATGAGGCCCATTGTCTGAGATAACCTTTTCAGGAATCCCATGTGATGCAAATATTTTCTTTAGCTTCAGGATCGCTGCAGCAGTTGTGGTGCTCTTGAGCTTTTCCAAGTCAAGGTATCTGCTGTAGTAATCTACCACCACTATGTAGTCTTCATTATTCCAAGTAAATAAATCAGTACCTATAGTCTGCCATGGCCGGGTTGGGATAGGATGGGAAATGAGAGGCTCTTTTGCGTTTGACATACAACGCTCAAGGCAAACAGAACACTGTTCAACCATGCTAGCAATCTGTTTGGACATGCCAGGCCAAAAGAGAACGTCTCTAGCATGCTGTTTGGATTTTTCAATTCCCATCTGGCCCGAGTGAATGCGCTGAAGGATCTCTTCTCTTAGCAGCGTAGGAATTACGATCTTTTCTCCTTTGAAAACCATCCCGTCCATCTCAGATAATTCATCCCTGTAGTTCCAGTACTCTAGGGTGGCTGTAGGACATCTCCTTCTCTAATTGGGCCAGCCTTCTTTAATCACTCTTCTCAATGTAGACATCTGCACATCTCTCTCTGTTTCTTTTCGGATACTGCTGAGTTTCGCATCACTGACTGGGAGAGCGCTAAGTACAGTATGGACTTGCACATCCATCCCTTCACTGAAGTTCTCATCCAGGCAGGGCATCGATTTTCTTGACAGTGTGTCTGCTACTGGAATATTCTTGCCAGGAACATGCACGATGGTGAAGCTGTACTTCTGCAACTGCAGAATCATTCTTTGCAGTCTTGGTGGGGCCGCAGACAATGGCTTCTTGATGATCGCTTCTAAGGGTTTATGATCAGATTCCACTGTTATGTGCCACCCATAAACGTATTGGTGAAATCTTTTGCACCCCCAGAGAATGGCAAGGAGCTCTTTCTCGATCTGGGCGTAATTTGTTTCTGTGTCTGTGAGTGACTTTGAGGCATATGCAAGTGGTTTGCCTTCCTGCAACAACACCACGCCTAAACCATATTTGGAGGCATCAACTTGCAGTGTGAGGTCTTTGCTTGTGTCAAAGAATGCAAGCACAGGTCCTGGTTCCATGGTGATGATATCCTTCATCTTTTGAAATGCCACATCATGTTGTTTGTCCCATAGGAACTCACTGTCCTGCCTTAGTAGTTGTCTCAGCGGTGCATTAATATCTGAAAGGCTTGGTGCAAACTTCGCAAGATAATTGACCATACCAAGAATTGTTTCAAGTTCAGCATGGTCCTTGGGTGGTGTCATCTCTTTTATGGCTGCCACTTTTTGAGGATCGGGATTTTGATTGATTCTGTCTGGAGTAAGGCGGTGGCCAAAATAGCTGACTTCGGGGACACAAACAGTTCTTTTCTCAGGATTAAGGCGCACTCCCTTTTCTCGAGAGCGTTCCAGCATGGTCCTGAGATTACAATCATGTTCCTCCTTGGTCTTTCCATAGACCAAAATGTCATCCACAATAGACTCCCGGCAGATCTTCATAGATCCCGTCTATTTTCTATTGAAAAACATCCTGAGCCGAGACAATGCCAAAGGGTAAGCTACAAAATCTGTATCTGCCGAAGACTGTGTTGAAGGTGGTAAGATACGATGATTTTTCGGAGAGTTTGACTGCCCAGTAGCCAGATCTAGCATCCATTACACTGAAGTAACGGGCTCCGGACAGCTTTGGGGTGATGTCTTCTAATGTGGGCAGAGGATAGTGTGGGCACTTTATAGCCTTATTAAGATCCCGTGGATCCAGACATACTCTCAGCTTGCCAGTTTTCGGCTTCTCAACAACACACAAGGCGTTTACCCAATCAGTCGGCTCTATCACTTTTTGCATACTTTCTTATTGCGTGCACTTGTTGCTCTTGCTCCGCATTCGTGCTTCCACTTGCCATGCTTTTCTTTTGGGCTTGCACAATCTCATGCGATCAGGCAATGTCAGTTGCTTTCTCTAAAGTAAATTCAGCACTCTGGTTGAGTAATTTCTCTCGAACTTGTGGGGAATAAATGCCAAAAACGACACAATCTCTCACCATCTCCTCTGGGTTTGTGTAACCACAGTCTTTAAAGAGCAATCTGAGCTCAGTGATGAATTGATCAAATGTTGCCGTGGCAGACTGTATTTTCTCATTGAACTTGTATCTTGCAAAGATAGAATTAGCCTTTGGTACCACATAAGCTTCAAAATGATCATAGTAAGTTTTGAGCAACTTAGCTTCGTCCGCGGTGAGATTCCATGTGTTATAGATATCTCTGTCTTTCTCTCCGACCCATAAAAGTAAGTAGCTGCATTTCTCTGCCTCTTCTTTGTGGCAAAATGGTCCCGAAAACATCAGTTCAACGTGCTGCTTAAACTTTCTCCATGTGTCGGGAAGATTCTGTGATTCCCAGTCCTGTCCCATCCCAATCCCATAAAAAAACTGGGGGAAAATCCCGTCCCGTCCCAATCCCAATCCCAGAAGAATGACTCCCATTCCCTCCCACTCACGTGTTGTTGTTTTTTTTTGGCTGGAATCTGTCAGTTACAGTAAAAAAAAATACAGTAAAGATCACAGCATGCCCAGCTTAGTTGAATAAAAATCCAAAATGTAATTTATTTTATTGAAATGAAAGTCATCTTAACAATGCACAGTGTGTTTCATGTTGAATTTTATGCAAATCATCCATCCATCCACACACACACACACACATTATATAACACACATTATAATTTTCACTGAGTTTCTATTACGATGGAGTCCCACTGTTGCTATGCAAGAACAAGAGAGTGTCCACACATTCTGGACTGAGACTGGTGCGCCTCTCTTCAATTAATTTTCCAGCAACACTGAAGCTCCTCTCTGACGGGGTACTTGTTGCTGGGATTGCCAGCAACTTCCTGGCAACTGGCACCAGCCCACCTGACATCTCCTGCCAGAAGTTGAGAAAGGACTGACCGGTCATCTTTGTAGGCTCGTTCATATATTTCAGCACCAACTCGCGGCTCCATGACTCGTTAGTGTTACCACGGTCCTCCCTCTCCTCCTCCTGCACACAGCTTGAGAAGAAACTGTGGACTTCTGTGCCTGTGGCCACTAGGTGTGGTGGATCTTCTGAGAAAAAAGAAAGATTGTTATGGTACAATCAAGGTTGTGATATAGGCATAATGCTTTATATAGTGCTAAATACTCATCTTTTATTGATGGAGGTAATATACTTGTAGGTAGGTACTGACTGAGTGTGTGTATGTGTGTGTGTGTGTGTGCACACTGTGTGGCTTTCCATAAATGAGAGAGAACATTTTGTAATTATTTTAGAAATTTCCCTAGAGTGTACTGTCTATTCTTAGTACTATGCTATGAGTTACCCTGTTGGACGCTGGTTCTCTCCTCTATCCCTACTCTTTCTGCAATTCCTGCCAGAGCGTTGATAACCTCTTCATATTCCTCAGCATTGAGAGTTTTTCTTAAGAACCACCTCAGGCTAGGAGAGAGTGCTGTGGCTATCTTGTGGTAGAGGTGGATTTTGAATTTCAGTTCCACTGCCTGGCCTAATATCCTTTTCAGCTAGGAGGAGGAAAAATAAAATTACATTTATACAACTTTGTTATTGGATAATGGCCATCTTCTGTTAGTTACCAGAATGACCAACAAAATAATTAAAATGAGGACTGTATTATATTACCTCTTTAACAATAACACTGTCTCCATCCTGATGCAACAAACCCCTTAGCAGGGTTACCTTGGTTGGGAGGACCAGTTGAAGAGTAGGTGTCTGATCAGTGGAGAGGTGCCTGGTAGCCTCATCAAAAGGTTCCAGAAGGCGGATAATGTCTTCAAGAAGGTCTGGGTCTATGCCGTTGACATAACGGAGTTCATTTCGATGAAGCAGGACCTCATGCAGCTTACCAGACAGCAGAGCATCCCTTACAGATTGCAGCATTGCAAATCTGGTGTTCCACCACGTTTCCACAGCTTGCTTAAGTGATCTGTCTAGTGCTTTTTGTAATCTGAAATTCAAGAAAGATATGGTGTACATGAAGTAAGGTGATGAAATCTCAGGTCAGTTTGCTGACAGATTAAAATATTTGTTAGTTTACAATTGTTTGTTAAAAAAGTTTAACAGCAGAACAGTTGAGTCGAAATAGCTTGCTGAACAAGAAAATGTATTAATTACAGCAGTTGTTCTAATGTTGATTTTATGGCAACACTTTACAATTAGGTGTGATTTGTTAACTTTAGTATTAGTAATATATTAACTAACATGAGCAAACAATGAACAATACATTTATTGCACTATTTATTCATCTTTGTTAACGTTAATAAAATACAGTTGCTCATTGTTAGTTCATGTTAGTTCACGGTGCATTAATGTTAAACAACTTTTTGTTTTAATAATGCATCAGTAAATGTTGAAATTAACATTAAGATTAATAAATGCTGTAGAAGTATTGTTCATTCTTAGTTCATGTTAACTAAAGTTCTTAACTAATGAACCTTATTGTAAAGTGTTACAGATTTTATTTACTACAATTTACAATAAACTGTATAAACTCGTATATAAACACCTGCAAACTACACCAAACAGGCATGACAAGACTACAAAATATCTTACCCTGCTCTTTTGAAGTGTGTTACCAGAGTCTTCACATCCCGAAACAGGTGGATGACTGGGCGGTGATGTGGGTTCTCCACATCCAAATGATCAAATGTGTATTTAAGAATCAGGTTAATGTTATGGCCTGCACAGGACAGTCTAGTGTAATCCTTGAAAGCTGCGACCACATTTGAACCATTGTCGGTCACTACAACAATATCCTTGCTCAAGATGCCAAACTCCTGTATGTCAGGATAGATTTAAAAAAATAAAATAAAATAAAAATAAAACATAAAAATAAAATAATCCAAACACAAATAAATTGAACATAATGATTACTTTGCAAGTAAATTATTGTTAAAGCTTGAACTAGTCAGAACAGTTAACAAGAAATATAAGAGACACTGAATAGAATGGTACCATATTACGTGGACAAGCCAATAAATACAGTATAACGCCATTAAGCATATGTACTACACATATATGTAACACAGAAAGGGACTGGGGCTAAAATACAGATACCTGAAGGATGGACTCCACAGTCCTTCTGATATTTTCATGGGTTTTGACACCCATAATCTCCCTTGTAGCCAGGACACGGTTCACCAATTTCCATTCAAGAACATAATGAACTGTCACCGTTATGTAGTCCGTGTTTGTTCTTTCTTCTGCCCATAGGTCAGTTGTAACAGCGCAGTGTGGGCACTAAAGAATATAGAATATCATGTAAATGTTATTTCAGGCTTTGCAGGATCTTACATTAACAGATAACCACTTGACCATATGTTTTTAATTTACAATCCTATAAAAGTAGGCTCTAAAAATGGCTAAAAAACAACAACAACAAAAAAAAACATTAACATCAGTGCTGCACGATTATGACAAAAATCATAATTGTCAATTATTACCTTGAAATTGTAAATGTGATTATTAATTACAATTATCACAATTTACACTGAATGATGTTTTGAATAGCTTTGAAGCAAAGCTATTTTTTTCATAGTTCGAAGCAATTGCATGCCACATTTTTATATATAGTTTCTTCTTTAAATATAAAAGTAAGAAGTAAAATATAAAAAATATATATATTCTTTAAATATAAAATTTAAAAAAATGTAAAAAATTAAAACAATGGCGGGGGGGGGGGCTTAACATTAAACATCATAAAAAGGAAGCAGTGTACCCAGGCCTACCTGTTGTAGCTCGTGAATAACTTGTTTCTTTACTTTCTCGTATTTGTCTTCAACATGGCGAGAAACAGTGTGTGCACTCGGTAGCACATCTTCGACCTCGACGCTGCTTCCATATTTAGCCCCGATACTGATGAGCTCTTTAGCCACTTCAGTGAACCCTCTTCCCTCAACAAGAGCGAACCGTCTTAGATCCTGGCTGCACATACGAGCCATCACATCTGTGATTTTTGACTTTACAGTGGCTGGCACCTTACATTTCATGAAGGAAGAAATTGTCGGTTGCCTCGAGAGGGCTGCTTTGCATGTGTGATGCTGAAGGCCACTCGTGCCTGAGTCTGAATAGTACTTAATCAGTTGTCTACAAGTCTTGCAGCTGGCGTATGGCGTTTTCACGCCATCTTTCTCAACGTGTAAAAATTTTTTAGTTATTTCAGACCGCCCGGAAATATCCGTGAGCACAACTGACGTATTATTTTCAGACAGTAGTCGTTGCAGCGTAGCTTTCACGTCTGCCTCCATTTTGGTTATGATTTTCCCAGCTAAAAAGTGCGTGAAAAAGCCTACTTCTTCTCTACCATTATTGGTGGTTGGCACTATCGCCACCAACTGTTACGGGTGTGTGGAGCACGCCATTCACTTAACTGGCTACACCAAAGCAAACAGGAGGAGAGCATAAAGAGACAGGACAACTAGTATTGAGTTCAAAATTAGTTTATTTATTTAAAAGGTGTATTTCTGTATGAAGTTATCATAGTGTTATTACGATTCCTGGTCCCGCCCACTCCCGCTTACATTTTTTCCAGTCCCGTCCCAATCACGTTATTAATAGTGATTTTGTTTCACATCCCACGGGATTCCCGTGACCCGCGGGATTCCCAAAAAAATGTCAGCCTCTAATGTACACATCTACCCTATAATGATAAAAGACCATGCAGTGGTTTTTAATTAAACCCTTTTTCAAATCGAGCCATTCTCAGATGCCTGTCAGTGTGGCGTAACACCAACAGAGGCCGCTTCCACGATAGTTCATTGACATGAGCGTCTTACCTCAGACCCGCCCTAAATCAGCTGTAACAGTCTGACCTCCATTGTTTCAATGCCGGAGCAGGGATGTAAGTTAGACAAGAATATCTCCGATTGAGCGATTGAGGTGTTGTGTTGTTGGATGTAGTAATGAACATAGTGGTCGTCATTTACTCCCGACATGGGCCGCTGAAGATGCAGTGGATTATGTTTGTTTGTTTGTTAAGGGAATGTGCCTCACGATCTATGTAAATGCGTTTATGTTCACGCAAATCATTCTGATCCAGCTTCTGCTACAGCAGAAGCATGTATAAGATTTTTTATATATATTATATACATATATATATATGTCAGCCTCTAATGCAAAAATGCTACAGTCAGGTTGAGACCCCGATGAGGATGATGAGCATGCAGATAAGCTTCCCTGAGATGGTTTCTGAAAATTTGTGCAGAAATTCTATGGTTATGCAAACCGATTGTTGCAGCAGAACTTTTCTTTGGGTGATAAAATACTGATGCAATTTTCTTTGTAGACCTTAACTGGAAAAATGTGCAATTTGTTTTTCATTGAGAATTGACTCATATTCTTCAAACATTCCATCTGGTTAACTGGAAAAAGGGTATGAGGCAACAGCTTTTCGTTACCACTGTGTCAGGTATCTTTCATGACTTTGTCAACACCCACTTATTTGTGCTTTAAAAGGCAGCTCTGTGCACCAAGTCACTCATTCTCTCTTCTCAGCAGAGCCACAGGAAGAACCTTCAGAAACACTTGCCTTCTCCAGCCTCTCTCTCCTCCAGTCATCATTCAAAATGAGCAAGATCATTGTTTTTAGCAAAAATGCCTTTGAGGGCAGAACAGCTGAATTCAAGAACGACATTCACAACCTAGAAGAAAAGGGCTTCAACGACATCATCTCGTCCATAAAAGTCATTGGCGCACCATGGGTAGCGTATTATGACGTGAATTTCACTGGAAAGCAGCGGGTGTTTGAGGAAGGAGAGTACGCTATCCTTGAAGACAAAGGAACGTTTTCTTCCCTCAGGATGATCACAGATGACCTGGACAACCCTGAAATCCAGCTGTTTGAGCACGTGAACTATGAAGGAAGAAGCTTGACCCTACGCAAAGAAACCAATCTTCACGACATTGATTTCAGTGACATCGCTTCCTCCCACAAAGTGAAAAGTGGTGTCTGGGTGCTGTACGAGCACATCAGTCGTCAGGGTGCCCAGCTGGTGTCTTTCCCTGGGGATAAAGTTCCCAGCTATTTCCCGCGTCCCTTGCTGCCGAAGCCATAGACAGCATCATTCAGAATACGTGTTTTTGCAGCTGAATATAAACTGGAACACTATTGGAAAGAACAAGACGGTGGTGGGGAATGACTGATCTTGACAAAAAACAATGACTGTGACTCCAATAAGTCTGAAAAAAAAAATCATGCAGTCATAACATCTATGCAAAGACATACTGCACGTTAATTTGACAGATGTTGTAGGATAAGGATGAATTTTATTTGTAAAAGTTGTTATAGCCATTGGTATCAGCAAACACATACAGCTTTGGAATTGTTACAGATCTGCTAAAGGTCCTATTGTCATGTGAATGTATTTCCCCTGATAAGAAATGCTGTTTTAGTCGGTCAACTTAGAAAATAAAGACTCCTTAATATCTTAATGCTCTGTTTCTTTCTCATTTCCTTTTTTAATGTATTTATTTTTTCATTGTAAAGTTATCTTTTATCATGTCATACATTTTAGCCAAATAAATAAATAACCAGTGGAGGTTCACTTAATAAAAAAATAATAATAAATAATAATAATAATAATAATAATAATAATAACAATAATATGTTTAATTTATATAAAGCCTTTCCCAGGCTCAATGATGCTTTACAAGGTACACCAATACAACAAATACTTATTGCAAAGTAACAGTTAAGTGGATGCAATTGCGTATAACACAAATTAAGTAATAAAAACATAGAAAAGAATACATATTGGACAAATACACAATGCTATTTAGTGATAGGCACACAAAGCAGTTCTGAACTAAAAGACTGGAGTGAGCGAGACGGAGTATAAGAAGAGAGTAGGTTGTAAATATAGAAGAGAGCAAGACCACAACCAGTTAAGATTAAATAGATGGGGTGAAGGGGGACAGATTTTTTTTGTGGAAGTTATTAGTCTGGCAGCGGAATTTTGAATTAATTGCAAATGAGAGATGGAGTGAGCTGATAAACTAGAAAAAAAAGAGTGTTACAATAGTCAAAGCGAGAGGTAATAAACGCATGCACTAATGATATTGCATCTTTTCTACTAAGGAAAGGATGAAATTGGACAATTCGACGAAGCTGGAAAAAGCAGCTTTGGAGAGTTTGCTGATCACTGACAAAGGAATGGTCAGTCTATAATTTTAATGGTAGGTTTACTTTAACAGTGACAGACACAATAACAACAAAAATCCAGAAAAATGCATTTCAAAAAAATTATAAATTTTGCATTTTAATGAGTGAAATAAGTATTTGATCCCCTAACAATCAGCAAGATTTCTGTCTTTTATACAGGTAAGGAGTTGAGATTAGGAGCACTCTCTTAAAGAGCTTGTTACCTATATAAAAGACACCTGTCCACAGAAGCAATCGATCAATCAGATTCCAAACTCTCCACCATGGCCAAGACCAAAAAGCTCTCCAAGGATGCCAGGTGGCTTCCAACTGGAGTCAGGTGTTAGCGTCCTAGGTAAAAATAAAGTGTACTTGAATGCACTAAAAATATGTAAATACAGGCAAGTACATTTGTAGTACATTCTCATATTTGTGCTAAATAAAATTGTAAAAGATACACTTTAAATACACTAATTAAAAGTACATTTCTACTTCAGTAGTATTTCAGTGCAATTGCAAAACTATAATAAATTCCAGTGATATTTAAATTTATTTTTAGTGCATTGAAATAAAGTATATTACCACAAAAATATACTGGACTTTTATTAGTGTATTTTTTTAAAGTGTGCTTTGAATTATTTGAAAATTAGTTCAATGGTAGTATTTTCTTATATAGTTATCGCAAGTTTATATTAAATTGGTTTTATTTAAAATATATTAGTAATGTAATACTACTTATACTACTTAAGTACACTTAATATAAATACACTAACTGCATTGCTCAAAAGTGTGCTACAGTCACTTTACATAAAATTTTAGTGGATTTTTATATGTACTATCACTAAGTTCTGTTTAGATTTTCATGAAAAATACTAAAGAAATGTTTTACTTAAGTAAAACCCTATGGGTTACTGTACTAATGTACCAGTGGCGATTTCTTTAAGACTGCAAGGGAAGCTCAGCTTCCCCTATAATGTCACAAAATTAATGGTCAAATTATGTACTATTGTATTAACATTTTATTGACTAAAAATGCGTTAGAAAACGTTCATCTCAAAGACGAGTTCGTTCAGAATCAGTTAGATATAGCAGGTCGGCTGACTTGATTTTCTTCTCATACATTCCCGTAGCGTCACAGTGCATTTCCCCGTTGAAGCCCAGCGTCCATTGACTTCAATGCGGCTGCTTTGAACGTTTTTTTTTTCAGTGCTTTGAAACTAGACGGTCATTGGATAAACGCTGCGATTATGTCCCGCCCACGGACGCTCAGCGTCTCTGGGGGTGAATGAGGAGCAAATGAGGAGTGGGCTGGCCTGGACTCCGAGCTTCTGCGTGATGATTGGAGGGTCTGTCGAAAGATTGCATCTCCTTTTGACTGACAGCGATTTTGTACTATAAGGAATCGCTGAAGCTATTCGCGCTCAGTCCCATCGCGGATTTCTCAAGTTCAGTCGAAATAAAAACTGCTGCAACCTATTTCTTTATATTTGCTTGGCGAAATTGCTTGATTTTCATCATACATTTCACACAATTATACACCACATTTATGATATATTAGTCATATTGTAAACAAAACGTTTATTTTCTATGTATGATGAGTATATTTAAAAGTGTATGAAAGATGGTTTTAATTCTACTACAAGTGGCAACTAAGATGAGGTATGCAGGGACCCGGTGCAGGTTGTACCCGTGGGCCCTATTTGAAATTGTGTAATTCAGCTAACACAAATAGATAAAGAGAAGCAGTTCTTACTATTGCAGTAGTTGTAAAGTATGCTTTCTCTGGGGGGAATTGATGATGGTCTAATGAAAATTTGGAGTCAAATGAATGAAGTTGAAATTGACCATGCGGTGAGAAATGATTTTGGTTTAATCAGTGTCTATGTAATCACCATGGATTTCACAAAAAGAAAGCATGAATACATCCACTGGAAGGTTCGTAAGCCTGGTGTCAGGGATTGGCCAGGCTCTAACCCCAGTCACACCCAGCGATCACAATCACCGGAGTACTAATCATCTCACACCTGCACCTCATCACCAGCACCCTTTATAAGCACACACCGCACAACAGTCATTGTCCGGGCTCGTCCTTACGATACGGACTCATTGTGCTTCTCTCTACGAGTTCACAAACCTTATACTTACCTGTCGTTACTTACCTGTATTGTGTTCTAGTCCAGTCGTCCTTGTCTCCCAGTCCTGTCAGCGGTGTGTGTGTTCTGCCATCCTCGTCATCCTGGATCATCTGCAAAAAGGAAAAGATTATTCATCAGCGCTGTATCTGAACGATTCCATTCAAGTCTTCAAGACTTTACTCACCTGTCAAGTCTCAGCTGTCATCGTATTACCTCTGTGTTTATTCAATAAACTGTTTCATGATTTACTTACCTGGTGTTCCGTCTGCTTCTTTGACAGAAGCCCGGACCAAAACAACATTGCAGCATGAGCACAGAGGATCCATTTCAAGAGCTGGTAGATTCGCTTCGCAGGGTTCTGCTGCGCCCTGCAGTCACCGCGTCACCTCCGACACCTGGCGAATCACCACCGTCACCGAGCACTTCTTCACCACTAGTTCTGTCTAGTCCCATGGCTCGACCAGCGCCCTACTCTGGCCGGGCGGAGGAATGCAACGGATTTCTGTTACAATGCTCATTGATCTTCACCATGCAACCCATGCAATACCCTACCGATCAATCTGAAATTGCCTTTATCATTTCTCTTCTCTCAGGTTCAGCTTTACAATGGGCAGAAACTCTCTGGCTCCAAGCCGGGCCGGCCACTCGATCCATCCAGACTTTCATCGCTCATTTCAAAGAGGTTTTTGGTCAATCTAACACAGACATTTCAGCGGGAGAACAAGTCTACCATCTCAAGCAAGGTACTATGTCAATTCTCCTCCAGAACCAGCCACCGAACCTATGATTCTCGATTCTGGGAAATTATCATCTACTGAGCGGCAGAGGAGGCTGACCCGGGGTCTCTGCTTGTACTGTGGAACTAGTGGACATATGAGACTGAACTGTCCTTCACGACCAAGACGAGCTTGGGTGAGTGTCCTTTATTCAGAGACTGAAAAATTGCCTTCACTGACCACTAATGTTATGGTAACTACTGCCCTGAATTCTGTTTCAGTCACAGCCCTCATCGACTCCGGGTTAGCTGGCAACTTCATCTCAGGAACCCTCTGCCGCCAGCTCAAGCTCGGCACTTTCGCCACGTCAACCAAGTACAAGATTCATTCAATAACTGGAGAACTTCTTTCTCGGAAGCAAGTACAACGCCAATGTGACGTCATTCAACTCCAACTCGGATTACTTCATAAGGAGAAGATTCAGCTGCTGGTTCTGGAGGGCGCTACTGTTGACATCATCTTAGGGCGCCCGTGGCTGGCGAAGCATGATCCCATCATCTCTTGGGGCTCGGGAGAAGTTTTACAGCGGGGAAAGGATTGCACCATCAATTGCTTCCCAAACCTACCTCAACCAGTCAAGAAAACCATTCCTGTCTATGTCACATCCGTCGAAAGTCCAGTGAGTAACCAGTCTGTCGACATTCCTTCCATATACTCTAACTTCAAGGACGTGTTCTGCCCCAAGAGAGCTTCCCAGCTACCACCTCATCGGCCATGGGACTGCGCGATTGACCTTGTTCCTAATGCCTCGTTGCCCAAGGGGAAGATTTACCCGTTATCGCTTCCTGAGAGGGCCAAGGCCATGGAGGAGTACATCCGGGAGGCTCTGAGTCAGGGGTATATTCGTCCATCCATTTCACCTGCAGCTTCCAGTTTCTATTTCGTTTACAAGAAGGACGGCGGGCTGCGCCCTTGTATCGACTACCATGTTCTCAACAATCAAACCATCAAATTCCGTTATCCCCTTCTTCTCGTCCCAGCGGCCCTGGAACAACTCCGATCTGCTCAATTCTTCACTAAATTGGACCTCCGCAGCGCATACAACCTGATCAGAATACGTGAAGGCAATGAATGGAAGACGGCATTCGTGACCCCTACTGGCCATTATGAGTATCAGGTTATGCCCTATGGTTTAGTAAACGCCCCCTCTGTCTTTCAAAACTTCATTCATGAAGTCCTCCGGGAATTCCTTCACCACTTCGTCATCGTCTACATTGACGACATTTTGATTTACTCACAGAGTGAGGCCGAACATCATCATCACGTTGCGGAGGTCCTACAAAGGCTACGAGAGCACGAACTGTATTTGAAGGCTGAAAAATGCTCATTCCACCAAAGGTCAGTTCAGTTCCTGGGATACGTCATCGATCGCCACGGGGTTCGCATGGATGAGGGGAAGGTGAAAGCTGTTGTTTTCTGGCCCAAACCTAACACTGTTAAAGAACTTCAAAGATTCCTGGGATTTGCCAATTTTTATCGCAGATTTATTCAAGGTTTCAGTCACATCACAAATCCACTCACTAACCTCCTGAAAGGACACCCTAAAACACTTAACTGGACAACCGAAGCCTCTACTGCCTTGGAAACATTGAAGAAAGCCTTTACCCAAGCCCCACTCCTGACTCATCCTGACCCAGATCTCCCTTTCGTTGTGGAAGTAGATGCATCCACCACTGGAGTCGGCGCCGTTCTCTCACAACATCATGGAACTCCTCCACGACTCCATCCATGTGCCTACTTCTCCAGGAAGCTCAGCCCGGCGGAGAAGAACTACGACATTGGAAACAGGGAATTACTGGCCATCAAACTTGCCTTAGAGGAGTGGCGACATTGGTTGGAGGGAGCCAACCACCCGTTTCAGGTAATCACGGATCACAAAAATCTGCAGTACCTTCGTGATGCTAAACGACTCTGTCCCCGACAAGCCAGATGGGCCCTCTTTTTCACCAGGTTCAATTTCTCCATAACCTACCATCCAGGATCAAGGAATGTCCGGACAGATGCCCTCCCTCGTCTCTCTGAAGGTGAAACCAGTGTTGAAAATCCTTCCCACATAATTCCTGACCATCTGTTTGTGAGTCCAATAGATTGGACGGAACCTCCAGGTGTCGCCACTCCCGAACCCAGGAATCCGCCGGGCTGTCCTCCAGGATGACAGTTCATTCCTCCAGCTCAACGGGTAAATCTGATCCATACCACTCACGTATCCCTGGGCATGGGGCATCCAGGGGCCAATTACACTCTCTCGCTGCTATCTGACCGCTTCTGGTGGCCCGACATGGCAAGGGATGTGAGGAGGTATGTCCAGGGGTGTAAGGAGTGCGCCATGTCCAAGAGTCCACGTCACCTTCCTGCTGGTAAACTCCTTTCCTTGCCTGTACCGAACCGCCCCTGGTCACACCTAGGAGTAGATTTTATGACTGATCTCCCCGTTTCTGATGAGAACACCTGCATACTGGTCATAATCGACCGTTTTTCTAAGTCCTGTTGTCTGATACCACTCAAAAGATTACCCACAGCCCTGGAGACAGCAGAATGCCTCTTCAACCATGTCTTCCATTATTACGGACTCCCTGAGGACATCGTATCAGATAGGGGTCCTCAATTCATATCCCGAGTCTGGAAGTCGTTCTTTAAACTCCTAGGTGTGACCGTTAGCCTCTCGTCTGGATACCATCCTCAGACCAACGGACAGACAGAGAGAAAAATTCAAGAGGTGGGGCGGTTCCTTCGAACCTTCTGTCATGGTCACCAGAACTCCTGGAACCAGTTCTTGGGTTGGGCAGAATACGCCCAAAATTCACTGCGGCAACCTTCCACGGGACTCACACCATTCCAATGTGTTTTAGGTGTCCAGCCACCTCTCTTCCCGTGGAACGGAGAACCATCGGATGTCCCCGCAGTGGATCACTGGTTCCGGGAGAGCGAGAGAGTCTGGGACGCCGCTCACCACCATCTGCAGAGGGCAGTGAATAGATCCAAAGCTGTCACCGACTGAAGAAGGATCCCAGGTCCAACCTTCACTCCTGGTCAGAAGGTCTGGCTCTCCACTCGAGACATCCGTTTACGCCTGCCCTCCAAGAAGCTAAGTCCCAGATTCATTGGTCCCTTTACCATCTTAGAACAGGTCTATCCCGTCACTTACAAACTTCAACTTCAACCTCAATAGAGGATCCATCCCACCTGCCACGTTTCACTGTTAAAACCCTGTCACGAACCTCTGCTTCCCTCCACAGAGCCTGGCCATGAAGAGGAACCCCCTCCTCCGATGGTGCTAGACGAAGGATCGATATATTCCGTCAAAAAGATTCTGCAATCCCGGCGTCGTGGTGGTCGTCTTGAGTACTTGGTCGACTGGGAGGGTTATGGACCAGAGGAAAGGTCATGGGTTCCACGTGGTGACATCCTAGATCCCACTCTCATCTTGGAATTTCACGCAGCTCATCCCGAATATCTGGCACCTCGAGGTAGAGGTAGACCACCTCGGCGCCAGAGGTCCCGGCCCTCAGGAGCGGGCCGTGGGGAGGGGGGTAGTGTCAGGGATTGGCCAGGCTCTAACCCCAGTCACACCCAGCGATCACAATCACCGGAGTACTAATCATCTTACACCTGCACCTCATCACCAGCACCCTTTATAAGCACACACCGCACAACAGTCATTGTCCGAGCTCGTCCTTACGATACGGACTCATTGTGCTTCTCTCTACGAGTTCACAAACCTTATACTTACCTGTCGTTACTTACCTGTATCTCTTGTGTTCTAGTCCAGTCGTCCTTGTCTCCCAGTCCTGTTAGCGGTGTGTGTGTTCTGCCATCCTCGTCATCCTGGATCATCTGCAAAAAGGAAAAGATTATTCATCAGCGCTGTATCCGAACGATTCCATTCAAGTCTTCAAGAGTTTACTCACCTGTCGAGTCTCAGCTGTCATCATATCACCTCTGTGTTTATTCAATAAACTGTTTCACGATTTACTTACCTGGTGTTCCGTCTGCTTCTGTGACACCTGGAAGATTCATACTAACATTAAACATAAATGTCCATTGGCCACTCTACATAACATTAAGAAAAGTTTATGAACCTTATTCAAGCACTTAAAGAAATGGCAGGATTTCAGAAGAACCAGGGGCGATTCTAGAATTTTCATTTGGGGGGCTCAGCCCCCAATGAGGGTATAATAACAATAAATAAATAAATAAATCACGTTTGACTAATAGGGGTGCTATACTATACTTATCGCAATATTCCACTGTATTGTATAGATGCGTATAACATTTGATTACTAAATAAGCCAAATACAAGTTTTTCTGATCTCACACACGTTTACTGTACAAATATAACATTTTACTATTTGCATTTCTAGTACAAGCCTCTTTCCTTTGCTGAAGTATGGAAACGTCTCGGTTACAACTGTAACCCTCGTTCCCTGAAGGAGGGAACGGAGACGTTACGTCAATACTGACGTATTTGGGGTCCTACTTGGGGGCCCAATCACCTCCGAGCTTAAGAAGAAAAAGCCAATGAAATTGGAGAGTGGAATTTGCATGCCAAGCCACTCCCCCGTACATACGGGTATATAAGATGGCGGCATGCATCCACTCACTCAGGTTTTATGCTGAGGAGCCGAGAGACATCCCGGCATTCAGCGCAGTTCAGGATTGTGGCAGAAAGGACGTAACGTCTCCGTTCCCTCCTTCAGGGAACGAGCCCAGGTGGCGGTGCTCGCGAGCACGAATGCACCGCAATCACACGCTCCACCGGAGGACGTGAACGTGTTCTCAAGCCGCCCCCACCCGCAAGGCAAGTGCGGGGGAAAGAGCCCAACATGTAGCTGAGTTCTTCATGAACCTCCGGGAGGAAGGGCACCAGGGAAGAACGCAGCAAGAGCCGCATTCGACACCGGAACCAATCGTCAGACCCCGAATGCCCAGGGGAAGGTGGAGAACCCAACCTCTCGCCTGGCAGACAGGGCTGCCCGGGGGAACATGGCCGTCCAACCACCATCACGGGGAGCTGCTCAGCAGAATCTCCGGCGTCCGAAGACGATAGCCCCTCCACTGATGCGGCGACAGACATCTTAACTTCCCTAATGAGCGCTAAACGTGACGCAAGGCTTGCATTAGAACGAACCGGCATAATAATAACTAATACGCTGAGAGTAGCCAGACCTCTGCGGGGACTGACCCGGCAGAGCAATCCAGACTATAAACCTCAGGTCTCCAATGCTTCTAGCCAATGCAGCCTCATGAGTACAGCGACCCGTGAAACTGGAAAGGGTAGAATGCAAAGGCGGCTTACAAATTAATGTAAGCCGTGACCAAGCGTAATAATGGGCAAGCCCACGCAGCGTGAGCGCAACCCAAACACAAACGCCATCTCAACATACCTTTGTTTACATCCCAGACCTGTGAGACAGCGATTGTGACCGCCATGAGGAAATAAGGAAACTATCGCTCTCTAAAAGCACGCGATCGGAACGCGTCTTGAAAAAGACACCCTCAACGATCGTGTATGCTGCAGGAAATTGCTCTTTTAGGCTGGATTGCCCAGGGGAGGACCGCAGCACTTTTAGCGCAGCAGGGCGATCTCTCCGCTGGAATGCAAAGAAGGGATGTTCCACACAGCCGAGAAACTCCCGCAGTGATGAGGATGTTCTTCTTCTTCTTGTAGAAGCAACTCACAAAGCGATCGGCTCCGAAGCAAAAATCTGAGTGAGTGGGTGCATGCCGCTATCTTATATATCCGTATGTACGGGGGAGTGGCTTGGCATGCAAATTCCACTCGCCAATTTCATTGGCTTTTTCTTCTTAAGCTCTGAGGTGATTGGGCCCCCAAGTAGGACCCCAAATACGTCAGTATTGACGTAACGTCGTAGAGAACGACTGAAGGGGAACCTCTTTGCCACATGCACTGAAAACTATTACAAGTTAAATTTTCAAATGAAAATGGCAACATGATTGTTTTATAAAGTATGCGTTTATGTGGTTCGTTTCCGCTGGAGGAAACAGCTGTGGTGTGATGAGGGGTGAACACAGCGAAAACGTAGGCTACAGTAGGTGGGGAACCGATTACTCCCCCATGATATTTAATATACTGTATTTAAACGGTATATATGCAGATATTATAAAAAATCTATCGATAAACACAGACCTTGTCCTTTGTTTTTCGCTCTGCGCCACTGCGGTCTGCGAATTGAAGAACGCGCTGAAAGAAAGACGGGGAGGAGCCGATCGAAGTCTGCCACAATTTTAATATGAAATTTAAAGAAACTGAGGCGATCACGAATTCGTGTACAGTTTATAGAGATAATCGCAAAATTTCGCTAAAATGGCCTAGCAATGCCCGTGACAAGAACATACATTCTTATGAAACTCCAAGCCTAGCTTTAACAATTAAACACTCCTTCTTAAAAGTAAGTGAAACTCTCCACTGTCAAGCTCTTATTTCTTAAGTCATAGAGTTGACAAACTGCAAAGCATTCCAGCAATATGTAACCGAGTGGTAAAAACTATAGAAGTTGGTTTCTCTCCTTGCATGGTTAAACTTATTTTATCTTATTTGCTGCTTTCTGTTAATTGCCAAATCAAAAGAGACAGTGACTGCCTGTATTTCCCTTGAGTCGTCAGTAGGTGGTGTTGTATGCACTACGCCTGGGGAATACGCATGCGCTGTTGTCCTCAGAGATTGTAAGTGACGCGCAGCGAGCAATGCGAGGGGAGACGCGCACTCTCCGTAATCGTTGACATATTTAAGACCATCCAACGTTTACAGCAATATATGGGGGGATTACAGCTCTCATTAAGTGACTGTGAGGTGTGAAATAGGAGCTCATCATTATTATTCCCACTGCCGTATTGTACCGCGTGCATTTGCGGGTAGATTCTCTGTAGTGTACAACAGCATTCCGGTGTTGTATAATCTATTTTTGTATTGCAGTATTTTCTTTTTGTAATTTTGGGTGACGGCTGTGTTTTTGTAGTGCCGTGTTTTGAAGGTTAAAAGTTTGATTTTGCTTACAAACAGACAGGGAAATATAGAGCTGCGAGATTTTAAGTGCATCCCCAGCTCCGTGTATCCTTCTCTGTTTTTGTTTCCTTTACTTACAGAAATGTGTTTTACTTTTTTTTTTCCGGTCTATTTTGTGAAAGCTGTCAGCCGGAACTGTTTCTTGTACATTTTTGGAAAACTTTTCAGAACAAAACATACTTTTGAAAACATTAAATGAATAAACTACAAAGTAAGTGAACCCGCTAAATGTGTTCCTGGTGGTAAATCAAAATCCCCTGTCACAAATATATAAAACAAAAGTGGGTCAAAATATATATCTCTCATTTGTGAAAACCCTGCCAATGTCAAAACCTGCAATAATAATAATAATAATAATAATAATAATAAACACAACAAGACCACTAAATTGCTTAATACTACCTACAAAGAAGTGCAGAATCAGCTTTGAACTTAACCAAAAAACATCAGAGCTCAACTATACGTCTAACCAAGCTAACTGGTCTGTTTTGGTTTTGTTTTCCCTGTGTTTTCTCCATTTGTTACTTTGGTTTTTGATTAATTACTGCACACCTGTTTATCATTAATTACCCTAGTTTGTCCATGTATTTAAGCCCTAGTCTTTGGTTCTCCAGTCACAATTATGTTGTATTTGACTTCTCCTTCTACCTGTTTCAATGTGTTTATTAATTTGAGAAAGTCTGGATTCTACCTTCCTTTGCCTTCCTCCTCTCTACACAACCGTGACACTAACATTGACCAGGATCATTCTTCTCAACAGACGTGTTGGAGAGGTCTCCAAAAAAAACTTCTCTTCAAAGAGATGACTTGTACACTGAGCTGGGACATTCAGCCATTGAGAAGTATTTGTGCAAATATTTCACAAGAGTTGAACTGAAAGGAAAGGGAGGGTGAAAAGTTGCTGTCTTACTCTAGACATCATAAAAGCTCTGGAATTGTGTGTTGAGAAGAGATAACAATGAATACCTCTTTCCAGTTCGAAAGTGCGCTATTACTAGGTTATGACTGTCTTAAAAAAATTGCTGTTGAATGTGGAGCAACTCATGCTTAGATCCAAACAACTAAGGAAACAAGTGACAACAACTTCCCAAATTCTAATAAAATAATGAAATGAACCAACTGGCAGTATTTTTAAGATGCAATATTTATGTGCATTGAGAATATTATAGATTACCTGATGCCTTTCAGGTAGCCAAAATTTTAAAACTGCATCTAGCACTTGAAATAGAAAAGTGCCAGAACTAAGAGGAAAATCTTTTGAGAAAATCAGAGGTATAGTTATAATTAATACACATTTTGACAATGACAAAGACACAAATGGAGCCAGATCTTATTTAATATTTCGGTAATAATATATCTAACTTTTGCAGTTTCTTTTTTTTATATGCCCTCGACTTATGTGGCTGCCCTACCTTGCGTGTGTTGCAGGTTTTGCAGGATACATTTAGTTGTGTATAACAGTCTACACACTTTTGACTTGTTGACTCTTGGGGCCTGGCATTTCTATCAGACATAGAGTAAGCAAGAGAGTGAGAGAGACACAGAGATTTTGAGAAGTGCTCCTCTCGCAAATCAGGACAAGATTAAAAGTTAGAAAAAGCAATGCTTACTTGAAGACACTGGGGCTTCTGGAAGAGAGAGAGAGAGGCAATAAGAGGAATACAGGGTTGGAGTAGCTCTTAAAAGAGCAGTTGGTTTTCTTATAAAGGTATGCAATAGTTGGAGGTAACAGGGAAGGGTGGTGTGTAAGAACAGTTCGACCAATCAGAGCACTGAATCAGAAAGAAAAAATAATGTTTTTATTCAATAATTCGTCTCCTCCACATCAACGTAGCGCCATTCTGGAGAATATCAGCAGGACGCAAACTGCATACACCGGATATGCTGTTTTTGTTCAAATCAAAGCGCAAATATAGGTAGAAAATGTTTCCGTGTGGTGTGGCTGACACAGAACGCTGTACGCAGTTTGCGTCCAGTGGATACTCCCCAAAATGGTGCTACGGTGACACGGAGGAGACGAATTGTTGAATACAATTGATTTTTTTTTTTCTTTGCGTACAGAAAGTATTGTTGAACCACTGATGGCAGATGGACTAGTTTGTCTTTACTACTTTTCTGGGTCTTAACAGTGGTACTTACCTGGCAGCCAATGGGACAGTCACAGACCTCCCAGTTTTCATCCAAAATATTATAAATTGTGTTCCTAAACCGAACAAAGCTTTTACAGGGTTTGAAATGACATGGGGGTAAGTGATCAATGACAATTTTCATTTTGGGGTGGAGCCCCATATTTAAGCCTACAGTTTCAATATTTGACCACTGTTCATCATAAATCTTGGTCGCACACTGCAAAAAAAAAAAAAAAGGCTTATCTTTCTTAGTATTTTTTGTCTTGTTTCTAGTCAAAATATTTAAAAATTCTTAAATCAAGATGCATTTGCTAGATAAGCACAATAACATTAGCTATTTAGTCTTGTTTTAAGCAAAATGAACTTAATTTAGTTTTGCCCTCCCTGGAAACAAGTACAATTATCTGCCAGTGGGGTGAGTAAAATATTCGTAAAACAAGTGCACTGGCAGATAATTTTACTTATTTTAAACAAAATGAACTTAATTTAGTTTTTTACCCCTGGAAAGAAGACCAAATATCTAATGTTGTTTTGCTTATCTAGTAAATACATCTTAAGTTACAAATTTTTAGATATTTTGACTAGAAAATAAAATGAATGAAATAAATAAAATGTTCCAAATGTATTTCTAAGTTAACTTAAAGAAACAAAAAATCTAGCCACTTTGCCATTAAAAACCAAAACATTTGAATTTTAATGGCTGCAACAGCAACTGTGTGGCTCTGATAACTCAGGCTCTGTTGTGATAAGCTGTCAGACAAGGGCAGGCCTCGGGCATAAGCGTCTCAGGCCAGGGCTGAGCCCGTGGAGGGCTCTTTGTTTCAATTAAAAGTTCCCCCTTGGCTCAGCAGGCCCCAGTCTGCTCGGGCCCATATGCATCTGCATACCCTGCATACCCAGACGCTATACCCCTGGGGTAAGTACATTATCTGTAGATTTTTGTCCTGGAAGTGAACTTCTCCTTTAAGCCCTGTATTTTGCACTTTCATGGTTTCATGGTCATTATGCAATATCCTGAACATGGGATTCTGTCTGCTTCACTGAGAATCTTTTTTTTTTTTTGTAATGTTTATGCAGAACTTTATATAGATGCTTTCTACAGCATGCACATAAAGCTGCACGTTTGAACTGAGGTTGTATTCAGTGTACTAACTTTGCTTTCTCATTAACATTTAACGTCATTAAAGAAGAAGTCCACTTTCAAAACAAACATTCACATATTATGTACTCACCCCCTTGTCATTCAAGATGTTCATGTTTTTCTTTCTTCAGTTGTAAAGAAATTGTTTTATTCAGGACAACATTTCAGCATTTTTCTACATATAATGGACCGATATGGTGGCCCATTTTGAACTTCCAAAATGCAGATTAAATGCAGTTGTAAACTATATACTAAAATACTTTTTAATGTCAAACGCTCATCTTGTCTTAATCGGCCTGGACTGTTTTTTTTTTCCGCATTTGGGATCGTTTGAAGCCGCATTTAAACTGCATTTTGGAAGTTCACAATCAGGGCACCATACCACTCCATTATATGGAGAAAAATGCTGAAATGCTTTCCTCTAAAAACATAATTCCTTTATGACTGAAGAAAAAAAAGACATGAACATCTTGGATGACAAGGGGGTGAGTACATTATATATGAATCTTTGTTTTGGAAGTGGACTTCTCCTTTAAATGCTGGATCCTCATTCATGGGTTTAGGATACACTCGTTCCAATTACAATGTACTGAATGAGAACAAGGCCATATTTAGCATTTAAATGAACAAATATTTCTTCAAACTCTGCCACAAATGTTTTATTCATGTATGTATAATACTTTGATTTTTTTTTTTTTAGTTAATTCAATTTAGCAGAGAGGTGGAATTCTTCAGCACAAGATGGATGGAAGCGAAAGCATTTTCCAAGAATGTTTTCATTAATCAAGAACCAAAGAATGGAGATTCACATATGAACCATAGTCCTATTACATTATTGTTATCCCATGAAAGAAATTAATGAACTTTTTAATCCATGAACTATATACACTATAACTATACACTTAACTACATACATGAGAAAATATATAAAAATGTATACAAGAAAAAATACAAATAGTAAAATAAATAAAATAGTAAAACAAGTATTGATAAAACAATATAAACATAAAAGTGCACAAATGTAAATAATTAGCGTAATAACCCTAAATCTGCAAAATACTGCAGAGAGAGGGAAAAAATTAACAACACAATGGCAAACATACTACAGAGTTACAGAGGCCACAGTAAATGTGTACGTTACATCTTCTGCATTCTCGTCATCGGGAGGAGCAGGATAATGTTCTGGTGAAGGTGGAGGTTGTGGGTAAAGAGGAGGAGGAAAAATCATTTGGTGCATAGGCGGAGTTTCTATCTATAGATAAATGGCAAAAGTCAACAGGGTTTTCAAAATAAAACACATTGCCAAACTTTCACCATCGTCTTGTCTGTCTCGCCTGACCTCTCTCTTCTTGTCGGTCAGCTCGTCTCTCTGCTCGCTGATAAATAAAATCAGATCTGCGATGCGACTGTCGTTCGGTACTCTGCATTGAGCAGCCGCGTTCAGTTTTATTTGTAGTGTCTGTTCTCCAACCGAACTAAAAAATATTTTATTACTATAAAAAAATCAAAACAAGGGTGGTGGTCGGTGCCGCAGTGGGCAAGTGATGTAACCGACTATGGCAGCAAGCCTATTCTCTGCATTAGGTAATGTTTTTTTTACTCTTTGTACAGCAGTCATTGTTAGTTCTAAATGTATTTTAATGTAGATTATGTTACATTAATATATAAAATATAGAATATATATGTTCCATATATGGTGGTTTTTGAAGTTTTTTTGAACATTCGTTTCTTATTTATTTGGTTCTACAGTGTTTGCTGATTTTTTACTTTGTGTAATTTGTGTAATTTCCTTCTTAATAGTTTTGCTAATAAACGTTCTACGTTTCTTATATTTATTTGGTTCCACAGTGTTTACCGATTTTCAGTTTTGCATAGGCTATTTAAAATTTATGTAGGCCTAGCCTAAGTTATTTGTTATTTTATATTAGGCATATAGCATGGTGTAAGCTATTTTTATTCGTTTTGTTAATAAAAGATGCATGATTAATTTATAGGCTAAGTTAGTTTAACGTTATTTTGTTGTTGCTTGAATGGGATTCAAGCAACTGACGCCGAATTGCCTCTATTTTGTTTCCACAATATTTTTATTTTATTTTTATTTTTGAAACACTTTGAAATACAGCCATTTACAATCGTACATTTTTCCAAATTTCATACAACCACAAAATTGCTGCATGTACTCTAGAAGAATAAATCAAAATAAAAAACAAAACAAAAACAAAAAGGAAAACACAACAACACTGAACAAGAATGTTACTCCTGTTTAAGCCCATGGTAATCTATTCGAAATTGGCTTTTATAATCTGAATACAAAATGAAACAAATGTGTTGAAGATTTTATCAATCTATGAGGTCGGAACTGTTTTTGTCCATAAAGATTAGTCATCCACTTATTCATCCGTTAAATCCAAATCTTTAATATAATTAATGAACTCCATATGCTTTCAAATACATACTGTTTGGCCTTTAATATGTACGTTATCTTTTCTAATGGAAGGCTTGACAACATCTGTCTTATTCACTGAGTAGTACTTGGTCTGTGCATCCATAACAGAGCTATACATTTTTTGGCATAAAGCACGCTGAGGTCTATAAATGCTTGTTCACTTCTACTATAATTATGTTTCTCTGGGTATAAGCCCAACAGAAAAAGCTTAGGGTCCAGTAAAATTTGTTTTGAAATTATCTTTTTAATTATGACTTTTACCTCTCCCCAAAATAATTGAATATTTCTGCATTGCCAGATACAGTGAAACAAGCGTCCTCTAACTTCCATACATTTTGTGCATATATCTGGTATGTTTTTATTATATCTGTTTAATTCAATTGGTGTTACATACATCCGCATTATCCATTTATACTGTATAAGTTTAAGGCGTGTATTTATAGACATTGTGTGAACTTTAGTACAAGCTCCTTTCCAATCCTCATCTGAAACTTCTAATTGCAAATCTTCCTTCCATGCATTTAACTTACATTGTGAATTCTCAGGTAAGTAAGTTGTTAGCAACTCCGAATTGCCGCTAATTTAAAAGTGAAAGTAAAATGTGCACTGCGTATTTAAGTTGAGAATTATGAGTCGCAGCTCACGAGGATATATGGGGCTTAAATTGAAATGAGTTTACCCAAAACATACTTATTCTATCCACTAAAATAATAAGATAATATAAATATAATGAAAATATATAAATTCTTTGATTTTTCATAGCTCAGACAAAATCATGATTGGCTCTCGCCTGGTGGGGAAGTGTTCATTAAAACTTACACGTTTTGTCCATCAAGATAATCATCACAAAATAATAACATTTTATGAATTTTGAAGCCTAAATAAAAGCACTAGAACTTAAAAGCTAAACTAAGCTTAAGTTTATATATAAACTTAAACGAACAGCACGGTCGTTTGCCTTCAACATCACCACCAACTTGCTTCGGACAGCTTGAACCTTTTCACGTAAAAACTAGAATAAATACAAAACTAGAGCCAAAGTAAAGTGAGACATCAGTGATAAATAGTGCAGTGAATAAATTAAATAATCATAACTCAAGAAAGCAAGTTTTTCTGTACATTTCGAAATAAGGTGCATTAAAAGTCAATAAATCCTTGATTAATATGAATATTTGAATTAAAAACTTGTATATTACAAATAAAATATTTTACAACTACCACTTAGAATTATTACATAAATAATTAGTATTCGGTTGTTTTTAAAATAATCTTTAACTTTCTTATAGTAGTTAAACATTTTAACATATAGGCACAGTTCTAACTTAAAAGCAAAAGTGAACTTTGGTACAATGTTGGATAGACTTAAGCAGATTATATATTTTAATATCATGTTGACTAAAATCTAAAACTAAAAAAGTTTAGTTTACTGTACCACCCAACACTACCAAAGTTAAAAAGTTGCTTTTAAATGTTGTGCACTTCCTGAAATGCATATATGGTTCAGAAAATTTCATTTTTAATGATACGTTTAAGTTTAAACGTAATTCTGGGCCTTGTAAATCATTGTAAATCAAATTTCTAGTTTCATACTCCCCTATGCAGACCTTCATGGTTTAATGAACAATATCCCTGTTGAAAAAACAATAGAAACCATCACATAAATTCCAATGGTTTCCACTACAAATACTATTAAAAACATTACAAATCATCAACTTTTAACCATTAAAAAATGTTTTCTGTGGCGTGTTTTGGGACATATAATTTCTTGGTTTTAACAAGCCACCAATAGAAAGCAACCAGTTGAAACCCACAGGGTCCATTAAAACCAGTACAATCCCAATATAACCAGTAAACTATGACAGTTTTGTTTTTATTTCAGCAGGAACGTCCAATACGCATTCTTGAAATTAATACATCCTCTTTCCACACCAACCTTTTCTTATATGCAATGCAAATGTCTACATTTTATTCCACTATCCCACTCCTTCTGCCATTTCTTCCTTATTCCATGAGATATTTTACTTGTTTTGCTTAATGCCACTCAATTTATGAATGTTTGAAAGCTTGTTTAAAGCCAGATGATCTGCCTCATCATTTCTTTTCACCTAAATAGGAGATGGTACCCACAAGAAGTTTACTATGAATACAGATTGTTTTATTGTAAATAGACTCTGCATCACTTTATATATCTGTATATCATATCCTGTCTTGCTAAAGTTCCACTTAAAACTATTAACCCCTTAACTGTCATCCCCATTTTTGAACATAGACGTGAAAGTGCTCTATCCAAACTAATAATTCATGAATGCTTTAAAAAGAGACCCACCTTAGGTCTGAATTTAAAAGGGGACGATCAGCAGGTTATACTTCAAATTTAAGTATAAAAAAATTATAGAAGTTTAAATTTACTGTAAAGAAAATGAACTATAGGGTTTTTTTAATATATATATCCATGTATTTTACTTTTTGGAAACTTTTTTTGGTCTGCACACCTCCGCTGGATTGTTTTGAAGGCACGGTGAGTCTCTGGCTGCTTTTTTAAAAATATTTCATGTTTAGGTCCAGATTTTAGGTCCAACTCTAAGTGAACATATCTGAATCAAGGTCTTCAATTCTTGAAAACTAAAGGTAGCATGTCAGAGCTGAACTATGCAGAACTGTGACCCTCAAGGAGCTGAGTTTGACACTCCAAATGGCAGATTAGGCCATTACTGATTTCTGTTCTAGTGTTGCTTTTAATGGGTTGTTAATGGATCGTCTCTTTTCACCCTAGACCTGAAAGAGGAGCGTGAAGAACTGAATGACATGCAAGATAAAGATCAGTATAAGAAACATGATTTCATAACTGGACAAAATCATTCAGTTGCTCACACACTTCACTTCCTCAAGAAAAAGAGCTCAGAAGACTAGATCTAGAGGTCATTTTATCTGCCAGCACTGTGGAAAGAGCTTCAAACATCGGGGAAAACTTACACTCCACATGAAGGTTTACACAGAGGAGACACCTCAATGTAGAAGATTTTTACACATAAAGGCACTTTAATGCCCATATGACAATTCACACTGGAGAGAAGCCATTCATATGCAAACTGTGTGGTAACAGTTTCACACAACAAATAAACTTTAACGCTCTGGTTATGTCCAGGACAAATTGATCTGATTTTTTTGATCCGGACCACAGCTGGCGCTATAACAGTCATAAATGTTATAAAAATGGAAAATCATCTGGATTTGATAAAAGTACTTTTTTAATAATTGATTTAGATGGTTACGGGTTTGCTAAATAATATGTAATGTCTTTTATTATGTGTTTGAAATACCTAAAGCGATTGAACCCTGGTAAAGGAAAGGAAAGGATGTGACGTGAGGCCAAGTATGGTGACCCATACTTGGAATTTGTGCTCTGCATTTAACCCATCCAAATGCACACACACAGCAGCAAACACACACCTGGAGCAGTGGGCAGCCATATTGCTATTGCTGCGGGAATCGGTGTTTTGCTCTTTCAATCCCTGCTGGACTTGGGACTTAAACCCACAACTTTTCGGTTACAAGCCCAACTCCCTAACCATTAGGCCATGGCTGGATTTTAACTTGAACTTAAGAACAGGGGGTCAAATTGATTTTATTACGCTATTTTAGCAACTGTAAAACCGGATTTAATTTATCATATTTGCTAGCTTCAAATTTTTCGAATAAATTACTAGATGTGAAATATACCCAAGTGCATTCTTACACAAAAATAATATATGGTTTTGTAAGTTGTAATTAGTGGCTAAAAGACATTTATTGTACATTCAGTTAACCATTAATTACTAGCTTAATTTTGCTTATTGCATAAATGTGGATCCTTCAATGTCTAATATGTCCTTATTAAATGTTAAGGTAATCATCGATTACTATGGTGTGGTTATGCTTAACTAATGCATAATTCTAGACCCTTAAAATACAGTGTTAACGAACACACTGCAGATTTTAGTAAAACTGTAAATTAACAGTAAATACTGGCAAAACTGCTGCCAGTATTGTAATGTTAATTTACAGGACAATATTAAATCAGATGTCTCACGGCATGTATGAATATCTGTTAAACATCTTTAAAAGAGCGTAAACACTCTAAAATATACATTTTCCAAAGAAAATGAAGACACTGCACACACATGCTAAATTTTTAATGAAGCATATGTGTGATCAGTTGAAAGATACTTTTGATATTAATAAAACAAATAATTTGTGTTACACTATAACAATAATTACTTTGATTTCCATCCATACAAATAGAGATTGAGAACAGCAAGTCTATATGAGAATTTATACATAGAAGTTGGAGCTGTACTCTCACTGTATCATGCAGCTCAAAGTATTATGAGAAGAATCTCTTTACAGTCTATTGTAATTCATCAACATAGGTTCACTGATGACCCAGGATAAACATAAAACCCAGGACAGAGCGGCTGAGTGAATGTGGTCTGGACTGTGTGGATGAGACTCATTGTGTCAGAGACGCTGTAGAAGGACAGAGTTCCTGCACTGTGATCCACATACACCCCTATTCTACTGCTAATGGGCTCTACATGAAGATCAGTCTCTACATTACTGTGTATGAATGTGTACCTGGAGGGAGAACAGAACAAACTCCAGGACTGATCATTATATCCAAACCAACACTCTTTTCCTCCCTTCCTGCTGATGCTCTTATATGACACTGATATTAACACGCTGCCATTCCACTCAATCTCCCAGTAACATCGTCCACAAACACTCTCTCTACACAAGAGCTGCTTATACACCTCAAACCTGTCAGGATGATCAGGATATGGCTGGACTGTATTAGTGTACATAATCGCTCTGTTGTTCTCAGACAGATGAAGGTATTTATTCACTGTGTTTAGATCCAGAGTGAGCTGATGGGAATCTGATAGAGATAAAAACACATCAAGATCAGGAATTATAGATCTATTTGATCTTTTAATGTATCTGGGTTATAAGGTTAGTTATACGGTTAAGAGTATCCTTAGTAAAACATGGGCAAGAAAAAAACCTCCACTTAAGAAACCTTAAAACTGTCATTATGTATTTTTTCTCTTAAGTTCTGCTACGCACTGTATCTCAGTAGCCATTTAACCCTGAAAAAAGTAAGGGACCGAAATACCTCCCTTAAATCAACTGTACTCAAACACAATGGATAATTTTCTTTTAACCAAGGAACAAACAGTTAATTCAATTTTATCTTTTTAAATACATTTTTTCATCACTTCCACTGTGCACTATTTCATATCTTATTCGACAATATTTGTCTTTATTATTATTATTATCATTATATTTATTTGGTCCAGATTGGTATAGATTTCCTGTTTGATACCTTTAAGTCAAACCATGTAAAGGTTTTCACGAAACCAGGCCCAGAACTCTTCATGTTCAGTGTATCACAGTACAGCTTACCAGATATTCTATGATCATAATTTACGTGATCAATCAAAACTCTTCTATCATGTTTCTTTTCACCTTCTACAGGAAGAGTATGAACACATGAAGAGTTTTTCTGCTTGCTTTGAGTTTTTTTCTAAGTGACTTACATTGTAGGAAGTCATTTCTGGTTCTGGGAACAATGCTGCTGGATGTGACTGTGAAAATCATGAGACATGGACAGTGTAAATATCATGTCAAGAGAAAATGATCCTGCATCCATTCCTAAGACATTTCTAATATGATGTTCTACGTGATACAAGATGAAAGATTCATTTCTGACAGCAGATGAATCTCCAGGACTTTACCTCTGTCTGAGATCTTTTTGATCTTCTCTTTGCAGAAATCCAGTTTGTCTTTCAGCTGACAGACAGATTCTTTCACATTAACAAAAGAGAAGAGAGAACTGAAGGAAATTATGGATTCATCTGTAGATTCAGGAGGTGCTGAGAGAGACTGGAAACTCTACAGAAAACACAAATCAAAACTCATCATCACTCCACACTTCACCCAATAACCTGCACTTCTAGGAAACTGTTTGAATAAAACATCTTTTTAGAACATGACATCTAACAGAAAACACATCAACAGTGTCACATTGTAAGGTTGAGTAGATTTGCTTAGAAAAAGCAGTTCAAAGGCTACAACTAGATTTACCGTCATTTATGACTTATGAGCAAAGGACCATTAGGGCACAGTCCCAAGGTTATGTATTGTTTGGTTTCAATATGCTCATTAACTGCTGATATAAAACCTTACTTCCTGTTTGAAGTTTTCATGATCAAATTCATCAGTGTGTCACTAGTAACATTTATGAAAATTATGATGAAATGTTTTAGTAGGTTTAAAATTTTCCTGCTTTCAGAAACATTATACAAAATTAATATTACAAAAAGGAATCCGTAAAATGTTGATGTAAAACAGGGGTGCTCAACCCTGGTCCTGGAGATCGACCTTCCTGCAGAGTTCAGCTCCAAACCTGAGCAAACACACCTGAACCAGCTAATTAGGATCTAAAAGAGCACTTGATAATTACAGAAAGGTGTGTTTGATTAGGGTTGGAACTCCGATTAGGGTCGATCTCCAGGAACAGGGATGGGCACTCCTGATGTAAAATCTCGGTGGGTGGAAACTGGTAGTATCTAACTTGTAGATTTCACAATGTTGTAAAAGAGTAAGTGTTAGTTAAGCTTTAAACTGGCACTACTAGTGTGGCAGTGCTATATAGTTACAGAATAAAGATTTCAGAAAAAGGTTTCCTAATAGTGTTAGAGAGCTTAAATCTATTACGGTGCATTTCTTGCAAAAGTCCTGAAATTATATTCCCATGAAACCAAACTTCAGGAACTCACACAAAACATATGCCATGCAACAAAACAATAAACTTTCTAATCTGAAGAGAAGATCTTAAAGAAAACCATTTGCTCAACTGTCCCTTCACTCGTCCTTAAGATCCCTCCTATAGGTGTATTGCATGTAATGAATGGAGAAGTAGGCACATCATCAGTGATCTTTTGACTTTTGTCTATCACTGACATTGCAAGCCATATTTAAGTGACCTAATTAATTATACTTTATGTTCTAAGCAAGCAGTGGGCGGCCAGCTCAAAGGTTTAGGTTAACACTGCACCCTCTGACTACGTTGATGCTGGCGAGTTTGTGATCGTGAGTCTGTGCTGGCCACGTGAGATTCAAATGTGACATCAGTTCCTTGATGAACGAACAATCAGGAATTCTGGGATATTCAAAATAATCTAATATCTCAATACATAATCAATATATGTGATCAGTTTTTAATTATAAATACAGTGTAAATTTAATGATCACTTGAAATTGGAGCCAGATTAAACACAGAGCTAGACTAAAATTGAAACTGAATCCTAATAAATTAAATGAGTAGTTCACTTCCAGAACAAAAAATTACAGATAATTTACTCACCCCCTTGTCATCCAAGATGTTCATGTCTTTCTTTCCTCAGTTGTAAAGAATTGTTTTTTGAGGAAATCATTTCAGGATTTCTCTCCAAATAGTGGACTTCTCTCAATATAGTTTGAACTTCCCAAATGCAGTTTAAATGCAGCGTCAAAGGGCTTTAAATGATCCCAGCCAAGGAAGAAGGGTCTTACCTAGCAAAACGATTGGTTATTTTCTAAAAAAAAAAAAATGTCTAGCTCTGCGTGAACTGCATGTATTCCAGTTCAAGACAGTTGGGATATGTTGAAAAACACTCATTTTCTCCTCCAATTTCAAAATTGCCCTACATCGCCGACCCCAAGTACCGACCCAGTGGTTACAAAGTGAACGTGCAAAAAAAAAAAAAAGGTAAAACTTCGATGTAGGATGCTTTTGAAGTCGGAGAAGAAAATGAGATGGGAGTTCTTCAACCTAACCTAAGTGTCATGAACCAGAATACACAGAGTTCACGCAGAGCTAGACAAGACAAGCTTTTGAGATTGAAAAGTATATAAATTGTCATTTTTTTTTAATAACCAATCATTTTGCTAGATAAGACCCATCTTCCTGGGCAGGGATTGTTTAGAGCCCTTTGAAGCTGCATTAAACTGGAAGTTCAAACTCGGGGGCACCACAGAAGTCCACTATGTGGAGAGAAATCCTAAAATGTTTTCCTCAAAAAACATAATTTCTTTACAACTGAAGAAAGAAAAACATGAACATCTTGGATGACAAAGAGGTGAGCAAATTATCTGTCATTTTTTGTTCTGGAAGTGAACTTCTTTAGGTGAACTTTGCAGAAGTGCAGGTAAAAGACCTACACACATTATACTTTCGTCCACACCATTGGATTCTGTCGTTGGTCCAGTTGGATGGTTCTTACATAACAGAATTCCTGTTAACATTGCATTCTACTCTCATGAAATGCTTCTCTGTGAGTCTCCTGTGAGAGTAGGATCTTGCTCAGGTCCACTATGATCCTGTACTTCTAGGTCTCTGTTACCTGCAGGAACTGGATGTTATCCTGTGTGTGTAAAAGCTTCTCCAGCTCAGCATTTCTCCTCTTCAGATCATTGATCTCCTGCTTTAGTTGCTCCATACGTCCTTTAGCTGGACTCACTGCAGCCCTTTCTTGATCTCTGATCCACTGTGTCACTTCAGAGCGTCTTCTCTCAATAGAGCGGATGAGCTCATTAAAGATCCTCTCACAGTCCTGCACTGCTGTCCGTGCAGAGTGCTGTTCAACACAGTAACACAGTGGCTTCAGTAAAAGAGGAGAAAGAGAAAGAGTCTATGAGTTCTCAAACTTCTCTTCTTCTCCAGGCTTACCTTATGAGACTTCACAGCCTCTCTCAGCTGCTGAAGATCTTTCTCTCTTTGCTGGATACTCTGCTTGAACCTTCTATGCATGTCTTTCAGCTGCTTCTGGAGGACAAACCAGTAACAGAAAATGTCATAAAACTACTCTCCCAGTGAGACTGAGGTGTAAAAGATCTAGCATGGTAAGGTTATAGGTTAAAACATAAGTGTCATCATTACTATATCATTATCCACTATTATATGGATAGTTTACCAAAAATGTTAATCAAGGCTTTACTTATAATTCAACTTCATACCCGGTTCTCTGTCCTTTGTGCCTCAGCTGATACAGTGTCATGATTTTTATGTTCATCCATTGTACACATCACACATATACATTTCTGGTCAGTGCGACAGAAAAGCTCAAGGAGCTTCTCATGTTTCCGGCAGAACATCTCCTGCAGTCGTCTGGTGGCTTCAGTCAAACTGTGTCTCTTTCCTTTAAAGAAACTTTCATGTTGTTCAAGGTGATCCTGACAGTAAGAGTTCAGACACACCAGACAGGATTTGACGGCTTTGTATTTTCTTCCAGTACAGACGTCACACTGCACATCTCCAGCTCCAGCATAACAGTCAGCAGCAAGTTTGGTCTTCAGTTTTGTTACCACTTCAGTCAGCATGGTGTTTCTAGCTAAAGCAGGTCTTGGACTGAAGGTCTGTCTGCACTGAGGGCAGCTGTAGACTCTCTTCTGATCCTCCTGATCCCAGTGGCCTGTAATACAGCTCTTACAGTAACTGTGCCCACAGGAAGTTGTCACCGGATCCTTCAGAAGATCCAGACACACTGGACAGATGAACTCATCCTGAGAAAATCTGGCTTCTGCCATTTTATAGCATGAAACACAAATTCACGACAGCTCAACTACACTTCGGTTCTCCTTTCAGAGATTTCTGTTTCCTGCTTCTGTGCTTGAGTGACGTGTATAAAAGAGGTTTGTATGCAAGTCTAAAGGTCACAAATAATAAAAGGCCCACTAGATCTGAGTCTCTGAGAGTATACAAGGTACAGGCAACACCCTTAAAACCTGCAATAATGCTGGATCATAATTACTACACTTTTACTGCAGGACAAGAACAATGAAAAAACAATGTCCATATTTACAGTTCATTTCCTTCATTTCCCCATCAATGTTTTCACTTTGTGAATCATGAAATATATAGTCATTTCAGTGATGATGTTTTCATACATTTCATTAAAGTTTGGGGTCTCAGATTATCTCCTCATCATGTCAGTCCTTCAGCATTTTTTTTATTTTTTATTTATGCATTGGTATGAAGGTACTTAATTATTCACCTGTGTCAATTATGAAAATACATAAACAATTCTGAAGTTTAGCAACTGATTTAAGATAAAAAGCAGATGCTGTTATGATTTTAATGAGATATCACATCACATACATATGGCATGAAATTTGAAAGCGTAACAACTTAATGTCGATGAAAAGTCAGTCAATAAAGTATTTTTTAATCAATAATCAATGGCACTTAATATTTGAACTAAAATTTTGTTGAAACCACAACATGAATAAGTGAAAATTACTATTAGTGTGATTCCCACTCATCAGTTGGCAAAGGATTCTGCTTGACAAACTACATTTCATATGGCTTTCAAATGGAACAACTTCTTTAATGGCTTAAAGTGGAAATAAAGTAGTCAGTCAAGTTTACATTATTTAATTGTCTTTACAGAATATTATTTTATCTAATATGACATAATTTCACTATCTTGCAGTGCGACAGTGTGACGTTACGATGTTGGTTTGCTCAGATAGCCAGTGAAGTAATATAAGCATTTCTTGACATTTTGAACATGTGCTTGGTTTGAAATGGAGGAAGATGAACTTAAAAAGGACTGTTGAGTCCATAATAAGTGCAACTGCTTATGCATTTCAGCTGATACGGTGATGGGACCAAGCAGTAATACTGTTGGGGTGGAAGAAGTCATGAACTGCTGGTTTGGGGTAAAGTGCGGATATATGTTTATTTATTTATTTTTTTTAAAATAAAAATAATAAATTGATTTAAACAAATTGTTTAAAAGGCTCAGAAGTGGCATGAATGCATTCAATGCATTTAAATTCATAAAGTTTTTGAATACAGAAATGGGAAAGGATTCTAATAACTGAAATGATCCTATAAAATGAAAAAAAGGGCCAGAAGGTGTCAGCAAGTCCCTGTCTTTGTCACTGACTCACTCTTTCAATCGATTCATTCAAACGGCTGATTTATTCAGGAACAAAGCTAGTGACTGTCCCTGTGAATGGGTGATTTAATCACTGACTTACTAGATAAATTAAAAAAAATGCACATTTATTCATAAACACAACACCGCTGTGTTTTTCTGTAGATGCGCAACTATTTTCATTGACAAATACAGCAATATCAGACAATTGTATTCTGTAAAGTCTTCTTTATTGGACTGCTGTATAAAATAAACATCACGTTTGCAAACTCTCTATATCAGGGGTGCTCAACCCTGTTCCTAGAGATCTACCTCCCTGCAGAGTTCAGATCCAACCCTGATCAAACACACCTGAACCAACTAATTAGGATCTGAAGGGGCACTTGATAATTAAAGACGTGTGTTTGATCAGGGTGGGAACTAAACTCTGCAGGAAGGTAGATCTCCAGGAACAGGGTTAGGCACCCCTGCTCTGTATAATCATTAAAAGCTGTTACTCATCTCAGTTCATGCAAGCTTTTCCAGCTAGACATTATTTTTAGACAGAGTTTACATAAAAACCTTGATCACTTCAGGTATGTTAAACTCAGCTTCACATCAAATTTTCATTTCAAAGTAAGATGTTTAGATTTTCATCAAAAATCATGGTTCATCCTAAATAACGTACCGACAGAGGAGCATTTCCATTTGCTGCAGTGTACAGGTTTAATGACAAGTACTTAAACCACAAAATGCTCCTTTTGATATTGACCTTTTTATGTGCACTGAGCGTGTCTGGCTCAGAACCAGCCAAAGCATGAAAACAGACATAAATAAAGATTTTGACACACTGAACATTCCAATCACACCAGTGTGATCGTACACGTCAAAGTGTTACTTTACATCCGGAATTGTGATCATGTGCAAACTACTTCTCCCCAGTGTGAATGTTCATGTGTTTTTTAAGACTTGCTTGTTCAGTAAAACTCTTTCCACACTGTTGACAGGTGAAAGGTTTCTCTCCAGTATGAATTCTTATGTGGACATCGAGATGTTGTTTACATGTAAAACTTTTTCCACATTGACAGCATGTGTAAGGCTTTTCGCCAGTATGAATTCTCATGTGGTTTTTAACACTTGTTTCTCGAGTGAAGCTCTTTCCACACAGTTTGCAGGTGAAAGGTTTCTCTCCAGTGTGGATTCTCATGTGGACATCAAGTTTTTTCTTATGTGTAAAACTCCTTTCACATTGAGAGCATGTATAAGGTTTCTCTCCAGAATGAATTTTCAAGTGGTTTTTAAGGCTTGATTTCCGAATAAAGCTCTTTCCACATTGTTTGCAGGTGAAAGGCTTCTCTCCAGTGTGAATTTTCATGTGCCTTCTAAGAGTTTCTTTAAGAGTAAAACCTATTCCACATTGATGGCAGGTGTAAGGCTTTTCTCCGGTGTGAATTGTCATGTGCCTTCTAAGAGTTTCTTTAAGAGTAAAACTTACTCCACATTGAGTGCATGTGTAAGGCTTTTCTCCAGTGTGAATTCTCATGTGCCTTCTGAGAGTATCTTTATGTGTAAAACTTACTCCACATTGAGAGCATGTGTAAGGCTTTTCTCCAGTGTGAATTCTCATGTGGGAATTAAGGTCTCCAAATCTGCTGAAACTCTTTCCACACTGTTGGCAGGTGAAATAACTTTGATTTGCTGTCTTATGAGCTCTTTTTTGTGTCTTTACATTCTGTGAGCATCTACAGGATTTATCTCCAGTTCTGAAATCACAGTGTTTCGCATACTGATCGTTGTCTTCATTTTCACTGAGTTCTTGACTTTCCTTTTTCAGTGACATCAAGTCTAAAGCAAAAAAAGACAAATGCAAGTTAAAACTAGTTTTAGGCACAAAACAAACATCAAAACCAACTAAGCTACTAAAAGAGGTATTAAATATTATAACAAAACCTTCAGTTTCTTCAGGACATGTTCCAGAAACTTTCAAACTGGCAATTATCAAACTCCTAACAGGTTAATTTAATTTTAAACCTCAAATCATTTATTTCTAAAATATTAGAAAAATAGTGTCCTGTCAAATATGTTTATTTTTGCATAGTAACAGTATTTTTCATGATTAAACCCCTTCATAGTACAGAAACTGTGAATAAAGAGACGCAAGTATAGAGTGCCACAGGGCTCAGTGTTAGGTCCTCTGCTTTTCCCCTTGTATGTGCTTTCCCTGAGAGATAAGTGAGACAACGTGCTACAGCTGAATCACTCAAATAACTGATTTAATCTGATCTCATTTTCTCTTCCAACTTTAAAATCGTCCTACATCGCTGCAGAAGTACCGACCCAGTGTTTACAAATTGAATGTGCAAGGGGGGTCAAACAAGGTAAAGCAGCAATGTAGGACTATTTTGAAACTGGGGGACAGAATGAGATGGGAGGTTTTTTTTTTTTAAATCGCTGAGCGAATTGCTTGGGAGTCATTTAGCAAATAAGGTAAAAATAAATGTTTATCATAAGACAAGGAAAATGTTTTTTGACCTTGCATGCATGTCAACCTGTTGTTGGGGACTCCCAAAACCAATTATGAACCTTTTTTTTAATCCATAATGGGGCACTTTAAGCTGGTCCACCAATGTGATTGGTTCACCAATGTGCACCAATGTGATCTCTCTCCTCTAATCACAGTAGGATGTTGTCAGGTTCACTAGAATGCAGCATTAGTATTTGTCTGGTCAAATGATCTCAATGTCACATAAAACTGCTTTAATTAGGACACTCATATGACATTCTTCAAAAACATTTCTGTAGAGCTGGACATTTTAAAAAGGATCAGATGAGTGAGTTCAGCTTTGAGAATGAAAACCAACCTGTTTGTTCCTCAGTTTCTTCATGTTTGATTCTGAATGTTTCTTCAATCTTCATGTCTTCACTCTCCTCTTTAATAAATGTCATCTTTATAATAGTGTCATCTGGATCTCAGCTGCTTCTTCAGGAGTTTTTCCTGTGTGCTTGGCAGAAAGAGAAATAAACACAAAGTAAATCTCTGGGCGGATCTCATTCAGCTCCCTAGTTCAGTAGTCAGCACACTGGTAAGGGACTCAGTCAGAGAGATATAGAGAGAGATAATAGAGTAATAATAAAATAGCACTCAAATTAATAATATATAAATATTGTATTTGTATTGTATTTGGTATTTACTGATTTGTAGGTTACTTTTAATTAATTACACTTTCATAAAAAAACATTTACAGTTGGTTTGTAAAGGTTATCATAACACACGTTTGTTGTTATTGTTTTATTTACACTGTTTCATAAAGCTCCGTTTCTCCATCACTAGTTGCCAGTGACTGAATTCGTGTTTATGATAACCTCATTCACGATAACAGGGAGAGAAATGAGACGCACCGTTTCTGTTACTCACACAAAACAACCTTCATTAATATCAATGAATAAAACATTTTTGCTTTTCATTCAATAATGATTCATTTAAGATTTTTATACAGAAATCTCTAAACGAGTCGAGATTTAAACACTTTAAATGTTTTAAATGCACACACCTTCCTACAGCTGAATCACAGACGCAGGAGCGCAGCGCCGCCTTATAACGTCATGTCGCCACACCAAAATAAAAGTCTGCGCTAAAGCATAGAATTTTACATTAGAAAACAACAACAACAACAAAATAATAATAATAAGGCATATTTGGAATCCCATAGCTATCAAAACCCCAAAGCTATCAGTACAGTTAAGCTCTACATGTAGTCTTATGTCTTATGTCAAAATGCAAGCAACTGGAAGTACTTTCAATTCATGATAAATTACACAGCATTTGTGATATTCTCCAGTCAAGGATTAACTCCAGTAACTTGGTCTTAAAATTACAAGACTGGGAAGAACTTATTATTACAAATTGATTAAAATCAAGTAATTTAAACTAAAACCTTATGACAACATATTCAACTTATTCCATCTCAGTTTCTTCCTAGAACAAAAAGACAATAAATCAAATTTCAGCTTTATTTGGTTAAAACTTCATTAAATGTCAATGACTGTAAAAAGCTTATTGACTGTAAGTTTAAAACAGATGATTACTGTCTAAATGAAAATCGTATTCTCTTATTCTAAATGTAAATAAAATGTGATTTCAATTTCCCAAGATTATCTTTATTAAAATTGCCAGTATATAATGCAATAACATACCTTTTACTGTGTGCACTTTTTGAAATCAGTGACTGACAGCTGGATTTGGACATGTGTGACTTCCCAAATAAGTATAAAAGTCCATAAAACAACAACTTTCATTATCATGTTATTAACTGGTGCTTATGATTAAGCTTAAATTACGCATTTTGTGGTTTTCATATCTCTAAATGAATTTGTTATGCAATGTACTCAGGCTCTTTTTAACTGATTTACCAGTGATATTGATAATGTAACCATAACTAAAGCAAATTAAATGTTTAGTTTTACTCTCAGGAGAAGAAGCAAGAGAAATTACTCTTGCTAATAAGGTTATCATATAATTCAATAAATCTTGTTTTAACCTTATATTGTTTTTCTGTTGCATCATTAATGTGTTATTTAGAGAAATATGCAAGCAAAAACTTTTTGTTTTGTTTGTTTGTCCCTAAAACACTACTTGCATACAAGCAGCTGCCCTACTGACACTCAACCCTGCAAGATCATGCTGGTGAACCAGAGTCACTAGCTCCATTTTGCTTGAGAACATATGCTGATCCACCAGATAGACCAGCACTATACATGATTTTTCAGCTGGGTATATTGTGATATGAGCTCATTGTTCAGTCATTTGTTTCACTAACAGAGTATAAAAAGTAACACTAAGGCTGATGAAACACGGAGCAACTTTTTGAGCAATGTTGCGAGCAATGTTGGCATTGATGGGCAACCAGGTGAGACACAGGGCCCATGACTAACCTAAAGTATCCAGATAGAAATCCGTTGTCTGTTCTCAATGGCAAAGTGGCCAAGTAACATCACTTGGCAAAACTGCCTGGCAACATTGCTCAAAAAGTTGAACTATATATCATCAGCCTAAATCAACTGTAGAAGATATTTCAATGCAGTGGCAGCTGGTGGCAGATTTTCTAGGTGGGGCGCCACATCCAAAAATGTTAGCATACATCCCGATATGATTTATCCCAGTATAACAAAAGAAAAAGTATTAAGACATGAAACATTTTAAATAAAGAAAATTGTTTTACCAAATTCAAGATTGAGGATGATTCTCACAAACCTATATTTTCTGCAAGCTCAAGAATTTTTTTAATCTTAATAATAATTCCAAATTGATTTATACAGTGCAACAGCAAAATCTATGAGAATAAAAATAAATGTTACATTTGTTTACTACAAGTCAAGCTGCAGTACCAAGCTGAACCACACAGAGACACCAACAGACCACTATACCAGTCGTCTTAACATTATATACATATATGCGGATCTGTATTCACAAATTAAAAAAGCAAATAAAAACTTTTGTCGAATGTGGTGATCTGAAGGCAGCTTAACATGACTCTCCAGAGTGTTGATGCCAATATAAACACCACTGTCCATTTATTTCAATAAATTATCGATCGAGAGAGAGAGAAGGCAAGAGAGAGATGACAGTTGTGTGTGTTACACATCTCTCCCTTCAAACAGCTAATTAATTCAAAAACAGCTGTTTTACCACCTCGTTGCTAAGGAACATAATGTAGCGATTTAATATCTAGGCTACTTTATTAATGAGAATCGCAGGGAAACATTTATGTATGTGCGCAGTGCAATGTGAGCTCCGACTTCCCTCTCTGCCTGTCTGTGTGTGTGCGTTTTTGTGCGAGTGCTGCAGAGGCTTCACTGGAACTTCCACACAGTGATTCCTTAAGTCAGAGTCAGAGGCCCCAAGCTGCAGAAGGCCCTGAAAGACCTGGCAGAGGAGGCAGAGCAGGGGAGCTTTTGGCTTTGGCTACACAGGAAAGACAAGGCTTGGGGCAGAGACGGATCCAAGGGTGGCTGCAGGGGGCGGCAGGGAGACGTCCGTGCTGCTGCTCCACCACCCAGAGATGTTCTGGGATTAAAGGAGCGAAACATCAAGGAAGGGTAGCTCCCGGCTGAAGACCCTGCAGCTGCCCAAATGGCACTGGCGGAAGTGCGTCTGGCAGAAATGCCTAGCAGGTAGTCTTACCTGTGCTTATATTTATTAGAGGTATGTTTGTTCCGACCAACTGCTGCACCAGTTAAGGCCACGTATAATGATGAAAGCACGTTAGTGCTAGCCCTGGGAGATTGCAGAGATTGCATCAAAGCCACTAGATGGCAAGCCTGCAACCATTAGCCGATACAGACCCTCTCATCTCCCTACAGCAGGGGTGCTTAACCCTGGTCCTGGTGATCGACTTTCCTGCAGAGTTCAGCTCCAACCCTGACCAAATACACCAGAGCCAGCTAATTAGGATCTCAAGGAGCGCTTGCTAATTACAGACAGGTGTGTTTGATTAGGGTTGGAACTAAACTCTGCAGGAAAGTCGATCTCCAGGAACAGGGTTGGGCACCCCTGCCCTACAGTAAGAAAAGCTCTGATTGCATTGCCTGCAGTTTGAAAAAAATAAAAAATAAAAAAATCTTTGTATGAAAGTCTATGAGAACACTGAGAGAAATCACCCAAAAAGGGGCGGTACTAGACAGAACGTGACTCGACAATGAATGGACTGTATTTCCAGAGGCAGAACAAACAGTAGCTGCTTTTCCATTACCCTTCAAGATGCGTAAATTTAAATTTACAAATTGAAAGTACACCTAATGGAAACACATCAATTTCGAAAAAACTCCCATATATCACAAAAAAGTTTTTACGCTTGCATGAGGTGGTTTTTCAGGCAATTCAAAAAAGTTTCACAAAACTGCAATGGAAACGTCTTTTTCGCATTTATAGATCACATGGCATATGTAAAAAGTCATATGCTCACTCTTCAATGTACTATGAACTTCAAGAAACACTTCATAACTAGCCGCTTCCCTGATATTAATGCTTAGACTATGTACGCTGCACACATCTGCGGCGCATAACGGCTCCGACACGGTCACCGGAGCTAATGTTATGTATATGACGTTACCAGCAGCATCACACACGTTTCTGAAGTGGCTCTCCTCGTTGCCATGATTTATCGTGAGAGGAACAAATTCTGCTTTAGTTGCATAACATTGGTTAATGGAAACATTGTCATTTCACTTTTTATCGACATGTATAAAATATCACCAAAGTTTTGTGCAAATCTGTAATGGAAACGCGCCTAGCATAGAAGAGAGAAAGCTAGCGAAACACTGTGACTGAATGTGAAAGACAAAATCCCTTCCTTTTGCGCTTTGGCGGTGCGTCGCCTGATCACCCAAATGGAGAAACCACCCGTTTCAGTGGTAATTTAGTGCTGATTAAGCATTAGTGATTAACAACTCAAAAAAGAGAGAAGAGGCAAGCAGAAGCAAAAAAATGACTGACCCTGCTGAAAAAAATGGCTAAAACCAGCCTAGGCTGGTTTTAGAGGGATTTTGGCCACTTCTTTAGCTGGTCAGGCTGGTCTTAGCTGGTCAGGTTGGGAGACCAGCTGGAACGACCAGCTAAAACCAGCTACTTCCAGCTTAAACCAGCTAGCTTTTTTTTTTTTCCAGCAGGGACAGCCTTAGATGAAATCAACTGAAGATGAAAGAATTCTTTATTAGTAAAAGAATAAAAGAATTCTTTATTATTACTTTACTTTTTAGTCAGTAAAAGACAGTAAATCTCTCAAGATCTTAGCAGAGGATGATTAAATAACTCCACAAATGGCTACAGAAGTTGAGAATTACAAAGGTTTAGATGTTGATTGGTTGAAAATAAGTGACATCTTTTCTGTGTTGAATCACCGTTGTGAAGAGCTGGTTATTCCGGTCAGAACAGGTTTTTTTTCACAGGATTGTTTTACAGGAAGTGAACACAAATGGCGAGCATAAATTTTGTGCTTGTCGGGGACAGTGCTGTTGGAAAAACATGCCTTCTGATCAGTTACCTCACCAATGTTTTTTCGGGGGAATACATTCCCACTGTGTTAAATACTCGTTCTGTCCCTGTAATGGTTGATGGAATTCCTTTAAACCTGGTCTTTTGGGATACACCAGGACAGGATGAATTAGATGATTTTCGACTTGTTTCCTACATTAACACGGATGTGTTTTTGATCATTTTCTCTCTTGTGAGTCCAGAATCATTTGAGAGGGTCCGTGAAAAGTGGCATCCAGACGTCAGACGTTTTTGCCCCAACACTCCGATAATCCTCGTTGGGACTAAACTTGACTTGAGAGATGACAAGGACACCATTGAAAAGCTGAAAGAGAAGACACAAACCCCCATCAGCTATCGTCAAGGTCTGGAAATGGCCAAAGAAATAGGAGCTGTGAAGTACTTTGAGTGCTCAGCCTTAACACAGATTGGCCTTACGACAATGTTTGAAGAAACAATTCAGAAGGGTCTCTGTCAATGTGTGGCGAAGAACTGAAAGAAATTATTTAACCCTCTCAACTGTCTGCAAACACAATCTGAGCTCATCTGAACAATGGGGGTGATGGGAAATGTGTGAGGTAATGTTAGAAATAATGCATGTGTATTGGGTGTGTATGGATTGATTTATTGGTCCTGTAACTAAATCAGAACAGGGCTTTTTTGAAACTCTTAATGAACTGTACCAATTAATTCTCAAAATAATTCATTGTTTTGATGCCCATGCTATGTGCTATGTGCTTGTGACATCTGCTGGTTAAAATATGTAAATGCAAATTAGAATATGGCATATATTTGTGTTTGTTAATTTCTAATTAGTTCATTTTGTGGGCTACTGGAGAAATAAACAAATATATCTTGTATTACATGTGTTTGTCAAAAACGTCAACACACAAAAAAAAGTTTCTGTGTGGAGTTTGCATGTTCTTTTGAATTATTTCTTTTTCACAGCAATCTCACAATGCTCTGTGTTTCTTGCACTGTAAAAATGTTTTAATTTATCCAATTATTATAATTTGAGCCAATGAAAAATAAATTACATGCCCTAAATAATATTTTCCATGTCTATAAAAACTATTTCATAAAACCTGCCACATTTTTTTTTTTTTTAATTGAAGAAAGTCAATTAATTTAAATTCTTTTTTGTTTAGATCAAAAAATATTATTTAGGGCAAGTTATTTATTTTTCATTGGCTCAAGTTATAAAATATAGCTGTGAACCATTACCCTAAATCTTTTTAATTGGATGAATGAAAACATTTTTACATCTACATCACTTGTTTTTATTTTTCCAATTTGTCAAGAAAAAAAGCAAACAAATAAAGCAGCATTTATGCAATTTTCTTTTTTTAACAATTCCAAATGTTCATTTAAAAAGACAACAAAACATTTACTTTTTTCTGAAAACATTTCAGGGTCATTTGAAACTATATTGTAAGTTGAGCATTCACCCAAAAAGTTCTCTGGGAACTTTCTTAAAGGAGAACTCCACTTCCAGAACAACAATTTACAAATAATTTACTCACCCCCCTGTCATCCAAGATGTTCATGTCTTTCTTTCTTCAGTCTTAAAGAGATTATGTTTTTTGAGGAAAACATTTAAGCATTTTTCCCCATATAATAGACTGATATGGTGCCCCCATTTTGAACTTCCAAAAGGCAGTTTAAATGCGGCTTCAATCGATCCCAAATGTGGTTGTAAACAATCCTGGCTGAGAAAGAAGGGTCTTATCTAGTGAAACAATCAGTTATTTACAATAAAAAAAATACAATTTAAATACTTTTTACTCTCAAACGCTCATCTTGCTTTGCAGTCCTTGAACTCTGTGTATTCTGGCTCAAGACGGTTAGGGTATGTTTAAAATCTCTGACTTTATTTTCTCCCTCAACTTCAAAAATCATTTAAAAATCATCCTACATCATTGCAGAAGTTCCAACCCGGTCTTTCCAAAGTGAACATCCAAAGAAGATCAAACACCCTTAACAAAAAAGGTAAAACAGAGATATAGGACAATTTTGAAGTTGAGGGAGAACATGAGATGGGAGTTTTTCGACATACCCTAACTGTCGTGAACAGGAACAAAAACAGTCCAGGCAGAATAAGACAAGACGAGCGTTTGGCGTTAAAAAGTATATAAATTGTATTTTTTTTTTAATAAAATAACCGATTGTTTCACTAGATAAGACCCTTCTTCCTCAGCTGGGATCATTTACAACTGCATTTGGGATCATTTGAAGCCACATTTAAACTGCATTTTGGAAGTTCAAAATCAGGGCACCTGTGTATCCTTGGAACAGGGCATTGTTACCTATGTTCTGTGAGACGGTTTCAGAGTGAACCCATGAAGAGCCAGCGGTACCCCTTGGGTGACAGGCCAGGCCTAGTTATTAACCTAGGCACTTAGCCGTATCCCCTTAAAGGAATGTCCTTTCTGATTCCAAGCCTTCGAGCTCTATCCCGGGTCCAACATTTGACCCCTTACAGCTAAGTCTTTGGGTATGCTGCTCAGGCCTCTGGCCGAAAGGGGATAATGTCACTGACAGCCATCATTCGTCCCAGGGGCAACTCCCTTAGCTTGGTAGAGTTGGTACTTAGTGCTTGCCTTTATGCTTGGCAAGGCATGCATTCCCATGCATGGCAGCATGGGTATACCACTCTCCATAGCGACCGCTAGAGGACGCAGTTCGATGTTCCCTTGAAAGGGAAGGTCTCGGGTTACATATGTTACTGTTAGGTTAAGTTGTGTTCCCCTTTGCCATTTTGCCTGTTGTCTTAGTTGCTCATTAAACAAAGAGAGCTCCCCTTCTAGGGAACTCAATGCTGCACCCTGGTGGACACTTTGGGGAATGCAGCCACATGAACCGGTGCCTGAAGCATGTGTAAAACAACTCCAATCCTATTGGTCCACGTGGCCCGTGACATCCTAGGCGGGTACCCAAAAGGGCAGCTGCTGAATACGTCCCATGTTTTGCTGTCTTCGGAGCCGTCTGTCTGTTGAATGTGTGTGAAACTTCATCCAGGTGAGTTGAGCAGCACTTTGAGGAATATATCCTCTGTGTTGGAATTCTCACACTTGAGGGCATATTCTAACCTTTGCGTCTTTGTCTTGATGATAATGCACTCTTTGTGTTGAGTCACTTTAATGTGCTCCGCTCACATTTGTTCCTGTTCCCAATGGATGCGAGGCAAAGCGTTTGTGCCTCGGGCCATAGCCACGGCAGTTGCTTTGATCTGCATACCCTTTACTATCGGGTTACCTGATACCTGATATTGCTCGCATTGCTATAACGATGAAGTGTGAGCACCAAATCGTTTTTAGCTCAGGGCGTGTAAGATCGCAGGTGGAGCTATATTCAACTTAGCTCTAATATGCATGTTATGTGTGGAGAGCCTTGCTGGACATGGATATAGTGAATGCTATGTGGAGAGACACTGCAAGCTTTCTCTCCTGGGGTGTTTCAGTAATCTAAAGTGGTTACGGGGAATGTTCCTTCCTCTGTTTAGCTGGGTGATAAGTGAATAGTCTCTGCTCAGAGTGTAGCCATCTGTGGACGATTATGCTCCAGCCCAGACTGCCTTGCTTTAGAATATACCAGTCTGAGGCCAGCTATGTTCTAGCCTGGCGTCTATGACTGGGTTGGGTTCCCCTTGGGCACAAGCTCTCTCAGGTAAGTGCTTAAGTCTTGTTTGGAATCTTCTGTCTGAAGATAGCTGTGTTCTAGCTCGGAGACTGCTCCCCCTTGTGGGGTCTTTAAGTAGTGGTCTCCTTGAGCATTTGCATAGACTGTGCTGTCTCCCCTTTTTGGGTTTTAAGTAAATAGCCCACTTCATGGCCTGGGCAAACTTCAGCCTTATCTGAGTGAAATGCTATTTGAGAATAGCTGTGCCCAGCCACCTGGTGTTATGGCCATTGCTTGCATCAGGGTTTGATCTGGACTAATGGTTTTTGTGTGTTCGCTCCTTAGCAAATCATTACTATGATTTGGATTTTCCTATTGTAAGCCTCTGGTCAATATATCACTCGCTAGCCTACTGTGGGACTGACATGGATTGGGAACCCCCTTCTCTGTGGTCCGGGTAGTTTCAGTCGGTTCCATCTCTGGTAGACTTTCCTAAACACATAGATATCTAAGGATATCTATGTGTTTAGGAAAACCCTTCTTAGGGTTTTTAAGTAGTGGTCTCCCTGAGCCTTTGCCTAGGCAGTGTTATCTCCCCTGCAGGGTTTTAATAGCTATCCCCTTGGTCTGGGCAGCTCTTTAGGGAGGTCTAAAGAAAGGTTTGGTGTATGTCTTTCACCTCAACCAGGTGGACAGGCATGCGCCTCGGCATGGCTTGATTAGATATTAGGGGTATGACGAGACACTTATTCCACGAGATGAGACAAGACACGAGACTGGGTTCACGAGAACGAGACGAGACGAAATTTTTACATTTTAATTTATGTAGGGAAATTAGTCTTTAATTCAACTGAAAAAGACAAAATGCAAAAAAATTAAGGTGCATTTTGAGCTTTATGAAATTAAGCTTCAGTAATAAACAACATTCAAACAAGAGCTTCATGATTCTGGATAAATTGAGAATCCTAGTTGTTTTTAATAAATTGGAGATCACGACTCTCTCATGATTCTGGAGAAAAAACTATTAGAAATCTGAACAAAATAACAGTTTACTAGTGGCTCTGACAAACTGTTCATTGCTTAAGTCTTTTAAAAACATATTCATTTAAACAAAATAAAAAAAAAACATTCAATGAAGGAGTCAGTGTTTCACATCATTAAGACTTGTTTGACTATTGAAATCTCCTGAATGAATGATTCAATGACATGTTTTAAATGGGCAGTTGTCGCCACCTCCTGGTGGAAGAGGATAAGTGTTACAATAGATACACGTGTTAAAATACTTTCGTTTTGATCGCTACTGTAGACAATAAGTGTTCATACCCAAACTATAAACTTTCATCCCAGTACTTCTATTATTTAAATGTCTGTAACACAGAAATAATGATTATAAAGGATATTGTCACGAGATCTCGCGAGATCCGACTGGTCTCGCAAGACATATCGGATCTCGCGAGATCTTGTGCCACGAGATCTCGTCACATCCTTATTAGATATCGTTCCTCAAAGTGCCCACCAGGACACAGCATTGAGTTCCCTAGAAGGGGAACATCTCGGGTTACCCATGCAACTATGGTTTCCAGAGAGGGAACAAAATTCTGCGTCCCCTTGCCATGCCTTCAGCCTGCCTGTTTACGTCTCCTCTGACAACTGAGTGACGTATTCAGCAGGTGCCCTTTTATACTTTTATACTACACAGACCACTAGGATTCAAGTTGCTTTACACATGCTTCAGGCATGGGGTCATGTGGCTGCATTCCCCAAAGTGTCCGCCAAGATGCAGTGTCTTGTTCCCTCTCAGGGAACCATGGTTACATGGGTAACCCGAGATGGTTATATAGAATCTCTAATAATAACATACTCTTGTTTTGTTTTTCTAGACCCCAGTGGCAAAGGCTTTTCAATACACTGTGATAAAAACACTCTAATGGGAGTTATAGCTGTGAACTTTCCACATAAACCGCAGATCAAAATCCAGCTGATGTCTGTAGAAGAGATCAAATCTTTGGCTCCAAAAAAGCATGTAAGTTCTTACATAATGTAAGATGTTGCATAGGCAAGGTTTAAGTTGGAGTCTGTTCAGTTTGGTAGATTTAAGTCTGTTGTCTGTCTTCGTCATGTTTTACTGTTTTTCAAGTATATTTTGATGCAAATATGGTGTAAATTAGCCCTGTTTTATTCAAGATGTGTGTGGGCACAGACAGAGGTTGGTTGGACAGGAATAAACAGTTTAAGATGGTTTTCTCTCTCTCTCTCAGAATTCATGCAGCATCTACATCAGATTTGACTAGACATTTCACACAAGTGAAAAAAAAAATCTGCAGACACTTCACAAGGGTTATCACCAGGTCAAAGCGTGGTCGACCAGCTCCAAATATGCTATGTGTCTTAGAACTCAGAGGCTTGTGGGGTTTTAAAAGACAGTGGCTATATGTTTGCAAGACCAGAAGCCATGACACATTTCCAAGGGTTAGACTGCCTCCGCAGCTCTGCAAAGGCATGTGGTTCAAAGTGTCCCGAGTATCTGATATCAGGCTGCAAAAGTATGCCACAACCATTTCAACAGTGCTTAATATGACAAACACCGATATGGACCAGCTGGCAAACTTTCTTGGACATGACAAAAGAATTCATTGCGAGTTTGATCAAGCATCAAAGAACAAGGAACAAGGAAGATTAACTGAGTTCCATGGCAAGAATTTATGTTTTACAAAATAATTTCATTTTTGCCTTTATTGTGATAGGAAAGTGTAGAGGGTACAGAAAGAAAAGAGGGAAAGAAAGAGGGGGGCAGAATCAGGAAAGGTTCTCAAGTCAGGATTGAAACTCAGGATGCTTGTAGGGCATGAGCACTTTATGTCGATGCACTGCCCACAAGGCTGTCAGCACTGACTCTTGGTAGGAAGTTGGATGAAATTGGGATCGATACTGAATGTTTATTTATTGACATTATTTTGTTTCATTTTATTTTTTCTATCTTTACCATATATTCCATTTTTGCTACATAACATTAAAACTCATCACCCACTGAAGCTAAGCAGGTTTGAGCCTGGAAAGGCTCCTAGGAAAACTAGGCTGCTGCTGGAAGAGGTGCTAGTAAGGCCAGCAGGGGGTGCTCACACTATAGTCTGTGTGGGTCATTAAAATTCCCAGGATAGTTGGCACCATAGGCTTGTAGTGCAATCGGGTGTCCCGTGATCGAACCCCGCCTTGTGGACCTTTCCCGATCCCACCCCCCTCTCTCTCTCCCATTTGCTTCTTGTTGTATCTCTACTGTCCTGTCAAATGAAAAATGCAAAAAAAAAAAAAAGTCTTTCGGATGTTTTCCGAAAAAGAGTAGAGGTGTGACCTCTGCATTCTTCCAGTGTGTTCTATTACCATACTTTATGTGATTTTCTGACAATGGTCAAAAAATATTCATTTTACCTGTGGTTATAAATGTGTTCTTGGTTTCAGGAATTGTCTTTTAGCAATTGAGAAGAAGAATGTTATTTGTGTTACTGTTTCTGTGGAATTAAAAAACAGTGTTAAGCTTGTTTAGATATGATGTTTTGATAATGTGAGAAATATGAGACCTGACCCTGGACACCTTATCCTGCCAGAAGATATCTGTTTTTTCTAGTATCTAGTAAAACCTGTCAACAGCAAGTTTTGTCTGATACTCAAAACAGTATTAACGGTCTATCAGTGTGAGAATTTAACAAAGAAAGTGTTACATGTGTATGTGGTCTAACCAGTTATTCTTTTCTTCTGTAATGACTTGAAGTATTTTGTTATCTCTGTTTGTGTCTTATTATGAGCAGATCCCCAAACAGCAAAAATATAAGAAGTCTCTCTGCCATATCTTGGTGGTGAGATTTTAGTGGCGGTCCAGTTGTGCTCCCCTTTGTATTTGGGTGGTTTTTTTTTTTTTTTTGTTTGTTTTTGTTTTCCAGACTAATTTTCTCCCACAGTTTGTTATGGTGTTGTCTTTAAAAAAATTCCCCTATTGGACCAAGCTTTTTGTGTTGTGGCTATGACTGTAACATTAAGTGACAGCAAAAATTAGCACAGTTGGTTTATTGAATAATTTTAGTTGCATACGTTTCAATTCTCAAACTTTGACCAGCACAATTCCAACAAATGATGTTATACCACAAGGAATCGCAATGGAAAATTACTGCTTTACAACATTATCATAAATCAAATGACAACTACATGAATGACTATTCATTATACTATAAATGATTAAAAAATAAATTGAAATTAAAAAAATAAAAAATAAAATGTTTGCAGATGTTCACTTTCTTAAGGTAGCACACAGACAGGTTGTTAATGAGAATCTGTAGATACATCACTTTGAATATCAGTTGTACAATTATTTGTTTTGTTTTGTTTTTTTTTTTCATTTTGTATAGACTTGCATTTCTTGGCATATGTAGCTTTATATTATTTACATCCAGATTACCATTTTCACTAAAATCATTGTAGTTACTGTAGAATTGTTATGTTGTAATGCAGAGCTAAACAGCCCAATTAAAGGAGAAGTCGACTTCCAAAACAAAGATTCACATATAATGTACTCACCCCCTTATCATCCAAGATGTTCATGTCTTTCTTTCTTAAATCGTTTCTGCATTTTCCTCCATATAATGGAGTGGTATGGTGCCTGGATTTTGAACTTCCAATAGGCAGTTTAAATGTGGCTTCAAATGATCCCAAATGCGGTTGTAAATGATCCCAGCTTAGGAAGAAGGGTCTTACCTAGCAAAACGATCGGTTACTTTCATTAAAAAAAATTATTCAATTTAAATACTTTTTAATCTCAAATGCTCATCTTGCCTTTCTCTCCCTGAACTCTGTGTATTCTGACTCAAAACACTTTGGGTATGTCGAAAATCTCCAATCGTATTTTCTCCCTCAACTTCAAAACTCATTTCAAAATCATCCTGCATCGCTGCAGAAGTACCGTCCCAGTCTTTGCAAAATGAACATGCAAAGAAGATCAAACACCCTTAACAAAAAAGTTAAAACAGTAATATAGGATGATTTTGAAGTTGAGGGAGAATATTAGATGGGAGTTTTTTGACATACACTAACTGTCATGTACAGGAACAAAAACAGTCCAGGCAGAGTAAGACAAGACAAGCATTTAGCATTAAAAAGTATATCAATTGTATTATTTTTATTAAAATAACAGATCGTTGCACTAGATAAGACCCTTCTTTCTCGGGTGGGATCATTTACAACCGCATTTGGGATCATTTGAAGCCTTATTAAACTGCATTTTGGAAGTTTAAAATCGGGACACCATATCAGTCCATTATATAGAAGAAATTTGTTGTAATGTTTTCCTCAAAAAACAGTTTCTTTACAACTGAAGAAAGAAAGACATGAGCATCTTGGATTTCAAGGGCGTGAGTACATTATTTGTAAATTGTTATTCTGAAAGTGGAGTTCCCCTTTTAAAACTCTTTAGATGCTAAGCATATACTGGCTATAATCACTGCAAACAGGGACTGCAAATCGTTCACACAGATGTTTTCTCAGATGGCCACACTGTTGGGGATTTTGTCTGGGGACAGATACCAATAGGGCACTTTTAAAGTTTTATTTCGGCTCTTGATGGTGTTGGTCACTTCAACTAATTTCTGGTGGAAAGTCTTAATGGCTTCCATGACTGGTTGCTCAGTGAAGTACTTGTTGTGTTTTGCAGTTTAACCAAAGGGTGGCAGTATATAGCTGAGTGTATAAGACGTGCTCAAAATGATCCTAAGTGAAGCAGTTGTATAGTTCGGTGAGTTGTAGCATGTTCTGAATAAAAGGATCAAGAGGATTTCTTTTGTGCAGTTACTAAGTGGCAAGGACACAACAATTTGGCGACGATGGTTTCCGTGCCTGCGCCTGCACCTTTTCTTCCGTGCAGTGGAGAGCCTGCAATCCCTTTTGTTACTTGGCGAAAAATATTTGAGAACTATTTGCTAGCCATTAATGCTACAGGGGCCTCATGGCCTGATGCAAGAAAGCGTGCTGTTTTGCTACACAGCTTGGGTACTGAAGGACAACGTCTGTTCTACACCCTGCCTGATACGGGAACTACATTTGAACATGCAATGAATGTGCTGGAGGATTATTTCATGCCAAAAGTCAATACTGTGGTCGCTCGGCATCGTTTTCGTAAGCGTTCTCAACGTGCTGATGAGACAATTCCACAGTTCCTGTCTGCTCTGCGGGAATTAGCTTCTTCGTGTGCTTATGCTGATATGGAAAGCGAAATGCTGCGAGACCAGCTGGTTGAGCGATCCTATGCTCCAGCAGTACGAGACAGACTTTTGTTGGAACCGTCACTGACGCTGGACTCTGCTGTTACTATTGCGTGTCAGGTGGAACAAGCGCTTTCAAGTTCGGACACGCTCGCTGCGCAAAGTTCCGTTAATGCTGTGGCATCCAAGTCCTTTCGGTATCGGAAAAAGAGCACGACACGTTGTGACGGAGCTAAATCTGTTGCTGATAGTACACGGAGAGGAAATCGCACATGTTACAGATGTGGAGCTAAAAATCACCTTGCTAATGCTACCAACTGTCCTGCCGCCCGTGCCAAATGCCATGCTTGTGGTAAGATCGGACATTTCTCTAAAGTATGTCGCTCTTCTAAAGATGTTAGGGAAGTAGTCCCTGACATTGTTGTTCTTTTGACTGATGCTATCAATAGTACTGCAGACAAGCTTTTATGCGATGTTCGTGTTACAACATCAAACGGACTTTCAGTTGAGACTAAATTAGTCGTGGACACTGGCTCTTCAGTGTCAATTTTGCCTGAAGCCGTCTACAAAAGTCATTTTTCAGACTGTTCACTCACGGTTCCTAAAGTGAAACTAGTCACATACTTGAAAGAGGATATTCCAGTCCTTGGATGTTTACATGCAGACGTCTCACTGAATGATAAGGTAACACCTGCGTGTCTTTACATTGTCAAAGGCGGCACTGCTTTAATGGGTATGGACTTAATTCGAGCTTTGAACTGTTCATTCCACTTTCATACCATACCTGCACCTGACGACTTGCATGCAGTTGTTGGTGAAACCATTCCTGCTCCAAATGTTTCTGTGGGTTGCGTGAAAGGCTTCGTCCATAAGCCAACAGTCAAATCTGATGCTACCCCAGTACGCCAAAAGTTACGCCGACTGCCGTTCGCTGTCCGACAAGCTGTCTCTGCAGAACTGGACTCACTATTGCAAAAGGGCATAATTGAGAAAATCGATTCTTCCCCTTGGATTTCACCTATTGTCGTGACTGCAAAGAAAGGAGGAAAAATTCGTCTCTGTGTTGATCTGCGTGAGCCAAACAAGGCTTTAATTGTTGACAGTCACCCTCTACCGCACATGGAGGAACTTTTGAATGATCTTAGAGGCGCTTCCGTGTTCACTACAATTGATTTGATGTCTGCTTACCATCAACTTCCTTTACATGAGGAGTGCCGAGATATCACAGCGTTTATCACGCATGATGGCCTCTTCAGATATTGCCGGGTCCCATATGGACTTGCCTCTGCGCCGTCTGCATTCCAAAAGATGATGGAAACTGTTCTTGAAGGCATACATGGAGTCAGGAACTACCTAGACGATATTATCGTGTATGGTGCTACTCAGGATAGTCATGATGCGACGCTGCGCTCTGTCATGCAGCGTTTATCCGATGCAGGACTAGAACTGAACTGGGAGAAGTGTACGTTCAGCCAGTCGTCCCTAAAATTCCTTGGACATGTCATTTCCAAAAGTGGAATTTTTCCAGATGATGAACACATGTCTGCAATCATTGATGCCCCTGCACCGCATGACCTTGCTTCCCTGCGCTCATTTCTGGGCCTAATTTCGTGGTACAGCAAATTCCTGCCTAACTTTGCTTCTGTTGCTGAGCCTTTGCGTGCCCTGCTGAGAGATACGTCAAATGCTGAGTTTGACTGGACTGATTCTGCTGACTGCAGCTTTAAAGCATTGAAAGAACTGCTATCTAGAAGCCCGGTGCTTGCATTGTTTGACCCTTCTCTTCCCATAATAGTGTCGACGGATGCATCTGACTATGGACTAGGAGGGGTTTTGACACAAATGCACCCAGACGAGACTGAGAAAACTGTAGCATTCGCTTCTAGAACACTTACAGCAGCCGAAAGGAAGTATTCTACGGTCGAGAAGGAAGCGTTGGCTTGCGTCTGGGCCGTAGAAAAGTGGCGGCCATATTTATGGGGTCAACACTTTACACTCCGAACTGATCATCGTGCACTTACTACACTACTGGCAACCAAGGGCATTGGCCGGGCTGGCATGCGTGTTGCCCGGTGGTCAGCACGCTTGCTTTGCTACACGTATGACATAATATACCGACCTGGCAGCCTTAACTGTGCTGCAGATTGTTTATCCCGGTTGCCATTACCAACAAAATCAGATGGTGGTCTGGATCCAGAAATGGTTGCTTTTGTTACTGGATTGCCTACTTTGTCTGTGGAGAATTTCCTTTCTGCTTCAGAATCCTGTCCAGAGCTCGCTATGCTACGTTCACAAATCAGTCAGGGTTGGCCGAAAACAAGCCGTGACCTGGATCCTGTGCTAGTGCCTTTCTTTTGCATCCGTGATGAACTTTGTGTTGATGGTGTGCTCGTGAGGAGAGGTGAACATCGTGCTATTGTTCCTTCTGCATTACGCAGTCACCTGGTAAACCTAGCGCATGAGACACACCAAGGAATTGTTCAAACTAAACGGAGGCTACGTGACTTATTCTGGTGGCCTCAGATGGATGCTCAAGTGCAGTCCGCAGTTTCTTCCTGCTTGACCTGCCAAATGAATGATAAATCAGCAAAAACTGCACCTGCTCCTCTTCAGCCTGTCAGTCTGCCGCCCGATCCGTGGCAGAAACTAGGAATCGACATAGTCGGACCATTTGACAGTGGCCCTTCGGACTGCCGTTTTGCCATCTCCCTAATTGATTACCACAGTAAGTGGCCGGAGGTGGCGTTTGCACCAAATGTTACTGCAGAAGTGGTCACATCCTTCCTTCACTCAGTCTTCAGTAGGGAAGGCAATCCTCAGTGTGTTGTAACTGACAATGGCCCTCAGTTTGTTTCCAGTGTGTTTGCGGATTTCTTAAAAGAGAGGGGAATAAGTCACATACGTAGTAGCGTCTATTACCCTCAGGGAAATGCTGCTGTGGAACGCTGGAACAGAGTTCTAAAGGAATGCATCCTTTCTGCGGAACAAATGGGGAAACCATGGAAACCTGCAGTGACTGAGTTCTTGCAGAATTACAGAGCTACTCCGCACAGTACTACAGGTGTTTCTCCTTCTGAACTTCTGCACCATCGCAAAATGCGTACAAAGCTGAACATTTTTCCCGTGGGCCCTAAGAGTGACAAATGTGCTCGAGTTATGGACACTGTGACTAACAAGCAGCTTAAGAGTAAGATGTATACCGACAAAAGACGTGGAGCCAAGTACCCTACTTTCAAACCAGGGGACCGGGTGAGAGTGAAAAGACCTGTTCATGTGAGAAAGGGAGCTTCCAAATTCTCTCCACCCTTGAACATTGAGAAACAAATTGGGAAAAGTACCTTCGTGCTAAGTGACAAAAAGAAATGGAATGCGTCCAAACTAACACGCTTTAAAGGTCCTGTTGCAACTCAACGTGAGGGCTTGCAGTCACAAGTGACATTTGATCTTAGGAGGAGTAATAGAGTGTGTAGATCACCTGTGTGGTTGAAGGATTATAGCAAAGATAACCTTTGAAACTGTATACATGCTTGGAAAAAAAAAAAAACATCTTGTTTGATGTTACACTGGAAGTTATGTGAACTGTTATAATTGAGATGTGTATCAGAAGTAATGTAATTTCATTACAGTGTTTAAGGCAGTGTAAAGTTAATGTTAGTAACCGTGCACAGAAATGCTTATTTGTTATTTGGTTACTTAAGTTCTTACTGAGGCTGTAATTTGTAGTAGAAAAAAAACAAAACAACCCAAACATGTTCTAAATAGTAACTTTTGATGAAGAAACCTTTCAAGTGAGAGGGGAAATGTTGTGTTTTGCAGTTTAACCAAAGGGTGGCAGTATATAGCTGAGTGTATAAGACGTGCTCAAAATGATCCTAAGTGAAGCAGTTGTATAGTTCGGTGAGTTGTAGCATGTTCTGAATAAAAGGATCAAGAGGATTTCTTTTGTGCAGTTACTAAGTGGCAAGGACACAACAGTACTTATCTGGATACATCCCTAAAAACAGCTGGGAAGATTTGGACAAAACAAATCACTGATTTATTTCTTTTATCAATGAATTAGCAGGAAGCAAGTTTATGCAAACTAGTTATGAAAGAAATAGTCATCAAACCTCGTTGTCCTGGAACCGACTGAGGGCCCAGATTGCTGCTAAATGCCAACTGGAGCGTCCACGGTCTGGCAGACTCTCCATGATATACTTCATATCCACCTGGCCCTTCTGTGTGGGAGGAGGCTTTCGCATAGTGGAAGGGCTATTTGGGACCCAGGCAAACCAGTCGTACTGGAACACAGCACAGACACAGAGACATCAGCCTATAGATACTAACCCAGCCATAGTTTATATTAATCCAGAAAAGTGTGTCTAAACCCACCTGCCCAAAGTTTACTGCAGCATGTTGTGCTGAAGCTGTGAAAATCACAACAGTCAGGTACTCTACCAATTGCTCCCGAGTTTTCAGTGAAGTTGGAAACTCTGTGAACATTGAAAATGTGTTTGCCTTGCGTATGCATGTAAAAACAATGCATATTCAAGTACATTTAAACTATATATCACTTAGACTTTAGTAAAATGATCCTGCGCTCACCACAACTCTGGGGACAATTCTTCATACCAAAAGTCCGAACTTCATAAACAAATGCCTGGATCTCCTCGTCCTCCTGAACTGTCTCATCACTGCCATAGTAGATCTTGACCACATCAGAAACAAAACTACAGGAAGATCAAGTTAAGTGATGAATCAGCGAATTCAAAAATTACTCTTGGTGTCAAATGAATTACTCATTTGTTCTGTACTTAATTCTTACCATTAGCATTTGAACATCTGGGCATTTTTGCATATTTTACTAACTACCTTTTGACTGCCTCCCAGACCATCATGCCATCATCTCTGTAGTAGTAGTTTGGTAGATCTTCCTTGTTGTCAACTCCTCGGGCTTTTATGGCCTCAGGGAAGCACAGGGACTTATAGGTTAAAGTCTTCATGGCTCTTGAAATCACTTCCCCCAGTGCACTTCCACCGGTGCTGTTAGCCTTTCAAACAGAAGGACACTGGTAAATTTTTGGGTCAGACTACATTTCGTATATACAGTGGGTACGGAAAGTATTCAGACCCCCTTAAATTTTTCACTCTTTGTTATATTGCAGCCATTTGCCAAAATCATTTAAGTTCATTTTTTTCCTCATTAATGTACACACAGCACACCATATTGACAGAAAAACACAGAATTGTTGACATTTTTGCAGATTTACTAAAAAAGAAAAACTGAAATATCACATGGTCCTAAGTATTCAGACCCTTTGCTGTGACACTCATATATTTAACTCAGGTGCTGTCCATTTCTTCTGATCATCCTTGAGATGGTTCTACACCTTCATTTGAGTCCAGCTGTGTTTGATTATACTGATTGGACTTGATTAGGAAAGCCACACACCTGTCTATATAAGACCTTACAGCTCACAGTGCATGTCAGAGCAAATGAGAATCATGAGGTCAAAGGAACTGCCTGAAGAGCTCAGAGACAGAATTGTGGCAAGGCACAGATCTGGCGAAGGTTACAAAAAAATGTCTGCTGCACTTAAGGTTCCTAAAAGCACAGTGGCCTCCATAATCCTTAAATGGAAGACGTTTGGGACGACCAGAACCCTTCCTAGAGCTGGCCGTCCGGCCAAACTGAGCTATCTGGGGAGAAGAGCCTTGGTGAGAGAGGTAAAGAAGAACCCAAAGATCACTGTGGCTGAGCTCCAGAGATGCAGTCGGGAGATGGGAGAAAGTTGTAGAAAGTCAACCATCACTGCAGCCCTCCACCAGTCGGGGCTTTATGACAGAGTGGCCCGACGGAAGCCTCTCCTCAGTGCAAGACACATGAAAGCCCGCATGGAGTTTGCTAAATAACACCTGAAGGTCTCCAAGATGGTGAGAAATAAGATTCTCTGGTCTGCTGAGACCAAGATAGAACTTTTTGGCCTTAATTCTAAGCGGTATGTGTGGAGAAAACCAGGCACTGCTCATCACCTGTCCAATACAGTCCCAACAGTGAAGCATGGTGGTGGCAGCATCATGCTGTGGGGGTGTTTTTCAGCTGCAGGGACAGGATGACTGGTTGCAATTGAGGGAAAAATGAATGCGGCCAAGTACAGGGATATCCTGGACGAAAACCTTCTCCAGAGTGCTCAGGACCTCAGACTGGGCCGAAGGTTTATCTTCCAACAAGACAATGACCCTAAGCACACAGCTAAAATAATGAAGGAGTGGCTTCACAACAACTCCGTGACTGTTCTTGAATGGCCCAGCCAGAGCCCTGACTTAAACCCAATTGAGCATCTCTGGAGAGACCTAAAAATGGCTGTCCACCAACGTTTACCATCCAACCTGACAGAACTGGAGAGGATCTGCAAGGAGGAATGGCAGAGGATCCCCAAATCCAGGTGTGAAAAACTTGTTGCATCTTTCCCAAAAAGACTCATGGCTGTATTAGATCAAAAGGGTGCTTCTACTAAATACTGAGCAAAGGGTCTGAATACTTAGGACCATGTGATATTTCAGTTTTTCTTTTTTAATAAATCTGCAAAAATGTCAACAATTCTGTGTTTTTCTGTCAATATGGGGTGCTGTGTGTACATTAATGAGGAAAAAAATGAACTTAAATGATTTTAGCAAATGGCTGCAATATAACAAAGAGTGAAAAATTTAAGGGGGTCTGAATACTTTCCGTACCCACTGTACTTGTTTAGAGCACTACAATGCTGTCAACAAAATAGAAGTCAGAACCTATAGCTTGATGACAGAATATTACAGGCTTTAAAATCACAAAGATGGGTTAAGACCCCTTACAAAAATTAACCATGGTTTTATTATAGTAAAAGTGTAGTAACCATGTTTTTTACCATATGTTACCATTTGTATAACCACCATTTTATGGTGGTTATACAAACACCATAGTTAAACTATGGTTATTGTAGCAGAACCATGGTTAATTTGTGGTTACCATTGTTTAACTAAAGTAACTATGTTTTTTTGATGTTTTTTTTTTATTTTATTTGTAGTAAAACCATATTTTGTACATAAGAAACCATATGCATCTGTAGACCTTAAAGCTGTATGTAAAAAACAAATGACAGAGATAAACAAAATAAATGCTAAATATACTATATGTTGCAAACAGTGAAGCGCAATGAAATATAATTTTGAAATAGAAAACATATTTAATTTCAACCTTCATATACTTCATAATATATTTCTAAATGTATTTCGGGGCAAAAATAAATAAATACAAAATTCCAGTTGTACAGTAGCCTACATTGAGGATAAATACAAATGTGGCTGGCCAAATATTGCATATTTGGTGCATTTTAAATTATGAAGTTTGTTCATAGTACATAGGTTCACTGAAGTTTGTTTCAAGTGTTATATTTTAAATGTATAAATATATTGAAACATTTAAAAATATATTTTGCCTTCTATATATTTCAGTCCAAGAAAATACATTCACGTGTCACATTTGAAGAAAAACTTTTGTTGTCTATAACATATAACAGATCTGTTGTCTATAACATACAGTACTGTGCAAAAGTCTTAGGCCACTAGTATTTTCATCAGCTAAAAAATGGTTTAAAGTCAGTTAAAGTCAGTCTTTTGCTGTAGTGTGTCAGTAGGAAATATCAGTTTACATTTCCAAACATTCATTTTGCCATAAATTATAATAATCCAGTGAGATTTTTGTATGGAGCACAGGCTGTTGTCAGACTCCTTGTGCAAACAGAGATGTGATCTCTCCATCATTCAATCCAGTCTGTCTTAAGAAACAGGAAAATGGAGACAGACTAAATCCAGAAGAACTGTGGCAACATCTCCAAGATGCTTTAAGAGACCTACAGCTACAAAGCTACAGTACTGTTAAAATTTTTAGACAGTTAGGCACATAAAATGAGGATGCTGTCAAAAACAATGTCATAAATAGATTTTCTTTATCAATGAACTTCTATTAACTAAAATAAATAAGCATTTGATGTGACCATCCTTTGCGTTTAAAGCAGCTTTTGCCCTATGTGCATAGTTTTTCAGGTAGCTTTACTTGAAACATCTCGGAGATGTTGCCACAGTTCTTCTGGATTTAGTCTGTCTCAGTTTTTCTGTTTCTTCATGTCATTCCAGAGACAGACTGGATGATGGTGAGATCAGATCTCTGTTTGGAGCACTGGCTGTTGTCAGAATCCTTGTGCAAACAAAAATCTCACTAGATTATTACAATTAACGGCAAACAGAATGTTTGGAAATGTAAACCAATATTTTTGTATAACAATATAACAATTGTTATACAAAAATATTAATATAACAATTAATGGCAAACAGAATGTTTGGAAATGTAAACCAATATTTTTTACTGACACACTACAGCAAAAGATAGAAATAACTTACTTTAAACCATTTTTTAGCTGGTGAAAATACTAGTGGCCTAAAACCTTTGCACAGTACTGTATACAAATATATTAATTTTCAAAAATATACAAAATAGGACCAAAACATATATTGTAAATATGTAATGTTATGTAAATATATTTTGAAATGTATTGAAAGTACTGTTTATGCAGGGTAAAGATACCTTATCAAAGAGCCCAGATTCACAGATGAGTTGTTCACGAGCCTTCGTGTTGATGGCAATGGTGTAATGGACATGAGATATCAGTAACTATAAGGTGAAAGTTAAAAGTTTAAAAATGCAATCAAACATTCAATAAAGCAATAAAACTCTCTAGGCCACGTGTTTCAGTTTAACTCAGTGAAAGCATTAAAGAATGTCTACCTTGTATATGGGATGGACTGCAGCAAGTTTTCTTAACATGGCTATGGCAAAAACCTCAGATATCAGATGTGTTCTGAGAAGGTGTGTGACCACCTGGTGTACATTGAAGTCGGAGGACTTCACCCACATCTTGGCTAGCATCCAGTCATACTGATTATCGCTTGGGAGAAAGACTGTATTCCCCATGCCTGCAGTGGTCTGACGACTGAGCTGTTGCACATATCAAAGTAAGCCCTTGAATACTTAGTTCTAGCATTTTTTAATTCATATTTTACTAAATTATTTCTACCGGTACCTGAATAGCAATTGGTATGATTTCATTCTGCCTGTTCTTATACAGCAGGCAGAAGGGAGCAGCCAAATATTGCGGGGTTTTTGGGTCTGTGGCATTGGCTGCCACTCCCTCCAGTATTGCATAGTCTGCTATGTAGATATTTCCTGCCTGTAAGAAAGAGGTATTTAGTATTAGATTGAGACTGGAGAATTTTCATTCCATTCATTATTATTCATTTACATTCAGAAATAACCACTTCAACAACATTCTTTGTGGTGCATCATTTAAAATGCAAAATAAATTCAAAATGCAAGACTCCAACAGTCTGTTATTTCTAACTCATGTAAAGTATATCTGAATACCCTGAAAAGTGCCCTATAAATAAAATGTATTATTATTATTATTATTATTATTAGTGTCATATTTTCTGACCTTTAATTCCTCCTGTAGAGAGAGACCTCTATGTAGGGACCCCTCCACCATCTCCTGTGTGACTTCAAACTTGTCTGGAAGATTCAAGCACTTACTGATCATTACAGGATTACAGCCATTTAAGAACTGATTGCCAAATATGAAGTCCTCATTCCAGTTATGCATTACATACTCTGTTAAAGGGAATAATAAAGTCAGCTGCCAGTGAGTTTAGGAGTGTGGAAACAATGGGTGTCTTGGGCTTTTTATTTTTCATCCCAAAGTAAGTAAAATAACAATAGTAAGTATAATAATAATAATTTAGCGAAACTAAATAAATAAATGAAACGCAATAAAAAAAATCTAACCTGAAACATTGTTTTTGATTGTCACAAATATTTTTTCAAAATCTGATATGTCTGTCCAAGAGGAGTGGAAAAAACTCATAAGTTCATTAATACCAAGATTCTCTGCCCTGAAAAAGATGATCACAGCAAGAATAATACAGCTGAATGCTTATAATCAGATTTTCAGTGTCTGGATCAGTTACACAAGCTACACTTGTTTCTCCATTTATTTTTTCTAGCAACAGTCAAATGGTTGTACAGGAAATAAATATAATGCATATTTGTTGGAGATACATGTAAAGAAATCAACACAAATTGTGTAACCTACGCTTTAAGGTAATTCAAATAAAAGTCCACTGTTTTTGCAGCATCAAAGTGAACGTCCAATGGAAGGTCAGTAGTTGAGTTGGCATTGATACTCATGGGGAAACCAGGGCGCCACTCCATCCACCTTCAAGAAAAGGCTGCATTAATCTTTAAGTTATTTGGTGCGAGAATTATATTAGGTGATATGAAAAGGTTTTGTTCTAATTTAAGCGAAAAGCCAGAATAAGTGTGTTAAGCTGTGAATGTAAAATTGGAGAAACTAGAGAAAAAAACAAACAAACCACCAACAAAAAAAAAATCACCAACTGAATTATCTGGAGACAAATAAAGATAATGATTGCACCAAATAATTAAATGCTGGCTAAACCTGTAACTGTAACTTTACACCAGAACATGTTTTGTCTTGATTCCAGTTCCATGTGCCTTGGTTTTATCCAACCATTAAAAAAATCTCAGGTAATTGCATGAAAAGGAAGGGAGAAGGGAATGACACTGCATCCTCTAGAAGTTACTATGGGGAACACTATCAGCATAACTGCTGTCTGAAGCACACGTCTAAACATAACAGTAACATTGGCTGATGACAGCCTGTGATGAAACTACCAGTGTGAGCATAGTATAAAATGGCACTGAGAGAACAGGTGATCCATTTCTTCATCTGAATGGAATGAAGCAGGTATGGGTTCCTTCTCAGGAAACCATAGTTAGATGTGTAACCTGAAATGTTCCATTTCAAAGGGAACCTGCATTGCATCATCTAGAGATAACTATGGGGAATGGAATATCCACTCTGCCATACTGGAGGGAGTGCATGCAATGTTAAGGCAAGCACCAGCCCCACAGAGCTGCAGTCAGAATTGTCCTTTGGACCCATCAGCATCAGTGACACTATCCCCTTCGGCCAAAAGCCCTAAAGGCAGAGCTCAAAAGGCTTGGAATCAGATATACAAGGTCTGATTCCTTTAAGGGATATGACCAGGTGTCAAAGTTTTACCATTTTTCCAGAACCTGGACTGTCACCTAGGGGAACTCATATGTCCAACTTTAATCTCCAAGGCTATGAAGAAGCCAATGACCTGTCTACCTGAGGAAGGCCATCAGACTCAACGTACATGCAGGACGAAGCACTAGGAACACATGCTCATCATATCCTTACATAAGGTGGCATACTCATAAGCGACTCTCTGAGTAAATACAACAACTCTCTTGAGGGGACTACTCTTAGGCTCAACTATAGGAGCAGCTTACCAAAGGAGGCTTATAGAAGCAATAAGACCTAACTGCAGCACAGAGTTCGGGGGAGTGTAGTCCTCTTCAGCAGAGGGAACACAGCTCATGCTCAACCAACAAGCAATTCAGACCTGTCACAGCATTCAGCACTGTGATCCAGTCTGTATCCAGATCAGATGGTCATTGCAGTCCGCCGGATCCAGTCTGTACCCAGCCCAGATGGTGGATCAGCACCTAGAGACGACCACTACAGAGACAAGCCCCAGAAATGCATCACCAGTAAAGACCTCATCACCTAGACGGCCATCGGCACAAGACCACAGAAACTAAATGAGTTCTCTGCAGAACTGCTGGTTCGTCTGGCCAGAGGAGAACTGCCCCCTGGTTTCTCCCAAGGTTTTTTTCTTCATTTCTGTCACCGATGGAGTTTTGGTTCCTTGCTGCTGTCGACTCTGACTTGCTTAGTTCAAAATAGTATACGATATCGCTGGAAATTAAGTGTCCCCCACTTAATTTCCAGCAATATCGTATACTATTTGAACTGAACTAAGCTGGATGATGACATCAAATACTGTAAAGCTGCTTTAACACAATCTGTATTGTTAAAAGCGTTATAAAAATAAAGGTGATTTGAATTGACTTGACTTGACCTACAGTTTGGAAAGTAAGGGAGCTATTTAGAGAGGCCTGGTGAAGACAACACAATCCAAGAGGTCCTAACAACTCAAAATTAGATCACAACTCACAACTCACATTGCTTAATTTCTTATTCTGTGTGAAAAATTAGAAACAACAGTGAATTCCTGAAAATGCAAATATTTCCTGTCAGGTCCTTTCCATGCTCTGCCTACCATCCCCACGAATGGAATTCTCACTGTGACTGCATCACGAAGGTTGTGTTCGGCTGCCCCGAGAGCCAAACATGCTTCATTCAAAGGCTGGAAAGAAGCAAGGAAGAAAAAAGCTTCTTACCTTCCCTCTCAGTAGTCCTTTGAATACATCACAAAGAGGACAACCCATTTCCCTGTGACTTGAACACACTTCATCCACGCTTATTCATAAAGAAATAATTGCAGTGAGCATAATGAGCACATTCAGCTCCCTCGAGTATTCTTCTCACCCACATGCAACACACAAATCCTCAAGTATTAAAGGAAAGCCTCTAACACAGAGAAATACACTCTTATCATGTTTAGCTGCTTGTTAACATAAACAGATGGTCCCGTAAAGGTGAAGAGGAGGATGACGTGTTCTCCCGGTGCCTTTTAATACTATCGTCGTACCAGTAGTGTCATCATAGGCTCTTGCCAGCCAATGTTATTGTTGTGTTTAGACATATGCTTCAGACACATGTCCCCATAATAACCTCTAGAGGCTCAGGTCAAAGAAACTCGCCATCATAGCAGCACTTGAAGAAACATCTGAAACCAGATCTACTGTGAGCACTCTTTAGTTTTACTCAATGAAACTAGAAAAATGAATGCAAAATTCTGCATTGTCTGCTCTTGCACTAGCATCTCAGTACTAATTGTTCCACTCTGGTCAACTTCACAACTTTGTTAAGAAAACATTTTAACCATTATTGTCCAGTATTGTAAGCATGGCATCAAACCCGAACAGTTGTTGTCTGCATTCCAGTTCTTCGTGCCTGCACTCTCTCAGCAAACTGATCTTATCATCCTGAGGCAATCGACCTAAAGGAACACACACACACACTTATGCATATACAGGTCCTTTTCAAAAAAATAGCATATTGTGATAAAGTTCATTATTTTCTGTAATGTACTGATAAACATTAGACTTTCATATATTTTAGATTCATTACACACAACTGAAGTAGTTTCAAGCCTTTTATTGTTTTAATATTGATGATTTTGGCATACAGCTCATGAAAACCCAAAATTCATATCTCAAAAAATTAGCATATTTCATCCGACCAATAAAAGAAAAGTGTTTTTAATACAAAAAAAGTCAACCTTCAAATAATTATGTTCAGTTATGCACTCAATACTTGGTCGGGAATCCTTTTGCAGAAATGACTGCTTCAATGCGGCGTGGCATGGAGGCAATCAGCCTGTGGCACTGCTGAGGTGTTATGGAGGCCCAGGATGCTTCGATGGCGGCCTTAAGCTCATCCAGAGTGTTGGGTCTTGCGTCTCTCAACTTTCTCTTCACAATATCCCACAGATTCTCTATGGGGTTCAGGTCAGGAGAGTTGGCAGGCCAATTGAGCACAGTAATACCATGGTCAGTAAACCATTTACCAGTGGTTTGGCACTGTGAGCAGGTGCCAGGTCGTGCTGAAAAATGAAATCTTCATCTCCATAAAGCTTTTCAGCAGATGGAAGCATGAAGTGCTCCAAAATCTCCTGATAGCTAGCTGCATTGACCGCAGCTGACATGGCACCCCAGACCATCACTGACTGTGGGTACTTGACACTGGACTTCAGGCATTTTGGCATTTCCCTCTCCCCAGTCTTCCTCCAGACTCTGGCACCTTGATTTCCGAATGACATGCAAAATTTGCTTTCATCCGAAAAAAGTACTTTGGACCACTGAGCAACAGTCCAGTGCTGCTTCTCTGTAGCCCAGGTCAGGCGCTTCTGCCGCTGTTTCTGGTTCAAAAGTGGCTTGACCTGGGGAATGCGGCACCTGTAGCCCATTTGCCTGTACACGGTGGCTCTGGATGTTTCTACTCCAGACTCAGTCCACTGCTTCCGCAGGTCCCCCAAGGTCTGGAATCGGTCCTTCTCCACAATCTTCCTCAGGGTCCGGTCACCTCTTCTCGTTGTGCAGAGTTTTCTGCCACACCTTTTCCTTCCCACAGACTTCCCACTGAGGTGCCTTGATACAGCACTCTGGGAACAGCCTATTCGTTCAGAAATTTCTTTCTGTGTCTTACCCTCTTGCTTGAGGGTGTCAATGATGGCCTTCTGGACAGCAGTCAGGTCGGCAGTCTTACCCATGATTGCGGTTTTGAGTAATGAACCAGGCTGGGAGTTTTTAAAAGCCTCAGGAATCTTTTGCAGGTGTTTAGAGTTAATTAGTTGATTCAGATGATTAGGTTAATAGCTCGTTTAGAGAACCTTTTCATGATATGCTAATTTTTTGAGATAGGAATTTTGGGTTTTCATGAGCTGTATGCCAAAATCATCAATATTAAAACAATAAAAGGCTTGAAACTACTTCAGTTGTGTGTAATGAATCTAAAATATACGAAAGTCTAATGTTTATCAGTACATTACAGAAAATAATGAACTTTATCACAATATGCTAATTTTTTGAAAAGGACCTGTATACCCAGAAAAATGACTATTTCTTTCAGGACTGGGCAATCAGGATAGGACTCACCCTTGCCATCTCGAAGAACCACTTCCTTTCCATTGGCTATCCAGCGATAACAGGGGAACTCAAAGCAGTCTCCAAAGGATGTTGTCACACTGATGCATCTACAGTACCACTGATCATTGAACAATAATTTCTCCTTCTTAAGTTTCACCAGCAAAATGTCTCCAAGGGTCTCTTTCACACTTATGTCAACTAATGCCACCTTTAACAAAAAACTTCTGTTAGATGTAACTGAATCAGACAGGTTATGTGCAAAAATTAAAGAGGGTTTGGGAACAAGATGAATAATGTCAAACGTATCAAAAAAAAAAAACAACCAAAAAAAAAACACCACCCCAGTCAGGATGCTTTAGTTTCTTTAATATATATCATAATATTGTTTTTGTTTGTTTGTTTGTTTGTTTTCTTTATGAAACATATTTTAAACAAACATTTTAAATTCTATCTAGGGCTTGAGTAAAATGAACAAATGAAGAAATTTGTGGAAGCTTTTGTGGAAAAGTGGGATAACAGTAGTTGTAGTCTGGTGAAACTTTAACCTACCGTTATCTATAACGTTAATAGAAACTGTGTTTTGTTGACACCTACAATTAAATTAGAGTGAAAATATATATCTGATAATCGTGAGGCATCAATGAATAAACAAAATAACTGCATGTTTAAATAGTAAAAATACTACACTATTTTACATGTTTTATTCATTCAGTACATGAAAAAAAAATAAAAAACTACATTTCTGGTGAATTTGTGAGAGTGACAAATAATTCTTACCGTTCCTCTTGCCAAACATTCAAAGAAGTATTTGTCCAGTAGAGTTTTATCACTCGATCTCTCCGTGCCCACCAGTGTCAGGTAAACATAGTCAATTGTCCCTGAAAACTTGTGTTTGCCAGTGGCGACAGAAACAGTGTATGTAAACATTCTGCTCATATGGGACGACAAGTACAACAGACTCTCTGATCTCACACTGGTGAAATTCATTTCCTGCTTTTCTTTTATAAATCTTTTCCTTCTTTTCCCACTGTGTTGGGGTGTGGTCTGTCAGTCTAACTTGTGTTGATAACTGTGTGATCTTTATCAAGAGATGGCAGCACAAACAATGAACAATTATTAAATCAGTACCTTTCTATATATGTTTTTTTGAATAGTTTTACATTCTAAACAAAGGCCAAATCCAGACAGCAGTAGTGGCTGTTAACACATTAATGTCTAGATGCAATATTACTCAAATAACATACTTAAAGGAAGTTCACTTCCAGAACAAAAATTTACAGATAATTTACTCACCCCTTGTCATCCAAGATATTCATGTCTTTCGTTCATCAGTCTTAAAGAAGTTATGTTTTTTGAGGAAAACATTTCAGACCATTCTTCCTTGGCTGGGATCATTAAAAGCCCTTTGAAGCTGCATTTAAATTGCATTTTGGAAGTTCAAACACGCAGGCACCATAGAAGTCCTCTACATGGAGAGAAATCCTGCAATGTTTTCCTCAAAAAACAATTTCTTTACCACTGAAGAAAGACATGATCATCTAAATTATCTGTAATTTTTTGTTCGAACTAAAGTTAACTGAACTTGCAATTTTAAGTCATGCACAAATGCTTTTTATATTTAAAGCAACACAGTAGTACTTATTCTAATGTTGAATTTTGGGTTGATCTAAGTTAACTAATTGCACCATTTTTTTGTTACAATGTGTAAGTACAGTAAAACAGAAACAAAACAAACAAACAAACAGTCTGAGCAGAAAATTTCATCTAAATCACGTAATGTAATTGGCTGGGATCTCCTCATGTATGATTTCCCTCTGATCGAGTTGGTTAATCGTGTCCTCTATTTAAATGGTTCAAATTTTCAAGTAGAAGAAGTTCAAAGCCATGAACCCGTCCAAGCACTCCTCCCAGCACTGTCTCTGTCCTCAGCCCAGGAACACCGGCTGCATCCAAGTCAGGTTTGCCGGCTGTTCCAAAGTCAAGCTCGCTGGCTGCAGCTCACTTAAGTCTGCTGGCCCCAGCTCACTCAAGCCCGCCAGCCGTACCGAAGTCAAGTACACTGGCATACGAGCAGCCAAGCATGCTATCAGTCTACTGAGCCGGGAGATGGCTGCCAAGCCTGAGTCCATGGCCAAGATGGCTGCCAAGCCTGAGTCCCCATCCAAGATGGCCACCAAGTCTGGGTTCCCGGTTGAGATGGCGGCCACGACTGAGTTCCCATCCAGGATGGCCACCATGCCCGAGTCCCCGGCTAAGAAGGCCACCACACCTGAGTCCCCAGTTGAGATGGCCGCCACGACTGAGTTCTTGGCCAAGAAAGCCTCAAAACCCGTACATCTCCCCAATCATTTTTTGCTATAGGGGTTCGGGGCCGAGGTTAAGGCCACTGAGGCTGGTCTGCCAGGGCTCATTGGACTGTCTTCTCCGCCATGGCCTCTTGAGTTCCCTGCTCCGACATGGCTCCTAAGACTTTCTATCCTACCATGGCTCCCTGAACTCGCTGATACACCCCCTACCCCCAGGTAAATATGTTACGGTGCTGACGGCACTGTCAGTGTTGTGGACTTGTTGTCCTTGTTTTGCCCCTGTCTTTTGTTCCTGAGTTTCCTTATATGGTCTGTTTCCTGTTTGTTTCATTAATTGATTATTCCCCCACCTGTGTTAGTAATTATACTATGTATATTAGTTCTTGTTTGTGCCTTAGTTCTTGTCTGGTCTTACGTCTTTCTATGTTGCTTACTTTGTTCCTGGGTGTTCCTAAATTGTATTCCCCTGCTATTGCTTTATTAAATATTGAGCAAGTGAAGTTTCTGTCTCCTGCGTTCTCCGTGCTCCACGCAACTGTGACACGGAGTGGGCAAACAGCAGGATGTAGTTGCTCTTCGATGCTTCATCCCAGGCTCTGACTACAGGAGTTTTAGGCAGAATTATCCCGGTTTACCCCTCCCAACAATCTGAGAAAAAATCTTGTCGAGGACCTCGGTTACAATGTTCAGTTTGTCTGGTAATGCGAGCCATTTACAGATCGAATATCTTATACTGTGCCTCCTGATCTGCTCAGACATGTTTGATATTTAGGTTTCTAGATGGGGATGATTTTTCACAACAGTACTTTCACAACCGTGAAACAAGCTGCTATACAGGTCCACCTTTGTGTGGCACACTCATAATTGTAATTAAAAAAAAAGAAACACACACACTTAAACACACTTAACACACTCACAATTTAGTTTCAAACGTATCATGCACTCCTTCCAGTGTGCAAAGAAAGACATCAGAAAAGATAAAAAACTAAAAGAATTAAGCAATTAAAGAATCAAAATTGTCACTATTGCAAGTAAGATGTTCTTTTATAAAATAGTTGTGTAAACTAAATTCATATACAGTAACTGATATTTTAAATACCAGTGAAATTTCACAATGACAAGCAATTGGATAAATAAATACCTCATCATCATTAAACTCATGATTAAACAGAAAATACATAAATTAAACAGCTGAAAGTGAGAGACATTTTAGGTATTCTTTGTCCATTGAAAAGAGGTTATCAACAAGTTATCTATTTGTTATCAGCCAAAAATATTTATTTATTTTTTGTAATTAATTTATTCATTCATTTATTTTTTTATATATTTTAAAATGTGGGGAATTATTTTAGAAATGTCTTTTTACCAACCAGCCTTTCTTCACTATTTATTCAGAATGACCTATTTAGTGAAACAAGGAAGCAATCCTCACAAAAATACCTGTTTTGTAACCCCCATGGATTGTTTAAGACATGGACAGATTTCAAATTCTGATAGCTCTTTTATCGTGTTACCCAGGATGTCCTGCATCGTTGCCAACTTTCACAAATTCTAGATGTATATCTGAATCCAAGCTACCACAGTGTGAAGATGCCACAAAACCCATTAAACTTTCATTCATCTTCAAAACAAAAATGAAAATATTGGTAAAACTTTACATTAAGATTCCCTTTATAAAGGGTTTATAAATGTGTTCATAAACAACTAATAACTCATTAACAAATGCATTATAAATCACAGATAAACGGTTATAAATACATGATTAGAAAGGGTGAATTTAGTGCAATACTTCCTAAAAAGTGGGCCATTTTAACTCACCTCTTGTAATTGCTTGATAAATATAGATTCATATTTTTATCACTCAAAAGCAGATTTCTGATTTATTCCTGAGTATTTTTTCATCCACACCTGCAGTATCATGTGCATTTATTTATTTGTATGTTAATGAAATAATTGAACAAACAAAGTGATTACACATATACACTTGAAAAACAAACTCTGCAATGTCACCTTACTAATAGCTTACTGTAAAATCACTAAACATTATGTGAGCACATTGGAATAGTTCTAACAGTGTGACTTGTCTTGAAAAGTGGCTTTATATTGAATTCTCACTATCGCCACCTACAGACTTTGGTGACACACAGGCAAATACAGATGCACATTTGGTGATGTGATCTTGAGTATAATAAACATGCATTATTATACTGGAACACTGGAAATTATACATATTTGTCGGTGATTGTAATGAAGAGCAGCGAGGAAGTTTCAGAGGCAGCAGTACCTACTATTTATTATTAAGAAGATTTTTGAACTCAGAGAAACTTAGAGCAGGGGTTAAATTGGGACAGGGCTGTCTGGAGCTGAGCCCATTTTTTTCTACCACATAGGCTTACACTGGTAACTCATCAGAGATGACATTCTCAACACTACATAGGGTATAGTTTTAAATACTCTACTCATTCTTACTAACTCTTTTCCCCGGACATGTCCTCTTTTTGCACCTAAAAAAATGCATGTTGGCTGGGATTTCTAAATCACCCAAAATGTCAGGGATTCGGCTTTTGCTTTCTATAGTCACCATACTTTGTGTGTGTTTTTGTATTAAAGCCCTAGGCGGGACTGTTTTCTTGATCCTGCTACTGCTGAATTTCGGGCCAATACTGCCTGCTCATGCAATTATTTTGGTTTTTAATATAATTTTTGCACATCAGGGAGCAGCTATTATATGCAGTTTGTAGAGTATTTTATGAATGAGTGGCTATTCACTTTCAATTTCACGATCACATGCACTCAGTATAAAGGGACCTTGTCTTACAAGATCAGATATGAGCACTTTATCTGCTGAGCAGCAGCTCCTCCAGCTTTATCAGATTTATCAGTCATCTCTCCTTAGTCTTGTCTTGACTCATGATCAGTTAAATCTGATTCCTGCAGCCTGTGTTGGATGCATGGTTGCCAAATCCACATTTTTTGGATGGAATTGGCCTGATTGTAAACTGTTGCGAAGGTACACATGATGCTGATTTTGCTGAAATTAACGAAATGACTTGAAAAAATATTCGTTCATTTTACTGAATAAGACTCAAAGGTCCAAGTCGGTAAAATGATCTGAACTTCCCATCACTACTGTGAATCACGTCTGAGTTCATTGTCTGTGTACTTCGGCCAGTGTTAATTTCGTCAACGAAGATGGTGCCGAAAAATATTCGTTAACGAACATTTTTTCTGTGACTAAGACGCGACGCTGACGAGCTAAAACTAACACCTGATGATAAAAACTATGACGAAATTTATGCCGCGTCTGCGTTAAAAAGACGAGACGAGACTACAATTAGCGAAGTGAAGTTAGAGACGGCAGAATAGGGGGAATCACGCTAATAGACACACACCAGAAGCGCTCTCTCTCACGCACACTCCACTTCTTCGGGTTTTCAGACAGCGTGCGATCAGTTCTCAGTGCTCAAATACACAAACAGTAGTCCAAATGTCTATCGTGTTGAGTAGCTTACGTAAATACAGTCGATTATGGATTAAGTGCACGTAAACAGGTGGGTGAAAACTGAATGTGTGTCCCTGTCAGTATTACATGCATGTCTTCCGTCTTAAAGGGACAGCATTCCTAATTAAATACCTATCTGTGTCATTAATGTTAACCAACAAAAAAAGTTAAATAAATGTATACATGTTAAATAAACCTACTGTATCTGAAAAATGAGTTTAATTTGTATCTCTACCTGAAAATTGAAAATTGTCATCATTTATTCCAGTTTTTCTAAATTCAATCCTTGATTCAGTCTAATTAGAGAACAATTAATGACTGTTTTTGTTTGAAGACTATAAAATCGCTACCGATAAATGTTAGTAACTGCAGTTTGACTAAAAGTAATAACTAAAAGTTGACAAAAATGCAATGACTTTTCGTTGACTAAAACTAGACTAAAACTATGAAAGACTAAAATGACTAAAATGTGACTAAGACTATTAAGCATTTTTGTCTCAAGATAAAGACTAAGACTAAATCAAAAATGGCTGTCAAAATTAACACTGACTCCAGCTAAAAAAGGTAGAGTATTGCAAAAAACACCATCTTATTTTCTCCTACAACTTCAGAATCGTCCGACACATTGTACCTTTTTGTTTGTAAACAGCGTTTGACTTACTTGCACTTTCTTAGTCTTTGCACGTTCGCTTTGTAAACACTGGGTCTGTAGATCCGCCTACGTTCTGTGTGACCTTTCGATATGACTCAATAATATGCCATGAACATGCATGCAAGAACCTGTGCTACACGAGCCTTTGTGCTTAAAAAGTATACAGATTTTTATTTTTAAAAATAATGACAGATCGTTAAGCTAGATAGATAGACCCTTCTTCCTTGGCTGGGATCATTTAGAGTCCTTTGAAGCTGCATTTAAACTACATTTTGGAAGTTCAAAATTGGGGGCACAATTGAAGTCCATTATATGAAGAAAAATGCTGAAATGCTTTCCTCAAAAACCATAATTTCTTTACGACTGAAGACAGAAAGACATGAACATCTTGGATGACAAGGGGGTGAGTAAATTATTTGTAAATTGTTGTTTTGGAAGTGGACTCCTTTCAATACAAATATTTAGGTGCTTTTATTGAGCTAGCATTTATCAAGTATTTTTGTTGTATAGATGTGCAATACTTGATTGTTTTTTTGAATTTTCTGAATACACTAGTACTAGTAAAACAATACAGCTGGAATTTGTAAAACACACACGGATGTCTATCAATAACAAGAACATCATTAACAATCTATTCAAATATAATTTGCGGTGTGTCACATAACCAACATGACGCATCGGCATGAAAACAATAAGGGTAAACGTTCTAAAATAATGCTCACCTTAAAAAACTCATTCTGTGGGGTCAGCTAGAATAGGGTTAAGCAAGATAAGCTTTATTGACATTCACTGTTTACATATACTAGGTGAAAAGAAGCGATACTTGTAAATAAAACATAAAAAAAAGTGATTCTGAACATGGTCATCAAGTGGGAGTGCACTTCTGAGAATAGACAACTGAACAATGGTAATGGAATTCTGGACCTAATTAGCAAAAAACAAGCCACCAAACATGTATAATTACAAAGTCTCTGAGAGTAAATGTACACAGACCCAGCCAGAGGTCTTACAAATGCAAAGCTTGCTGGGGAACTGACAGGACAAATATATAAATCTAAAGGGTTACTTTAATTCAGGTGTGTATGTATGTCTCTCTTTTGTTGTTCACAGGCTTTTCACATGATGTCGCAGAGAAACTGAGGAACCCTCACAAACTACAAAACCAGCATAGAGAGGTTCAGTGAATGTGGAGCTGAATGTGTGTAAGTGTGTGAATGTGTCAGAGATGCTGTAGAAGGACAGAGTGCTGGCCGACATGTCAACATACACTCCTACTCTTTTAGATGAGCGCAAAGGGACACGTATGACAGTGAACTTCTTATTGTGACGAACAGTAAAACCAAAATCAGAGCAAATCAGACTCCAAGAATGTTTATTGCATCCAAACCAACAATCATCACTCCCTCCTTTCCTGCTGATAGCTTTATATGTGACTGACATATCAGCGTCAGGTCCACTCCATTCAGCCTCCCAGTAACAGCGTCCAGTCAGACTCTCTCGACACAGAACCTGAATACACTCATCAAATCTCTCTGGATGATTAGAATATAACTGATCCTCTTTCACATGTATCACCTTTTTGTTCTCCTCAGAAATAATGAGATGAGTGTTTGCAGTGTTTGGATCCAATGTGAGATCACAGGCATCTAAATACAAAAAGAAACAATAGTCATAAGAAAACAGCAATAATCACTAAAGCTGTGTGTTTGTTTTTCCAAACGTACATTTGTGTAGTCCTGCTATAATCCTGAACTCTCCTCCATGATCCACACTACAAGACACACAGAATGTCACATTCTGATAAGATCAGTAAACACACACAGCAGTGTGATTATTTCTGTTCAACATACTTGAGTTTTTCTAGTGTGCAGTTTGGATAGTTGAGTATCTCAGATAACAGCTTGACTCCTGAATCTCCTGGGTGATTGTAGCTCAGATCAAGCTCTCTCAGGTGTGAGGGGTTTGAAGTCAGAGCTGAAGATAAACAACCACAGCCTTCCTCTGTCACCATACAGCCAGACAGCCTACAAACACGCACAGTAATAGTCTACGTGGCATTTGTTTAGTTTGGCAATCACGTAAATACTTGTATCTGTATTCTGTAATCTTTGAGAGTACAAATGATTATCTCATTCAGATGTAATCTGACTATGCATTTCATTTATCTAAAACACTACATCAGAGCTTTTCAGCTCTGCTCCTGAGGACCCACTGTCCTGAAAAGTTTATTTCCAAACCGTTTCAGAACACCTATATGTTTATCTTCAAGCAATCACAAAGAGCTTGATTAGCTGCTTCAGGTGTGTTTGATTAGGCTTGGAGCAAAACACTGCAGGACAGTGGGTCTCCAGGAGCAGGGTTAAAAACCTCTGCTCTACATGTAATAAATATTGCAAAATGTATGATGGGAGAAAGGTAAAACACACATTACGGCACCAATTACTACTTCCAAGGGTTATAAAGAGTTATGAATGCTATGTGAACATTTACTTAGGCTTCTTGGGGCTGTTTTCTTTCCCCAGCAATGGCTCAGTAAGAGAAAGTATTATGAGGGAAAGATATAAACCTTCACAAATGCACAACAAATCCACAAATGATCATGTGAATTTATTAATTTGCATTTGTGTTACAGTTTAGACTTGAGTGGCCACCAGCACATCTCACAAACAGATGGTATATTATTTAGAATATATGGTATGATGGTATGATATTGAGAATATATATACAGGCTTTCTTAAGAAGTTGTGGTCGACACTATTGTGAGGAACAAACAGTTATGCAAGGAGGTTTGGTGTGCTAAATTCTGCCCGGAATCCAAAAAATGTGCCTTACGTAAACAGTTGAAAAACCACACAAATGATTCCAGTGAAAGACTACAGCAGATGTGATAAATTTAGCTCCTGGAATGCCACAGAGTTTAGTTCCAACACTGCTTTAACATATACCTGTTTTTTTCAAATAATACTAAAGGGCTTGATTAGCTGGATTAGATGCACTTAATTAGCACCAAAGCAGGATGTGGTCCTCAAAAAACTGGTTTGGCACCAGTGGTGTTTGATACACAGAAAATATCTGGTAGTCATGAAACACAAACCTTAATGTGTTTAGTTGACAATATGAACTCTTCAGTCCAAAAGATAGCAGCTTTACTCCAGAATCCTGCAGGTCATTGTTACTGAGGTCGAGCTCTTTCAGACGAGAGTTTGGTGATTGTAGAACTGAAGACAAACTTTCACAGCACCTACCAGTGAGATTACAGATGACCAATCTAGACAGAACAATAAAGCAGAAAGTAATTACCTCTTATCACAATATCCATTAAATGGCTGACAGACATTACCTAATCTGTGGTGTTCTGAACAAACTGAATTTATGTTGCCAAACATTTACATTTATTCATTTTATCCAAAATGACATACAAATATATTTTTTAATTTACAAAATTATTTTACAAAACTAAATCTGCCTGATATGAATGTACATGTTTGTGTTATTAAGAAAACACTGTTTGTGTGGTTAGTGAAACAAAAATATTTAGGTCACTGAAATAAGGCCATAAAACACATTTGAGGATGTTTGAGAACTGGGTGTGGTACACTAGAGTTTTTCTACTCAACTTTTCTACTTCTCAACTTTTTGTAATCATAATGTTCAATCATTCACAAAAACAATATCCATCCATCCATCCATCCATTTTCATCCGCTTATCCGGAACCGGGTCGCAGGGGCAGCAGTCTAAGCAGAGACGCCCAGACTTCCCTCTCCCCAGACACTTCCTCCAGCTCTTCCGGCGGAACACCGAGGCGTTCCCAGGCCAGCCGAGAGACATAGTCCCTCCAGCGTGTCCTGGGTCTTCCCCGGGGCCTCCTCCCGGTGGGACATGCCCGGAACACCTCCCCAGGGAGGCGTCCAGGAGGCATCCGGAACAGATGCCCGAACCACCTCAACTGGCCTCTCTCGATGTGAAGGAGCAGCGGGTCTACTCCGAGCTCCTCACCCTATCTCTAAGGGAGCGCCCAGCCACCCTACGGAGAAAACTCATTTCGGCCGCCTGTATCCGGGATCTTATCCTTTCGGTCATGACCCAAAGCTCATGACCATAGGTGAGAGTAGGAACGTAGATCGACCGGTAAATTGAGAGCCTCGCCTTACAGCTCAGCTCTTTCTTCACCACGACAGACCGGTACAGCGACCGCATTACTGCAGAAGCTGCACCGATCCGTCTGTCGATCTCCCGCTCCATCCTTCCCTCACTCGTGAACAAGACCCCCAGATACTTAAACTCCTCCACCTGGGGCAGGGACTCCCCACCAACCTGAAGAGGACAAGCCACGCTTTTCCGACTGAGAACCATGACCTCAGACTTACAGGTGCTGATTCCCATCCTAGCCGCTTCACACTGGGCTGCAAACTGCCCCAGTGCCCGCTGTAGGTCCTGGTTCGAGGTAGCCAACAGGACAACATCGTCCGCAAAAAGCAGAGATGAGATCCTGTGGTCCCCAAACCAGACCCCCTCCAGCCCCTGGCTGCGCCTAGAAATCCTGTCCATAAAAATAATGAACAGGACTAGTGACAAAGGGCAGCCCTGCCGGAGTCCAACACGCACCGGGAACAGGTCCGACTTACTGCCAGCAATGCGAACCAGACTCCTGCTCCGGTCATACAGGGACCGGACAGCCCTTAGCAAAGGACCCCGGACCCCATATTCCCAGAGCACCCCCCACAGGACCCCGCGAGGGACACAGTCGAATGCCTTCTCCAGATCCACAAAACACATGTGGACTGGTTGAGCAAACTCCCATGAACCCTCCAGCACCCTGAAGAGGGTATAGAGCTGGTCCATTGTTCCACGACCAGGACGAAAACCGCATTGTTCCTCTTGAATCCGAGGTTCGACTATCGGACGAATTCTCCTCTCCAGTACCCTGGCGTAGACCTTCCCGGGGAGGCTGAGAAGTGTGATCCCCCTATAGTTGGAACACACTCTCCGGTCCCCCTTCTTAAAAAGAGGGACCACCACCCCGGTCTGCCAATCCAGAGGCACTGTCCCCAGCCTCCACGCGATGTTGCAAAGGCGTGTCAACCAAGACAGCCCTACAACATCCAGAGACTTTAGGTACTCAAAAACAAAATATTGATTTAACTTTTGGAAGACATGTTTTATGTTAGAAATACTGTATGCAAGTGAGTGACAATGTCCATGAATATTTAGTAATTTACACCTGAGAGACAAGGGAAGGACCATACAGTTCATCAGTGTGACTGTGAGGCAGGTAAGAAAGGATGTGAGGAGATTAGGGGTTTTGGTTATTTGTATTTTATTTACAACACAGTATAATAAAAAAAATACACACAGTGAAGGTGACACATTATTGAGCACACTGATTTAAACACTGAGACTGAGTAACACACCTTTGTGCCTTTGCTGAAAACAGATCCTGTTCAAATGTTAAAACAAGTAAACCATACCTGATATTTTCAAAGTATTTGCTACTTCCTTCCATACATTTAGGAAAAGCCCCATCATCAGTAGTCATGGATCTTATTTTACCATATTCATGTAGAATATCAGCCCAGTTTATCTGAACATCTGATTTGCTTTCTTTTTATATATTCTTTATTCATTTATAATCATTAATCATTTAATCATTTTATTTCATTTAATCATATAATCATTTATAATAATCATTATAGTCATTTATATATTAATTTTATTGATTCATTAATTGATTAGCCATTTATATTATATTATTGTTGTTGTTTTATATATTTTTTCCATTGTTGTTTAGTCTTATGACTGTGTGGTTTCAAGGGCTGTTTGTCTTCATGAATAAGAGATACAAGGGAATGTTTATAGAAACTCAAGGTTTATGGGATGTTGTTGTGAATCAGTTTGGTATAACAATACTTGTTGGATTTATGTTATTCAGACGAAGTCTGAGCATTGAGACATACGCAACTAAGACTATTCAATAAACTCTGCTTCTTTTTAATAATTACATAATTTGTCTCTTGCTTCGGCTCTTCATTTTCACTGTTTTTCTCAGTCAACTTCTTGGCTAATAGAAGACTGTTAATAGTGCTTTGGGTATTTTTGGGTACCAGACAAGACCTCCTGTTAACAGGGTTTGGGTATTACACTACTCTGCTGACGAGTTGTTCTGATACTGGACAAACTGATATTTCCTGACGGGATCTGGCATCCGGGGCTGTATCTTAATTGTCTAGGCATGGAGACAGCGATCTAACATGGTATAGCTCTCTCTGAGAAAAAAAAAACAGTCTTTAAGGTATCTGGTCACCAAAAATTTAAAAAGAAAATAAAAAACAGTTAGCATACTGATATTAGATGCAACTGTATTATTACATTAGCAGTCACTAAAATTGCCCACTTGCAAATCAAAATTCATGAAAAAATAATGCATGATCCCTGAGAGCACAGGTGCATCTCAGAGACCTCTATTTGACGTCTGCATTTACATCTGCAAGACGTATTTTTTAGACTGTTTGCTGGTCTGCAATACGTCTATAGGACTTTTCCTATCAGATGTCAAATAGACATCTGCCATATGTTTGTACACAGCAGATGATTTCCAGATCAAATGACCTTTACCAGACATCTTGCAGATGTACATGTGCTATCTGGGATGAATGTTTTCCTGTTTTGTGCTTGTATTGTTATTTTAATGTATTGATTGTTTTGGAATTATCTTTGGTGGTTTGTCCTAAAATTGCTTGATTGATTGGTCAATTAAGTCCGTGATCAGTAACACCTGTTAGGTAGCTTTCTACCAGGTGATTTTTGGACTTAATTGAAAAAAAAAAAAAAAAACACTTGTGGGAAATGTCATTATATGATTCACTTAAGAAGACTTGCTGCCAAAACATCTGACTGTTAATTGTTCTGTTGCAAAATTAAAATAAATTGAAAGTGATTGAGAAGTTTGAGCGAGTGTGGATCCCTTTCCAGATAGCACACGTACGTCTGCAAGATGTCTGTTAAAGATCACATGACCTGAAAAAGCATCTGCTATGTACAAACATCTGACAGATGCCTGTAAGATGTCCATTTTACATACCTTCTAAATTATAAACATCTTAAAGACATCTAATAGACATCTACATGACATCTGATAGGAAATGTCATATAGACATATTGTAGATGTTGTAGATATTGTAGACGTATTTCTTTGTTTTTTGGGAAGTCTAATTAGATGTGCACATGTTATGTCACAATAAAAATGAATGCAAGTATAAAAAAAATGACTTATGCATCAGAATGATCCTATCTGCTGGTTCAAGCCATGCATTGCATCACATTCTTCTGAGGTAAATTCTGGCTCATTCCTCATAGCGAGTCTTCTTCCAGAAACGAGATGATCACATGGATGATTATATTAAGAATAGTGCACACTGCTCGTTGGCGTGATCACATTACAGATTACAGCTTAGACAGGAAAGACTGTACCTATCGTTGATTTCATACAGATTATTTTATCAGAAAATATTTTTGTTTTCAACATGACTTACATCACCCTTAGTGCTGTCATATCTGACTAGAACATGCCATATAGCCTATAAAACGCTCTCACTGTTATGTGTGGTTGAGGTAAAGGAGGAGCGAAGGATCCAGATGCAGCAAACATTTAAACAAGACACAAAGTAAATCCAGGCATGGGCTCAGGGCAAAAGACAAGGCAGGACATGGGCACACAAAGCAGCCATACAGGAACAACACCAGACAAAGAACCATAACAAACTCAGGTGTTGAAATAGACAGAAGTGGCTTCCAGACACTCCAAAAATACACAAAGTACAGGCAGTACAGGTGGAGCAGAGGACCACCACAGCAGTGGTGACTGATCCGAAGATCCCCACTGTGGGGCAGAAACCCACCAGGGTGGCGCAGACAAAGCGGAAGCCCACCAGGATAGAGTAGACGGAGCAGAAGTCCACCAGGGCGGAGCAGATGGGGCAGAAGCCCACCAGGGTTGAGCAGACAGAACAGAAAACCCCCACGGTGGAGCAGATGGAGCAGAAGACCACCAGGGTGAAGCTGAAGCCCACCAGGGTGATGCAGATGGGAGAGGCAGATCGGCTGAGCATGTAGACACCAGCAGTAAATCCTCCAAGCTGGATGCCAGTCTGGGATACTGCAAGACTGACCTCAGAGTTCTGGGTGCAGCAAATATGACATGACAAGGCTCTGGGACATCAGCTGAGGCGTGACGAGGCTCTGGGAGATCAGCTGTGACTTGACTTGGCTCTGGAAGTTCGGCCGTGGCTTGACTTGTCTCAGGAAGTTTGGCCGTGGCTTGACTTGACTCAGGAAGTTCAGCCGTGGCTCGACTTAACTCAGGAAAATCAGACAAGTCATGCACAAGCTCAGAGATGGCAGCCATCTTGTGGAAAGTCTTTGATCTGGCAGCCATTTTGCAGACAGTCTCTGTGTTGGTCATTGCAGGAGTACCGTGCTGCTCCTCTGCAGCTCCGACAATAAAAGCAGAGCCACTCAGCTGCAAAGCTAGATTTATATAAATTTCCAAAGTCCAGCTAGGGTCATGCAGTGGCATGAGTGAGCTGAGAGCCTCAGCTAGCCCCCCTCTAAAAAAATCATGAGGGGAATTTCTTCCATTGTAGCCAGATTAGCTAATTCAACAAAGTTCTGGACATAATCCTCCAAACAAAGATCCCCTTGATGGAGACACATGATTCTCACTGCTGGATCCATATTAGGTCTGGTGTTCTGTTATGTGTGGTCCAGGTAAAGGAGGATTGGAGGATCCAGATGCAGCAAACATTTATTTAAACAGGACACAAACTAAGTCCAGGGTTGGGCTCAGGGCAAAAGACAAGGCAGGCCATGGGCACGCAAAGCAGCCATACAGGAACAACACCAGACAAAGAACCATGGCAAACACAGGTGTAGCTAATCAATCACCAGGGAAACTAACAAGATGGACAAAGGAACAAGGGAAAACAGAAACAATGGGGAACAAGAATACTTCAAAATAAGAGTCCACAAAACCAAGCTTAAATGTTCAGTCTTAGAGATGATTTACAACACTTCGCTGTGCCACAAATGGGATTTTGGATTAACAAAATACACATAGACCAATCACTGAATAGATTTCCCTATTCCTCTCAGATAAATTCACACTGAATTGTTAAATTCCTCATAGGAGTTTACATTCAACACACATTTGACAATAAAGAATTTTCAAGAGTACATTATGGCAAGAAAACAAAGTGTCCTCACAACCTTTAATTTAGGGGTGTGACAATAGACGATAGAACTGTGTATCAATTATAGTCAGAGATATTGCCTATTGCTGATTCGTTTGATGACAGCAATATGATTATCATTATTAGGGCCCGAGCACTGCAGTGCAAGGACCCTATTGGAATTGCTCCGTTTATTATTATTATCCATCAAAAATATAGGCGCCTATCATTACTGATACAATGCAGAGAATCGCTTCAGAAACTTTGCCGCAGATGTGTGCAGTGTGAATAAGGGGTGAGAAATGTATTCATCATACAGTGCAGATAGCCTTACTGATTATAACGGGAGTGTTTTTAAAGAGCATAATACTCGAGTTAGACTAAAGTTGGTTATGATGTTCTTTGGTAATGTAAATGGTTTTTGCTTGTTTTGAATTAACTGCTTGTCATCAAACATTTTGAAAACATTCCTCCTCTCCTTGTCTCCTCAGTGCCATCACAAGCCGCTACTAGCAACTCCTAACGACTTGGGAGACCTTTCGAGCTGTCGTAAACAACTGGGAGAGTAAGAGTGATTTTAAGCTTTAAGAAATTTGATAACTTGCTTTTATACTTAAGTTTGAAGTAGGAGTAAATTTAATGAATCCTCAGCACTTAAGACTAAAATGGTACTTTGAGAAGCTTGATAAATTTGGGCCCAGATTTAATTCTGTCTTAAAAGCATTTCATTTACAAGTACATTTACACCTGTTTTTTTCATGATCAGTTAGCTATCAGATCAGAAAAAACACATGAAGTGACTAAGTGTAAACAGGCCCTTAATTCGAGTAAGAATAAATTTGCAATTGTGCAACCGTTTCCACGCAACACTTTGCAACACATCACACTGTTGCCACTCAAATAAATGAAAAAGGCACACCTAAACAAAGGGAGGATTATTGCTGGTAACATTTGATTATTGCACTGGGTATATATACATAGAAATGCTCATCATGACAATCTGTAAGAAACATTAAAAAACTAGCTGCTGAAAAAAACAAGACATTGACCTTGGCCAGTTTGTTGTCTGTGTTTCCTGTCAAGAAAGATTTCTCATATCCTCTGAGAGAGTCACACAGCATCTACTTTTAAAAGGATCACTAATATGAGCTAAGCATATATATATATATATATATATATATATGTATATAGATAGATAGATAGATATATGTTAAGCCTTTGTTAATTTTCAATTAGAAATGTGTCAGGGTTCTCCCCTGACAGTCTTGTTGTCTTTCTTTCATGTTTCTATGTTTGTGTTGTGTCTGAGCACATGGCTGTCTTTGTTGTTGTCTGCCATGTGTCCGCCATGTTGTTGTCTGCCATGTGCTCCCCTTGTCCTGCCTTCTTGTTACCCGTTGCCACACCCCCTTGTTTAGCTCTAGTTTGTCTGAGTGTTGTCACTTGGTCCTTGTGTTCCTCTCTCGTTTGTCTGAATGTTCTCACCTGTTCCTCATGTTCTCTGCTCCTTTATATTGTTCTCCCTTTCCCTTTTGTTTTGCCAGTTCATTGATCTACTTTGCTGTGCTATAGTCTATGTTTGCTAGCTTGTCTTCCCGTTTGTTATACTGTTTATTCCTCACCAAGTTGTTCTCTAAATACTGTCTCTTGTCCGTCTTTAGTCCCGTCTAGCCCTGTATTGTCCTGCAGGCTGAGCTCCTGGTTTGCTCCCTCATCTGCAACGCAGCCAGACCTGTACAGTGCCTGTGAGAGCACGTGTGTGGAGTGGCTATATCATGTGTTCCTGTCAGGGGACCATTGCTAACATCTAGCCTCCAGCTGTGCTGCCTTCTCATCCCTCTTGCCCTTTGCTATCCTGGGTTGGACCCAGCGGCCACTCTCGCTCTGCCTGTTGCTCTGTCCTTCAGATATCATGACAAATGTTGTACATGTATAAAAAAATAATGTCAAACTAAAAAATTTAATTTGCTGTGCAAGGGAAAGTATCTGCTAGCCATAGTTATGAAACTCTTATTCGTACACACATTTCAACACAGTGAATAAATGTCAAACCTCAAAATGTTCAGTTGACAGTGCGAACTCTTCAGACCAGCAGAAAGCAGCTTCACTCCCGAATCCTGCAGATCATTGTTACTCAGATCGAGCTCTCTCAGATGGGATGATTGTAGAGCTGAAGACAAACTTTCACAGTGTCGATCAGAGAGACCACATCCAGCAAGTCTATAAAAGATCATGACATGTCTGAAAATTAGTGATGAAACACAGCTGGAGACAATCTCTATTCACCTTCTCACAGTGCTAATATATTACAGTGACCTTTTTCTACAGTAGCTGCATTATATAACAAAATAACATCTTTATTATTTACTTTGGGTCAATAATCACAGAAACAGTAAGAAACTACAGAAAATATCAGCAATCTAATCCACTGTATTACAGTAATTTGACTGTCATGAATGCAGACAATTTCTGCAAATCAGATTTTTAAATTGCTTTCCTTTCATTTAAGCACTGATACAATTATTACACATATGTTTTTAATGAGTGAATGTGAAAGTCAAACCTCAGTGTGTTTAGTTGACAGCGTGAACTCTTCAGTGCACCAGATAGCAGTTTAACTCCTGAATCCCGTACGTCATTGTTACTAAGGTCAATCTCTCTCAGACAGGAGTTTGATGGTTGGAGAGCTGAAGACAAACTTTTAAGGTGCTGATCAGAGAGACCACATCCAGCAAGTCTATAACAGAGGATTCAAAGTTTTCTGTATTCTGTTTATAACAATGTTCTATCTGTCCATTCGTAGCTGACTGCAACACCAACTATCAATGTAATGTTGTCATTTTCTGGTTTATTACAGTTGCAAGCCCATTATCCCCATGAGCCTTATGTGTTATTTCACAGAACCAATTCATGGTGAATTTAAAGATGGCCAGCAATGTGCTTGGTACTGCTCAAAATACTGTGTATGAAGGAATGAGACCAAAGTAAAGGAAGATATTCAAGGCTGAATTTCCAGAGGACAGGAGAACTGCTGAGAGCTGGAACACTCCAGGTTTGTTTTTATGCAGATGTTTTTATGCATTTATATCACTTAAACAAGTCTGGTAGCACAGGCATACAAAGTCATAGGGCACTAGTGTTAAGCTGGTCAACATGATAGCCCAGGGACACATAGCCATAGTAATACATGCGGTTCACATGGCTCTTTGGAGCAACAGCAGTACTTAAGTCTTGGCAACAGATCTGCTTGTTGGGGAGTGTATTGTTCTTATTTTGGCTTATATTATATGTCTAATGCTTTGTGACATAGACGCTGACGCTGACATAGCCTAGATGTGAGCACTGTTCTCTGTAAATGAAATGCTGCAGGTCAGAATGGTCAATTTTTCAACCCATCTGACCCAAAGGTATCACATCCAATTTTAATTATAGACCAATTAAATGCACATTAGATATTTTATTTCCATTTATATATTTTCTTCATATTTACTTAAAATAAATATCCATGAGCTGATATGTGATGGGAAGAATGAAAGAAGAATGGGATCGGAAATCTGTGGATTTTAACTCAGATAAAGGTCAGTCATCTCTAAAACTATATCCACCATCCTTACATGCCACGTCACTCCTTCTATCAACAGAAGGGATTCTTTTGTAATTTTGTCTAGCTTAACCAGACAATGGTGGGCAGTTACTGTGTAAATAGCCTCTGCCAACAAGGCGTAAATAGACTCTTTGTGTAATGAACAGATAATTTGTCTTCAAAATTGTGCTATATGAATAAAAAGTTATGAGTTGGCTAACTGAAATCAAACTAATTTAAAAAAATTCCTGTGATAACATAATTGAATACTCACAGAGCTTTTCTGCAGTTTATCACAGCTGGTATCAGTCTCGTTCTTCCCTCATCTGACGTGTTGTATTTCATAAGATCAATCTCATCCACCACCTCATCTGACATCTGAAGCATGTAGGCTATTGCTGAGCAGTGAGCTGGAGAAAGTTTATTCTCTGAGTGTTTGTTTGACTTCACAAAGTTCTGAATCTCTTGGTACAGAGTCTGGTCTTTAACTTCTAACAGACAGAGAAACAGATTTATGGATCTGTCAGCTGAGAGACTGTCATTTGTCTTGATTTCATCTTTAATGTACTGTTTGGCTTCTCTGATGGACTCTGAGCTGCTTTCTGTGTGTGTCAGTAGATCCTGTAGGAGTTTTTGATTGGACTCCATTGAAATACCCAGCAGGAACCTCAGAAAAAGATCCAGGTGCCCATTTTCATTTTGAAGAGTTTGATCAACTGCTGAGGTTAGCAATCCATACAGAGAGAACTCATCACGTGTGTGCTTATTATAACCACAGTCATATTCAGAGTCATTATCATATTTACATTTTTCAACAAACAATTTTAGTAATTCCTTGTTCTTGACTACAAAGGAGTAAAACACATAGAAAGCAGCTAGAAACTCCTGAAAGCTTAGATGAATGAAGCTGTAGACTTTCCTCTGATTAATAACAGATTCCTCCTTAAAGATCTCAGTGCAAATCCCAGAATATACTGAGGCATAAGTGACATCTATGCTGCTCTCAATCAAGTCCTCCTCATAGAACATCACATTGCCCTTCATCAACTGTTTGTAAGCCAGTTCAGCCAGTTTCACAATCACTTCTCTGTTAGAGTGCAGGAGTGTCTCTTCATACTTTGGATTCTTCATGTTGATCTGAGTAAGCAGGAAATGGATGTACATTTCAGTCAGAGTTTGAGGGATTTCTGCACTCAGATCTTGTTTCAGAATGTTCTGAAGCACAGTGGATGAGATCCAGCAGAAGACGGGTATGTGGCACATGATGTGAAGGCTTCTTGTTTTTTTAATATGTGAGATGACTCTGTTGGCTTGACACTCATCACAGATTCTCTTCTTGAAATATTCATCCTTTTGGGGTTCATCAAATCCTTGGATTTCTGTCAGACGGTCAATGTATTTAGAGGGGATCTGACTGGCTGCTGCTGGTCTGGAGGTGATCCATATGAGAGCAGAGGGAAGCAGCTCTCCTTTCATGAGGTTTGACATCAACACACTCACTGATGAAGTCTCAGTTACATCACAAACTTTCTGAGCATCTGAGGACATCAGTGTGATTCTGCTTTCATCCAAACCATCAAAGATGAACACAACTTTACACTCCTTATAAATCTTTGAGTCCAGATCTTGAAGTTCGGGATGGAAGTCCAGCAGAAGCCTGTGAAGAGTGTACTGATGATCTCCAATCAAGTTCAGCTCTCGAAATGGAAGCACAAACATGAAATCTACATCGTGATTGGCTTTTCCCTCTGCCCAGTCCAAAATGAACTTCTGCACAGAGACGGTTTTCCCGATTCCAGCGATGCCTTTAGTAAGGACAGTCTTGATTTGGACTTTCTCCTCACATCCTGGTTCAGGTGAGGGTTTGAAGATGTCATTGCAGTTGATTGAGGTGTCTTGTGCGTGTTGTGTTCTGTGTGTTTTCTCCATCTGTAAAACCTCATGTTCTTCATTTACTCCTTCACGCTCTCCCTCTATGATATAGAGCTGTGTGTAGATCCTGTTCAGGAGAGTTTGAGTCTCTTGTAGTTTGCTTCCCTCAACAAAGCTCTCATACTTGTTCTTCATGCTGGTTTTGTGTTGGTCTTTGACTCTCTGTAGTTTATCATTAGCTGGTTGATGAAAATCTTGCAACGGGTCTCCAGTCTGATCATCTCTGTCAACACAGCAGAAACAAAAGCAACAACAAAAAGAATGAATGTCAATAAGTGGAAACGTTTTTTAGTAAAACTAATTTTTTTAGTTTTACTTTCCTATTTTTTAGATTTATTATCCTTAAAATCAGCTTTAATACAGGCCCAGACTATTTTTATGCAAAACCTCCAATACTGAGCTGCAGCAAGATTCAGTATTAAAGTTACTGTACATTTATTGTATTTAAAACAGGGGTGCTCAACCCTGTTCCTGGAGATCTACCTTCGTGCAGAGTTCAGCGTGAGCTCTGATCAAACACAACTAAACCAACTAATTAGGATCTGAATGAGCACTTGACAATTACAGACAGGTGTGTTTGATCAGGGTTGGAACTAAACTCTGCAGGAAGGTAGATCTCCAGGAAAAGTGTTGGGCACCCCTGGTTTAAATTACAATGTCACATATCTATAAAATAACGCTATCTCATTTCATTACTTATTAATTAATGAGAATTAACTGTCACAGAGATTGTAAAAAGTAGAGCTGAGGTAACAGTCTATCTGAAAAAGAAAAAAACAGGACAGGAATCTAAAAGAAACAATATTGACAGGAACACACAAGCAACCGCACCAATACAAATACACAGGATAAATGGGTTATAAAATAAGAAAACTGTCAGTATAGCAATCAAGGACACTGGGACTAAACACATGTAATGCAACTGAACTTGAAACAAAAAAAAAACATACAATACATGACAGAAATATTGCAGAAAAATGGAGGATATAGTTTCACCTAGGGTTAAAGGTCACAACTCCATCACACAGATTAGGAGGATGCTCTATGGATTCCTCACTCTTCATAGACACACAGCTGGGCTCTGGAGATGCTGCTCTCTGGTTCTAGTGGTGAACAACATATGATGCACATCAAGTGTTTCTGACAATCATTTTTTGCAAACATACACAGACCGTATTTTTATAGGAACGTTTTCACAAATGGAAACTAAAAGCAGCATTTATCACAATTATTTAATTTTTTTCACAACATCATGTCCTAAAGTTGACACACATGAGAAAACTTTAGATGATATGAAGGGGATCTCAAAAAACTTACCATTTTGCACTGTGCTTTTCTTGTTCTGCTGATGGTGTTTTTTCCTACAGAGGGAGTGATTATTGCAGGTCATGGCATGTCAAGTTGTGATGGGTGTGTTCTTGTTTTACTTAACCCTTTAACTGTCACCCCCCATTTTTAAACTTAGACATGAAAGTGCACTATCCAAACTTTGTTCTAATTCACGGACACATTTGAATACAACTGTAAGGTTGGAGGTCATTTTAAAGAAGACATTCAGCAGATTATTGCAAAAGTGGAATCATTTTAAAACATGAAAGTATCAAAAAGTTATTTTTAAATTTACTTTCAAGAAAATGTACTGTACTAATATTTTATTTTATATCAAATAAATATTTTACATAACAGGTTTTACTCTAAATTCGCTATAAAATTAAGGCTTGTCTAAATAAGTTATGTTTCACATTTGAAGTTCATATAAAAAAAAGTTCCTGTGAGATTTTATGTATAGCGTTATACCACGAACAGCCACTGGGTGCCATCCAAACTCATAGATTTTTTTATGCATTTTTCTATTACAAATACATTTCTATGTCAATATTTCTTCTATCTCAAAATAATATAATATAATATAAATCACAACTCTGCAGTGTTTTTAACCTTATAATGCTTATTTTAGGTTTCACACATTCAAATACACACATACTAGTAAAACAATACATTTAGAGCTTGTAAAATACATATGGATGTCTATGGAAGCAGTGCATAACAATCCATTTAAATATAATTTGCAGATGTGATCTGTGAAAAGCAGATAATTTTGTTGAGCTAAATGTCATTACATTAAGTGAGATACTGTTCATAATCTATTTTATTGGCATCTTTCCCCATTTGAAACACTGATTGAGCGATTACATTAGACATGATATAAATAAAATAAAAGACAGAACAAACAGAGCCTTTAACTTTAGACTACTTTAAACTAAAAAACTGCAACAAAAAAGCCTATAGCCAAAAATTTTTTCAGTGTTTCCTAATATACTTTAAGGACCACAGGTAATAAAGTACACAGCAAAAATAATTAAATTAAAAAAATAATAACGAACAACTTGTATCTCCATATATGTATCTGTCTATAACTTTAACTCACTTCTCAGGGTAGGCCTAACAAGTCACTGCAAGTTCACATCTTTTGGGATGTCATAAAGAAAATGTAGTTAACACTAACAGGACCACAGCTGCACTATCATGATGGCTTTTGCATCCTGAATCAATAATAAATTCTGGAGTGGTTGCTTTTTTTCTGGGAAACTTAGTCATCTCTGAATTTTATCCAACAGTTTGTTGTTGTGCTGTGCTAAAAAGTCACTCACTATCAACACTTGTGCACATGAAACAGAGGTAGGTTTGTGCTGCTTGTGTGAGACCTGGAAAGCAGCTTTAATTGTTCTGCCAAAGAAAAAAGGGATAACTGGCTCTGACAGTGTCATGAATCTGGTCGGTGACCTTCGGTCCACTCACCACCAGATGTCGCTCTCGCCCTGTCACATCACACAGACTGTTACACTACACCCCAGACTACGTCTCCCATCACTCATCGCGCTGATTGCACCAACACTTGTGGCCAATCAGGCATGCTATATAAGCCCCAGACTTTCCCCCTGTGACTGACGGAGTATTGTGGTGTTTACATTGTTGTTTCACGTTTCCGAGTTCCCTGTGTTAAGCTTTCTTGCCTGGCCATTTCGTCTCGTCTGTCTCGCCGCCTGCCTTTGGACTACTGGCTCGTTTGTTTGGATACCCCTTTTCCTTTCCCCCCTTCAGATTACGTTTGCCCCGGATCGACCCACGCCTGCTTCTCCGACTATTCTTGTGTCTCGCCCCATATATACCTGTTTGCTGTTGTTCTGACCCTGCCTGTTTTCACTGAGAAAAATGTCTCTGTCTCATCCTACGAATAAAAGCTTGCATATGGATCCGCTCGCCTCTTCTCTCTCTCCCACCGTTACAGACAGGTGGAGGTCCAACTGCAGTGATACTAAGCTGCTGATGTCACAGCCTCCATGTTCCTGATTTCCATCAAACAACTGGCATGGAAGGAGACAGTTTGTGGTATTTTCTCTGGGGGTTCGGACCCGGTTGCAGCCGGGACATCAGAAAACAGTGTGTCAGGAAAATATAACTTGTTTAATAACAAGAAAACAAAACATTAATTTATTTATTTGAATTGAATAGGAATTCATCAAAAATCAGAAATACTTGTGTCACAGTACCATTCACAAGGTGTAAAGCAGTATTGACTAGACAAACCTGCCCAGACTGTAATGGCAAGGGAGATTTGCATGGGCCAGGGAGCATTTGGGCTGGATGAGGAACAAGTGCTGTTCTCTGATGAAAGTCAATTCACATTAAGCAGAATGATGGCCGCCAATGCAGTTGAACATGCCACTGTTGTCACCAGATGAGCCTTTGGAGGTGGTGCTGTAACAATCTGGGCAGGTTTGTCTAGTCAATACAGAACTGCCCTACACCTTGTGAATAGTACTTTAACAAGCCAGTACTACCTGAATAACATCATTAATCCAGTCATTGTGCCTCTGCATGAGCATCACAGTTAACTTCATTAACTGATTTCAGAGCCCCAGCTTATGGAGGCTGCATCATCATTGAAGGGCTGCTGGAGGCTGGGGTACTTCAAATGGAGTGGCCTGCACTTTTTCCGGACTTTATTCATGGAAAACCTATGGGATCAGATGAGTCGCCGTGTAGAGGGTCATAACCCTGTACCACAGAACCTCAATGACCTGAGAACAACCCTTCAAGAAGAGTGGAATGCCATGCCTCAGCAGACAATAAGTCAACATGTGAACAGCATGTCAAGCTGTAATTGATGCTCAAGGACGCATGACAACTTACTGAAACATTGACATTTTTTGTTGTGGTATACGCACCACTGTTGTTAGCTTTTTTTAATAAATTGTTTGAGATGAAGAAATGACCATTGCATGCTTCTACTTAAATGCCCCGCTTTCATGATATATGAACATGAGCATGATTTTGTGAGACTTGATTACTTAATTGTAATCAATAGCTGTTGGCTATTTGTATACTTGTATTTTAAAAATGCAATTATGTTCATTTTGGATGTATAATTATGACGTTTTTGTCAAACTTGATGTACTTGATATGCTGTTTACAATGTCCCATTGAACCATATTGTGTGGAGGTGGAGCTTACAGCCCACAGTAAAATACAGGATGTCAGCGGGAGATTTCATTTCAACTTTTCAAAATTATGAACATGGGGATGGTGGACAGGAGCACTTACCACACTATCCAGGACACCTATTGTGTGGACACCATAAAGGAGGTCTGGAATACAATATCAGTTAACTTAATTTTGTCGTGGCCATGACATATTATCATGTTCCCACGAGTTAATATGTCGTGGCCATGACAAAATTGTTAATTATAAAATATATTTTATTATGTTTTATTAATCATAAAATATATACTGGATAAATATAATAAAATATATGTTAAATTCAACCTTTAGACTGCATTCCAGTATTAACTGCATTAACTGCGTCCTGGCCACGAGAAAAATGTCATTTGCTCAACATAGCATATGGAGGCCACGACTTCACATCGACAAAATTAAGTAAACCAAACATGTCCCCTCCCAGTCACTGGTCATACTGGAATGACAAAAGAGCAGAAATAGTATACCATCTATAAGACAGAGACGTGGTGATCAAAACTTTTTTGTTCGAAGCCTGCCTGTATAAACAAGAAAAGGGTATTGCAATGGGAGAAAATTTTGCCCCAAATTAAGCAAACTTATACACTTATACACTCTTTTCGGCATAACAGGCTTAACTGTCTATGTGTGTTTTATGCACAAGTCATTGAGGCAGTCTCATTCGAGAAAATTAACCATTATGTTTTAAAGTAAGAAATAAATTATAATATTTTACACCTCACAATATAAATCAGACTACTTGATTACGGTTATTTGTCGGCCTCAATGTATGGCAAATGCGACGCAGATTCAAAATTATAAAAATCCACATGAGGTGGTTTATAATTTGCAAACAATACAAATACTGCAAACATATACATTAGCTTATCAACTTACAGTGTAAGGCAGTGTTCCCCAACACTGTTCTGGAGGCAAACCATCACTACACATTTTCCAAATTTTCCTAATCAAACACACCTGAATCAACTTATTAGGCTGTTAGTAGAGACTCCAGGACCAGAAATATATTGGTCAGATAAGGGAGACAGCCAAAATTTTATTCGGACTCAAACCTTTCTGACTTGGAAAATACTCCGAGCCCTCTTCACCAGAAAGTGAAATGCTGTCATTGAAGGCTTTGAGTGAGTATATAACCGAAATGAATAAAACATCTTTTTGAATTTTAAGCTGTAGTTTATTTTAATTATTGTAATTTCAAACAGAATTATTACAGCACTTTTCTCATTTTTTATATTCTGCCTTTGCTGCAAAGCTTTTGTGTTGGAGCAGGGCCTGCAAGGCAAAATTACAGCTATGTTTGTAAAAAAAAAACAATTGGAAAACCTGAAACAAAATATAAAGTAAGATCATTTTGTTTGTTCTAATACAGATCTAATACATCACATTGTGCTGTTAAACTGACTGTTTTCATATTATGTTTGTGCAATTTTGTAGGATCTGAAATGTCCACAAACTGGAGTGAGCACTGAGGATGGAGAGCCCACAGCAGCATCGTGGAAATGGTATAGTGCCATGGATGAGGCAATTGGGAGCAGAACCTCCATCACTCCACCTGCTCTCGATGCCTCATCTGGGCCAGATGTTGCTGTGGCCTCTTCATCCTCAGTGATGCCAGAGCCTGTGAGACTGAAACAAAGACCAAGGGACCTCAGTAATCTGATGAGAGAGATGGAGGAATGGGAAGCAGCTGAGAGGGAGGAAAGAAGATGAAGAGAAATGGAGGAGAAGGAAGACATGGGAATGAGAGAGACATGAGAGAGAGGAGAGACGAGAAAGAGAAGCCAGAGAAAGAGAGGACCGATGGTAACAGGAAACAAGTGAGAGAGAGGAAAGGAGAGACAGGGAGGCAAAGGAAAGGGAAGAAAGATTCCTTCGCCTCCTTGAGGTTCTCGCAGAAGAAATTAGTTTAATAAATTATAAAATAAAAGCATGTTCTGATCATTTACACATTTTGGTTTACATGAAGCAAACATGCAAAAATTATAGGCCACCACTTGCTTTGTTGTTTTAGCAATGTTTTAATGACCATCCATATTTATTTTCTAGTCTCTTTATTCAGATAAAAACAGAAAATAATAGAGATACATAAAATGGCTTCATTAAGCAAAAATCTACATTTAGTGTGATCACCTGGACACCTTATAATTTTTCAAAGAAACTCTTCAGAAGTTCCTTCTGTTTCTCAAGTATAAAAGAGGTCAAATACATTCCACTTCAGCCTATAGAAGGTTTTTTTTTTACTAATTTTTAACATGGCATACAACTTTCATGTATTTTCTTGATGTATTACAATATTATGTATTACATTAAATGGTGGCCTAAGACTTTTGCCCGATACAATGCATATAAAACCATTTTTTAGACATTCACAGTACAATGTGGACTTACAGACATTTGGTGATACATTCAGATGATAACATTCATAAATTAATTAAAATATAAAGTGAGGAATATTTATGCATATGTGTGGTCTAATGTACCACACACACTTCAAAACAATAGTTTTATTATTGTGTATCTGACTTCTAAATGTATACAGAGCACATAAAGGGATATCATGGAGGGTTACTGCTCTGTAGGGTTTAGTTACAACACACCTGTCTGTAATGTTCAAAGTGTCTGTCACTAATTGGTTTGATTACATTGTTCAGGTGTGTTTAATTAGGGTAGGAAAAACTCTTAACTCTTAAACATAAAAGTTCTTTAAAAGGTTCTTCACAGCAATGCCACAGAAGAACCATTGTTGGTTCCACAAAGAACCAGTCAATCAAAGATTCCTTGAAGAACCAATTTTTTTTCACCTTTTTATAATCTGAAGAACCTTATTTTGCCACAAAGAACCTTTTGTGAAACACAAAGGTTCTTCAGATGTTAAAGGTTCTTTATGGAACCATTTACAACCAGTAACAACCCTGGATACAGGTTATTGACTGTCTGGGAACTAACACACCCTTTTTGGTGTTTAATTTTAGTCACAGTTTCAGCAGATGTTCTAGGAGCTGTGTGTTCTCTCGCTTTGCAACATTTTTAGGGGCATTATGTTTTGCAACATTTGTTGGGGAAACAGTGAAGACTTCGTTGAACTGTGAGCATGTAAAGTGCTTGTGACTAGTGGGTTGGGGTGCACCACTGCACTATCTCTCATTCTCTTTGCTGCTCTGCATCCCCTACCCCAGCTTGTCTCTGGTTTTCCCACAGAACATCTATAAACATCCTATAACCCCCTTAAGTTTCGCACTGTGGTTTTAAGTGTTATGCAGTACCATGTTTTCCCTGTATGGGCCATAGTATGAGATTAGTGATTAAGGCATGGGGAACGGGAAAAGTAGTTAAAAGCTTGTTTATTATAACCTGGACTCTTTATTGACTTGTCCTTACCTTATCAATATTGTGTTGACACATCTAACACTATTTGGGATTATATAGTGATAACCTGTTAGTGGTACAATCTGACCTCGCTTTTCACTGAACGCTGAACAGCTGAGGGTTGCGGGCTAGCAACTAACACTAGCTGTGAGCCCCCTTTCCTCAGGAATCCCCTCAAACTGTCTTCTTCTTCTTCCTCCTCCCAACCTGGTTTGGATGAGGAGCTGGTTGGTCTGTCTGAGCTGTTGCAGGCAGCTAATTGTTCCTGGGCCAGTTTTTGATCTGGTGCACTCTGGATCTAAGAATGCGAAAACGGGGGGGGGGTGGGCGAGCTGTGACCTCCACAAAACCCCATTGTGCCGGCAACTTG
>VONZ01001224.1:0-187493 GCA_012976165.1 Labeo catla
ACATGTGCTGATAACTGTATATAACTGTCTAATATTCTTAATAAGTGTAATTTCGGGCCTATAATCCCCCCGGTCCGCGAGTGGGGCAGTGCGACTTGATGTAACCCACTTAAGAAATACTGCAAAATAATAACGCGACTAAACAAAACGAAGTAACGTTATAACATTTCATTTTGTCTTGTTTTGGTCAACGAAAATGAAGAGACATTTTAGCATAGTTTTTATTTTGTAAACCATATTTAGTCTCGTTTTTATTCGTCAACAATATTGCATTATATATTTAACTAGTCCTCGTCAAACGACCAGCATTTACGTTGCGTCTCGTTTTGTTTTCGTCAAGTGATAAAGGTTCGTTGACAACGATATTTAGTCATACTTTTCGTTGACGAAAGCAACGCTAGTTTGCCAAACATAGTGCTTGGAGGTGAAAAGGTGAATTGTGACCCTGGACCACAATCATTCAATTTTTTTTTTAATTTTTTTTTGAGAATTATGCATCATCTGAAAGCTTCCATTGATGTATGGTTTAGGATAGGACATTATTTGTTACAACTATTTGAAAATCTGGAGTCTGAGGGTGCAAAAAAGCAAAATATTGAGAAAATCACCTTTAAAGTTGTCCAAATTAAGTTCTTAGCTTAAGTTTTTATCCTAATTATTTATGGCATAAAAGAAAAATCTATAATTTTGACCCATACAATGTATTTTTGGCTATTGCTACGAATATACCTAGGCTGGTTTTGACTGGTCCAGGGTCACAATTTTGGTCTCATCAGGCCACAGCACATTTTGCCTTTATCTATGAACTTCCTCTTCACTTCCATGTTTCAGTTGATATCTATGATACAAGGCCCTGTTAGAGTTAAGATGATAAAATCAAGTTCATCCTCTTAAAAAAAAAAACAAGCACTTTTTTTCAAAATATACATTATGGAAGTACAGTTGGTCACAACTTTTATTTCATGACTACATTTTCATGACTATATATGTAACAAAGTTCATGTTTTAGAGGCTGTCCATACATTAATATACATACATTAACAAAGGGGTAAGTAGAATAGCAGTTTTATTATCTTTTCATCTAATGGTGCAAAAACACTGCCAAGTAATTAAAAACATACAAGTATTAGGGATGTCACAATTCTCAATATAACATTGAACCATTCGGTACGTCATCCACGGTTCAATACGCGATTGTGAATTGTTTTTCTAATTTCATGACATGCAATGATAAGCCTTTCTGAACCTGTTATCCAACAAAAGAGTTATAAAAAACAAAAGTTATGAAAAACATTATAACTTTTTATTTCAAACAAGTGTTTGAAATAACTTCCTTATGTGATCTGATGTGGATTCTTATCACAGAATGAGGCAGACAATAAATTCTATATTCATATTCTATGTATGTCGATTAGCAATAGCTTATTAAATTACACAAGATGGCTTGAAGAACACAGATAAACCGTATATAAACCATAAGATATCAGAACCAAACCATACTGAAAACCGTGGTTAAAAGCTGAGGTACGTATTGAACCATGGACTAACTGTATTGTTGCATCCCTAACAAATATACAATTTTTCTGCAGCTTCTGAGGGTTATTTATCAGTCGTTCTTTCTTTCTTTTCAAAGTACCCATTGGCCACATTTAGTATCTGATGTAACCTGATGGCATAGGATAGATTTGGTTAAGGTTAAATAAGAATGAGTTTGTTGGGGCGCTAGCATGTGGGAAATGGAGTCGATGTTCTTTTCAAGTCTCTTTGAAGTTGACTCCTGTTTTTGTTTAATATATCCGTCAATGTACCAGTTCGCATAAAGTTTGATGTCACAGCTTCTACCTTAATTGTTGCCGATTGCAGCAGTGTCTCCAAAGTTCTCATCTTGTTTACATTTAATGTAATAATGACTTCCAAGAAGCTTTCGAAGGCTGCGCAGCAGAGCAAAGATGGCAATGCCATGAGTGATTTCCTCTGCTCAGCCACCACCAACACTATACTTGCAGCCATTGAGACGCAAGGCAATGATTTAAAGCGGCTCATGAAGACACTAAATTGTCTGTCAACACTTGCCTTGATGCGTTGGATGCCATGCTGGCGAATCTACAGTCCGAAAAGTCGGGTGTTAAGAAAAAAGTTGAAGAATTGGAAGTAGCCATGACCGGTTGTAAATCATGCCTGGACGAAGTAGAGAGAATCTGTAAGGAACTGCATTTGGATAACAGATTTCTTCATGCTAAAGTTATTGACCTGGAGGGCCACTCACCTTGGCTTAATTTGAAATTTGTGGGGATTAAAGAAGGGGCAGAGCTGATCTCTACTCTATTTGGCCAAGGCAAGTTCCTGAAACCTGGCAAAGTGGATCGCACACATAGGTCGCTGCAACCAAAGCCTACAGAAGATGAGAGGCCATGTCCGATTATTGCGAAGCTGCATCATGATAGCGATAAAACCTGATCGTCTAAGCCGTGACAACGCTCTGCTGTATTACATGGGGAAACAGGTGCATATCTTTCCAGACTATATGGTGGAGGTGGCCTCCAAATGTTGCACATTCGGACCAGTGCTGAAAATTTTGAAGGAAGCGGGGATATCTTGTTCTCTTCACTTTCCTGCAAGATTGCGAGTTAATCACAAAGACTCCATATCGATTTTCGATTCACCAGAAGAAGCACGAAAATATGCAGACTCTCTGTCTAACAAATGACTCTTCTTTACTGACTCTGATTTATTGTACTGTTGCATTGTTCTGATTAGGGCGGATTGTTAAATTGTTTATTTAAGGTCGTCCTCGATTCTTTCCGAGTTTGACATAACTTTTGTATATGTTTGGTATTTTGTCAGCAGCAGGGGAGAGCGACTGAGGCTTGTTTTTTTTCTACAGCTTACTGAGTAAGTCCTTTGTTTTGTTTTGTTTTTCTCCCTTTGCTCCGCTACCTTCCTGGTAATGGGTGAGTTTTACTGTTTCAGTTGGGGAAACGGTTTTGGGTGGGGGGTGAATTGTAACGGGGTGTGCCGGACTATTTGTATTACAGTGTTTGTTGCCTTTTTTGCACTATTACTGGTGATATTTAAGTTCAGTGATGAAAGTTGATCCACATAGTTATTTTGGGGGGCCAATGTCACATACGTATCTTGGAATGTTAGAAGTATGGGGCACCAGATTAAAAAAGGCAAAGAATTTGCTCATTTTAAGTTACTCTCTGCTAATATTATTTATTTATTTTTATTTTTTTATTGTTTTTTTTTTGCAAGAGACTCACATTAGACCAACAGAGCAGAGACGCCTTAGATCTAACTGGATCTCTCAAGTATATCAGTCTTCTTTATCCTCAAAAGCCAGTGGTGTTGCTATCCTATTTCAAAAATCTGTCCCATTTTGTTTGTCTACTATCATCTCTGATCTTTTTGGAAGATATATTTTAGTATCTGGTCATATAAATTCATTTCCAATTACATGTGTAAATATATATGGTCCTAATTTTGATGATCCCAATTTCTTTAGAAAGATTTTTGACTTGCTTGCTGACCCCAATTCTACAAATGTAATAATTGGTGGTGATTTTAACTGTTACTTGACGCTTATTTGTACCGCTCCTCCACACAGGTCCCTCACATTTTATGTACAGTTAGTACTTTTAATTTAGTTGATGTTTGGATACTGCAACACCAATCCGACAGAGACTACTCCTTCTTTTCTCTTGTGCACAAATCATTTTCTAGAATCAATTATTTTCTTATTGATTCTAAACTTATTCCAAATGTAATACAGTAGTATAATAATATTATAATCTCTGATCATAGTCCGCTTACTATGGTGTTTAACCTTTCTATGTCTCAGTCGAAGTACAATTGGTGTTTAAACTCTTGTTTATTATTGCAGGCGCATTTTCACAAATACATCTTCTCAAACATCAAGCAGTTTCTTGATTTTAACAATAAAAAGGTGGTGTGGGGTAATATATTTGCCTATGATTTGAGGACGAAGAAGTTAAAACGTAGACGGCTTGCCAAAATTGAAACCTTGCTTCCAGCTATGGAGCGTGCCTATAGACTATCTAAATCTCAGTCGGATCTTAATGCTGTCCACAAGATGGCCGCCATCCCAGAGCCAGTCCACAAGATGGCCACCATCCCCGAGCCTGTTCACAAGATGGCTGCCATCCCCAAGCCTGTTCACAAGATGCCTGCCATCCCCAAGCCTGTTCACAAGATGGCTGCCCCATTTGAGTCCCCGGCCAAGATGGCTGCCACGCCTGAACCACAGCAATCCAAAATCGTCTCATCCAAATCTCATCTCGCCATGTCTGCTGCACCCAAATCAAATCAAGTGATGCCAAGATACAGCTGTTCTCCATGAGTCAAGCCAAGACACAGCTGTTGTTCTCCATGAATCAAGCCAAGACACAGCTGTTGTTCTCCATGAGTCAAGCCAAGACACAGCTGTTGTTCTCCATGAGTCAAGCCAAGACACAACTGTCCTCCATGAGTCAAGCCAAGATACAGCTGTGCCTTGCATGGAGTCAAGCCAAGTCCTGGCTGGCACGAGGTCAAGCCAAGAGTCACAGCTGTGCCTGTCTGACCAAGTCACAGCTGTTCCCCACGAGTCAAGCCAAGTCACAGCTGTTCCCCACAAGTCACGCCAAGTCACAGCTGTTCCCCACAGGAGTCCAGAAGCCAAGTCACAGCTGTTCCTCATGAGTCAAGCCAAGTCGCAGCTGTTGTTCCTGAGTCAAGTCACGTTACAGCTGCTGTTTCTGAGTCAAGCCATGTTGTTCCTGAACCAAGCCAAGTTACAGCAGATCTTCACGAGGCCAAGTCAGAGTTCTGCTGTCATCCATCGAGCCAAGCCAAGTTACAGCAGATCTTCATGAGCCAAGTCAAGTTGCTGCTGTTATTCACGAGCCAAGTCAAGCTACAGCTGACCTTCGTGATCCAAGTCAAGCCACATCTGATCTCCCTGAGCCAAGTCAAGCCACAGCTGATCTCCCTGAGCTAAGTCAAGCCACGGCAGACCTCCCTGAGTCAAGTCAAGTCATGGCAGACCTCCATGAATCAAGTCCAAGTCACAGCTGGACTGCACGAGCCAGGTCAAGTCACCATTGTTCTTCACGAGCCAAATCAAGTCCCGGCAGGCCTCCCTGAGTCAAGTCAAGTCAAGTCACGGCAGACCTCCCTGAGTCAAGTCAAGTCACGGCAGACCTCCATGAATCAAGTCAAGAAACGGCTGTTCTACCAGAACCTCACTTATCAGCTGAAACCCCAAGCCACGCAGAGCCCACGCTCCCAAGCCACAAGTCCACAGCATCCACACCCTCAAGGCCAACAGACATCCCACCATCTACTGTGTTGCCTGTAATGGCCGTTGCCATTTTCAGTGTGTGGGCGGCACACTGTGCTCTAGAGGCCTCGTCTGTCCATGAGTCTGCTCCAGAGGCCTCGTCTGTCCACCAATCTGGTTCAGAGGCCTCGTCTGTCCATTAGTCTGGTCCAGAGGCCTCGTCTGCCCACGAGTCTGGTCCAGAGGGCTCGTCCATCCACAAATCTGCCCCAGAGGCCTCATTTGACCACAAGTCTGCTCCTGAGGCTTCATCTGTCCACGAGTTTGCGCCTATACCTCCTGAGGTTTCAGCTCACGCTGTAGAACCTCCTAAGGAGGTGGCGTCCATTTATGAACTCACTGCCACGTCTGCCCTAGAATTGATGCCTATGCCTCCAGAGGTGTCAGCTTATGCTGTGGATCCTCCAATGGGGGCGGCATCCTTCTATGAACTCTCTCTCTCTGTCCTGTCACGACCAAGGAGGCCTATCACGAACCCTCTGCCTGTCATGTCACGGTCAAGAAGGCCTATTATGAACTCTCTGCCTGTCATGCCATGGCCAAGGAAATCGTCCGTGAACACACCGCTCTGCTATGGATGTCACTAGTTTCACTGTGGATATCTCTGCTCCTGTCTGCTCTGCCTGCCTTGCCTGCCCTGCCTGCCCTGCAGTGGCTCCCGGTTCTGCCTGCTCTGCCTGCCTCGCCATGGCTCCCTGCTCTATCTGCTCTGCCTACTTCACCATGGCTTCCTATTCTGCCATTGCTCCACTGCCCAGGCCCTCCAGTGTTTCACGGTCTGCCTGCTACTGGCTCAGGTCCTCCCAAGGTTCCACTGTCTGCCATTGCTCCACGGCCCAGGCCCTCCAGTACTTCACGGTCTGCTACTGCTCCACGGCCCTGGTCCTCCAAAGTTTCACTGTCTGCCACAACTCCACGGCCCTGGTCCTCCAAGGTTCCACTGTCTGCCACAGCTCCACGGCCCAGGTCCTCCAGGTTTCCACTGTCTACCACAGCTCCACAGTCCAGGTCCTCCAGTGCTTCACTGTCTGCCACTGCTCCATGGTCCAGGTCCTCCAGTGCTTCACTGTCTGTCCCTGCTCCACGATCCAGGCCCACCTCCTCTACATGGACCCGGCCCTCCGTCCCACCCCCTGTTTTGCCTCTGTTCCCTCACCCTCCTGGACTGTTGTTGAGCGCCAGGAGTCGCTCCTAGGGGGGGGATTCTGTAACGCCACGCCAGCAGAGGGAGCCCTCACCCACTGACTGACTGTTGCTGCTCCCTCTGCTGCTTCGTTGGTAACTTCCTGTTTGGTGGCCATAAAGGGAGGCCATTTCCAAACAGTATTGTTTTGCTCTTGCGGACTCTACCAAGCGTTTATCCCTGTTTTCATTGCCCTGTTTTTGTCATTGCCACAGTTTTGTTTTATTATCATAGTTTTGCTTTTGTTTTTCCATAGTTCTGTCTAGTTTTTGCCATCGTTCCTTTCCTTGTTTATTTGTTATTTTTTGGACTGCTCTCCCTGGTTTTTGGACTCTGCCTGTTTTGTGGATTACGTTATTGTGTTGCCTTCGTCACTCTGTTTGTCTGGATACTGACCCTGCCTGTCTGACTACGATCTGTAAATAAAAGCTCGCACTTGGATCTTACACGCTTCCTACGAGTCCTGCTTGTTACATTAGGATAGGACACCATATGAGACAGGAAGTGAAGTGGGAGAGAAGGAGGGGGGGTAAGGGATCGAGAAAGGTCAACAAGCCGAGGTTCAAACTGGGACATCCAAAGGGCAATGGGGCTATATGATGGTGCGCTATATTGACACCAACTAGATTTACTTACTTTTAAGCAAAAATATTTGTTTCATAGTTTTTACAAAAAGCAGGTTTATGAAACACAACTTACTCGCTAGTTTAGTGTGCTAAACCAATTGAAATCGATCACATTTGATCACATTTCACTGGATCATGTTGCTTTCCATTCCATCAAATTAATATTCAACATATCTTAGCTTTTACAGAAAACAAGTAACTAATTTAATTACACATTATTTTTTTGGTAACTGTAATGGGTAACAGTTACATTTATTTTGTAATTACATTACTTAATGCTGTTACATGTACCTAGTTACTCCCCAACACTGAGCCGTAAACATCTCCAACTCTTGTGGAACTCACATAAATTATGCAAATATACTTTGATTCAAACCCAAAATGTGAAAACAGATCAGAAATAGAAAGATGCTCAAAATAAGTTGAATATATATATATATATATATATATATATATATATATATATAACACATACTTAAGTATCTGCAGTGAGCAGTTTGGATCGTTCAGTTTGTCGTTGAGCAGCTGGACTCCTGATTGTCCTGGGTGATTGTAGCTCAGATCCAGCTCTCTCAGGTGTAAAGGGTTTGAACTCAGAGCTGAAGACAAATAACCACAGCCTTCCTCTGTCACCATACAGCCAGACAACCTACAGATATATACACATGCACACACATGTTATCTAAAAGAGGACATTTAACAGACTTTTGTTTTTATACTATGTGAATTACAGTATAAAAACTACAGCCTCACCCTAACTGAAAACCCCAATAACTTTTCAGAAACAGCTCAATCCATCATCACCAATTCTTATGCAACTTATATAGTAACAAAGGCTTGTAAACGTATTTTGAATTATTAACAGAATATAGTGAATCCATGGAATAAGAATGTAGTTCCAAATGCAAAAGATTTTTCTGGACACTCCTTACTTTTTCTCATTTATTTACAGCCATAACAAACAGTGTACAAAGAACAGTTAAATTCCCCACATAAATACCTCAGTATTTCCAGCTGGCAGTTTGGATTCTTTAGTCCATCAGAGAGCAGCTTCACACCAGAGTCCTGCAGGTCATTGTTAGTCAGGTCCAGCTCTTTCAGGACAGAATTTGAGGACTGTAGAGCTGAAGATAAACTCTCACAACACTGATCAGTAAGATTACAGCCAGTAAGTCTATATAAAAAGAAGCAAATGATGCAGATGTCCAGTTAGTCAATGTTATGTCCCTTTAGTTCCATTCAGGATATACTGAAATAAAGGGGTCATTGGATGCCCATTTTCCACAAGTTGATATGATTCTTTAAAGCCTTAATGAAAAGTCTATACACTGAGGTTGCTTTAAATGTTAATGAGCTCTGCTCGCCCCGCCTCACCCTTCTCTCTGTAGAGTCATGAGCCTGTGTACTTTAGCCGCATTTAGTCACGTTTTGCTGCTAAACCTGCTAACTAGCACGTTATTAGGAAAGGCAATTGCAAAGATTCATTAAAAAAAAAAACCTTATACTCCCTTCTGATATAAGTGAAGCTGGATTATGAATGATTTGCGCGAACATATATGCATTTATGTACTGTAGATCGGGAGGCGCATTCCCGTCACAAACAAATGTAATCCACTGCATCTTCAGCGGCTCAGATGTCAGGAGTAAATGACGACCACTGTGTTCATTATTACATCCAGCAACACAACACCTCAATTGTTTAATTGGAGATATTCTTGTCTAACTTACATCCCTGCTCCGGCATTGAAACAATGAAGGTCGGACTGTTACGGACCTCAGGTCCGAGGTAAGATGCTCATGTCAATCAACTATCGTGGGAGTGGCCTCTGTCGGCATCTGAGAATGGCTCGATTTGAAAAAGGGGATATTATTTTTACAGATTTATTAAAAACCACTGCATTGATTTTTGCCATTATAGGGCAGATGTGTACATACACTGCCAACACACATTAATGTTTAAACAACATGTAACAATGAACTTTACATCCGATGACCCCTTTAAGAGTGGTGGTATAGTATAGCATGCACTTAATTGTATTTCTTACTATATTTCTTTATTTTGACTTTTTGTTGACTATTAGTTTTCAATATTTCATTCTTTTGAAATGTCATCATCTACGGCAAATGTTTTTTTTTTTTTTTTGCAAGATAATATACTCACATAGCTTTCGTGCAGTTGATCATAGCTGGTATTAGTCTTCTTCTACCCTCATCTGATGTGTTGTATTTCCTCAGATCAAACTCATTCAGCACCTCCTCTGACATCTGAAGTATGTAGGCGATTGTTGAGCAGTGAGCAGGAGAGAGCTTCTTCTCCGAGTGTGTGTCTGATTTCACAAACTCCTGAATCTCTCTGGACAGAGTCTGATCTTTTACTTCCAGCAGACAGAGGAACAGATTGATGGATCTTTCAGTGGAGAATCCTTCTCCATCTTTGATCTTCTCTTTAATGTACTGTGAGGTTCTCCTGATGCTCTCTGAGCTGTTCTCTGAGTGTGTCAGTAGATCCTGTAAGAGTCTCTGATTGGACTCCTGTGAGATGCCCAGCAGGAACCGCAGGAATAGATCCAGCTGTCCATTCTCACTCTCAAGGGATTTATCTATTGCCCCTTGATGCAGATTATGCATTGAATCAAACATCCTAAGGGTCTCCATTGTACTGCGTAAATAGCAGTAAAACACATGAAAAGCAGCAAGAAACTCCTGAATGCTCAGATGAATGAAGCTGTAGACTTTCCTCTGATGAATCACAGATTCTTCCTTAAAGATCTCAGTGCAAATCCCAGAATACACTGAGGCATCATTGATGTCTATGCCGCTCTCAATCAGGTCCTCCTCATAGAACATTACATTTCCTTTCATCAGCTGTTTGAAAGCCACTTCAGCAAGTTTCACAATCACTTCTCTGTTGGCCTGCAGAAGTTTCTGTGTATCTCTCTCTTCATATTTCTGATTCCTTATGTTGATCTGAATCAGCAGAAAGTGGATGTACATTTCAGTCAGAGTTTGAGGGATTTCTGCACTCAGATCTTCTTTCAGGAGCTTCTGAAGCACAGTGGATGAGATCCAGCAGAAGACGGGAATGTGGCACATGATGTGGAGGCTTCTTGCTTTTCTAATGTGTGAGATGATTCGGCTGGCTTGATGCTCATCACTGATTCTCTTCCTGAAATATTCCTCCTTTTGAAGCTCATTGAATCCCTGAATTTCTGTCAGACGGTTGATGTATTTGGAGGGGATCTGATTGGCTGCTGCTGGTCTGGAGGTGATCCAGATGTGAGCAGAGGGAAGCAGCTCTCCTGTGATGAGGTTTGACATCAACACACCCACTGATGTAGTCTCAGTTACATCACAAACTTTCTGATCATCTGAAAACACCAGTGTAATTCTGCTTTCATCCAGCCCATCAAAGATGAGCACAATTTTACACTTCTCATGAATCTGTGAGTCTAGATCTTGAAGTTCAGGATAAAATTCCAGCAGAAGTCTGTGAAGACTGTACTGATTATCTCGAATCAAGTTTAGCTCTCTAAATGGAAGCACAAACATGAAATCTACATCCTGATTGGAGTTTCCCTCGGCCCAGTCCAGAATGAACTTCTGCACAGAGACAGTTTTTCCAATTCCAGCGATGCCTTTAGTAAGAACAACCTTGATTTGGTCTTTTTCCTCACATCTTCGTTCAGGTGAGGCTTTAAAGATGTCATTGCAGTAGATTGGAGTGTCTTGTGCTTGTTGTGTTTTGGCTGTTTTCTCCATCTGTAAAACCTCATGTTCTTCATTCACTCCTTCACTCTCTCCTTCTATGATGTAGAGCTGTGTGTAGATCCTGTTGAGGAGGGTTTCGTTCTCTTGGAGTTTGATTCCCTCAAATAAGCTCTCATACTTTTTCTTCATTCTGGTTTTGTGCTTGCCTCTGGCTCTTTGCAGGTTTTCAGTCTCCTCCTGCTGCAGGGCTGCTGGTGTGTAACAGACTCTGTGCATCTGTAGAGCAGGATGTGTTCTGGATCCCTTTCTGCATTGAGGGCAGTCAGAGTCTTCTAGCCTCAACTGATCCCAATAGAAACTGATGCACTGTCTGCAGAAACTGTGTCCACAGTTGGCAAAGACCGGATCTCTTAGAATCTGCTCACAAGCTCCACACCTGGACTGATCCTGGATTAGATCATCCATCTTTTCACTAAACAAACACATACAATTTTACCAAATGTGTGAACAATATAAACAGTATCAATAAAACATTTTTTTTTTTTTTTAGCATTATTTATGTAATTATTTCAGGAGAAGAAACTTTTAAGAACTATTTTTTTTCGGTCAAATTCAGTCGAGTAAAAGAAGAATTAGAAGTATCAAAAAAAAAAAAAAAGTTAAATAATTAAATATTCACATACTATATATAAATATGTCTAGATAAGATTTAAAACATATAAAAGAAACCCTGTCCAGCAAGTTAAATATTAGACCTGTCTGCGATACAAGTCATGTGTGACATTTGTTTTGACTGTAAATGATATCGGTGATAACAACAACCCACTAAACATTGGACGTCGGATAGACGTGCAGATCATGTCTATATTGGGTCCGTCGGTCCATGACCAATTATGGACATCTATTCGACGTCCAAACTAGGTCCACTATTTGGACGTCTATCCATTACCCAACTTGGACGTCATTTGGACGTCTATGGCAGTTGCAGTAAATGTGTTTTACAAAATAGAGCCTATCAACATGATTATATATATGAATACAGATTATTTATAAACAAACAAGATTTATTATCTGTATTACTATTTATTTATTTGTTTTTACAAAACAACCCCATCAATGGACGGAAATTGGACGTCCAAAAATGACATGGAAAAGACGTCAGTACGACGTCACATTGCGCAGTGGGAATCCGATAACATTATTTCGTGTGACATAGTGTTTGGGATCCATAGAGACAAATATAATAATTGTTGCTGTAATTGATTATACAGAAATGTTTTTAGTGCTGGCTAATTTGTTTCGAGGTTATCTGGTTGATAGGCTACGATAAACAAAAAAAGAGCTAACACATTAAAACACGTCATTTTTTAACTACAAGGTTTGTTCAGGAAAATTAGCAAATCAAGTCAAATAGAGTTAATAGCTCAGAGATCCTAGCAGAATCTAGTATGTAAATTATACAATTGTTTGAAAGCAGAAGTTCTAACACTGTCATGTGAAACCAACTTTATCGCAATCGGAAACCAGATATATTTACATACAGGATGAGATTTAAAACCTGAAATTCTTCCCGTCTAAACTACCGCGCAATTGTATGTAGCCTATATGCCTTCCGTGCTTTAAAAATAACTTACTGTGATCAAACTATCCCGCTCCGCGGTCCTGCTGTTTTCGACTCCTTCCTGGTGAATGAAAAGCAGTCATGTGTTTACTTTTGGTTTCTGTTTCACTCGGTTACTCATAATTTTAGAAAACAGATCAGATGTTTTAGAGAAAACATGCCAGTTCAATTAAAATTCCTTATATTTCTTTTTTCTTTTCTTTTCTTTTCTTTTCTTTTCTAGTTGCACTGACACATTCTATATGGAGTTCAAAGATATATATTTTTATGCATATGTACAAGTTTATTAAAACATGCTGACATGCTTTTAATTTAATTTAATTTATATTTTTACATATTTTCAAACCAAAATTTATTCAGCCACCAGATACATTTTATTTTTCATATTTTTTTTTTTTACTAGTGGGTGCAGGGCACTATAGTTCAATTATGTGATTAAGGATAGCAAAATAAAGTAAACTGTGACATATTATACCCAAAAATACTTACAGTGGACTACCAGTAAAACTGATAAAAATTTGGGACCAAAAATTATTCAGACACTTGACCTGACCATGTTTTGCTTAAGTGTTTTTTTTTTCTTTAATTGCTAATGTGACCTTTTACACCACATACTGAACAAAATTAAGCTTTGTTCGGTAATTGGTTGACCTAAGTTGGTATTATCAATTTGTGTACATAAATTTACCAGCTGACACCTGACAGCTATTCATCCTAATTCATCACATACCTTTCTATAAAAAGTTATCTGACATTATCAAGACGAAAATGTTGAGACGCAGTTTAACTCTGAGTTCTTGTCATATTATATTACCATTTTCTAAACTACAGTGAATAAACGGTGATAATGCTGAAGGTGTCTGAATAAATTTTGGTTTGACTTCACACACACACACAAAACTAAAAATAGGGCAGGTGTTTTCCCTGCTTACAGGTGTTTTACCTGTATTTTGAATTTCATATATGTAATCATAATCAGTTAGAATAAGATAATATAGGGCTGTTACTGATCAAACAAAATCATCAACAAAATTGTACTGCAGTGGGTACCACAGAGAATGTACACGCTGCTCGAATAATTTGCTTTATTCAAAAGGACCAATTTATGAACGGGTAATTGAATTTGCTCAGCTGATTTGTCCACAACAGGGATTCAGTCAGGAACCAAACAGCTCGAAGGTACACAAAACTGAATTGTTTGGAACCATTTCTTTGGTGAAATAGCGCAAAAATCAGTGTCTACAATGTAAGTTTCTTAACATTATTTTGTTTATTGCTAAAAAAAGAAAAGAAAAAAGAAATCAATATTACATTTGCAGTGCTGATGTTCAAGGAAAACATTATTCTTGCTTGATCAATATTGCTTTACCATATTTTTACTACCATATCTTGAACTCTTAAAGTAAATTAACGGAAACCCCCAGTAATTTCATGTGCGTTCCCTGAGAGGTGATAATGAGGATCTGCTCTGTCTGTAAATTCCTTCAGAAAGCAGCATGTACGGCACTTGCATTTTCACAGAGATTATGTACAAATCTAGGACAAACAACTAACATATAATGTTGTACGTCAGTGCAATAACTGAACATTATAGTTTTGCTGAAACACTATAATGGAGTAAGAAAATGTCTTCCTCTAATACATCTATAGGAATGTTGTAAATATGTTTTAAATATTATTTTTTTCTTTCACTCATTTTTGTATTTGACATCCTTGTTGTGACACAGAGAGACCGATGAGTCATAATAAACACCAAATCCGGCATAGAGGGCTTCAGTGAATGTTGTCTTGAATGTGTGTATATGTGTGAGCGTGTGTGTGTCAGAGACGCTGTAATAGGACAGTGTACCGGTCGACCAGTCCAGATACACACCTACTCGATTAGATGAAAATGAAGGGGCGGGTATATCAGTGCTGTTATTATTGTGGCAGGCAATGAAACGTTTATAAAAGCCACTTAGATTCCAAGACTTTTGATTGAATCCAAACATACAGTCACTTCCTCCTTTCCTGCTGATTCCTTTGTATGACACTGATATTTCTGTCCCCGTCCCACTCCATTCAGCCTCCCAGTAACAGCGTCCAGTCAGACCTTCTCCACACAAAACCTGAAGACATTCAAATCTCTCTGGATGATCAGGATACAGCTGATGGTCTTTTGCATGTTTTGCCATCTTTTTGTCCTTACACAAGATGATTTGAGTGTGTGCTGTGTTTGGGTCCAGTGTGAGATCACAGGCATCTGAACATAAAAAAAGAGAGATGAGAAGTACATACAAAACAACAGCACTACCTGTGTATGTATATTTAGACCTACACTTCCGTAGTCCTGCTGTAATCCTGAACTCTCCTCCATGGTTCACACTATAAGCACACACACAAAAATACACAAGCATGATCTCACTTTTCATAAAATAATCTAAATTATTCAAACTGCAGCCACAAACTGTTCAAATTAACCCAATTTTTTTTTTATAATGCTTTATCTGCAAAATAAATATTTTAATATTACGTTATTAGATAACACTGTGAAATATTCAGTTTCATTTTAAGAACTGCATTAACAACAATTTTCAGCATAAAAAACATTGATAATTGTCTGAGGTTTGACAATGTCCATTCACACTGTATTCTATACATCTCTGTTTCAAGACACAAACATGTTCACTTTCTACACCATATAAACACAGCATTACATATTTTACTGCCCACATACTTGAGTATCTTCAGTGAGCAGTTTGGGTTGCTCATTTTGTCACTGAGCAGCTGGACTCCTGATTCTCCTGGGTGATTGTAGCTCAGATCCAGCTCTCTCAGGTAAGAGGAGTTTGAACTCAGAGCTGAAGACAAATAACGACAGCCTTCCTCTGTCACCATACAGCCAGACAACCTACAAACACACATCAACAAATAGATCATCTATAAACACACATCAACAGTCTGATAACCTACAAATGACAGGGCCAGGTCAATGTACAGTGGGGTTTAGGATGTATTTTTACATAAGTATCCACAAGTTTCCTACGCCCCATGAAGCCTTGCATCAAAAGTGGGAGTGTCTTCCGGTTCATAAGTAAATAAGCGGGACGTGACACTCATTCATTAAACAGTTGACAGTAATGATGGGCAAATTAAGCCTAATGAAGTACTGATATTTTCCTCTGACTGTTTTGGGAAAAGATTCAATGCTTAGAGTGGGTCCAAAACAGCGCAATCTGGTGTTTAGTAAATAATAAAGCAGCCAAAAGCCTGTAAAAGAAACACAGTTGGACAAACATTCACCACACATTTGACAGATCGACTCATGTTACATGCACAATATAAGTCTAACAGTGTGTGTGTTTGTTTGTTGAATTTCTGTCTCTTGATATATTCATTTACCCATTAAACTGTGGCATTAAATGCTAGTACGCATATCTATATGATGTAATAGAAGAATAATGTACATATGAAGTGCATATGGCAAATATTTAATTTTCGTGAAATAATTTGTATTTTTCATATTACTTATATGTCTGGGTATTTAAAAATATAAATGACACAGGACTGGAGAGAAAGTGAGGCTTCGTTTGTCACTGGTTTTGTGATTTCTAAGTTAACAGCACAAGCCTCAAATCGAGACTTCATCTGGCACACCCCTTAACACAAGCTCTGATGCCTCGGTTCAAATGTCACATCACTAGTTAACAGTCATTCAAGATTTAGCAATCCAAATTTGCTAACGACGTGGGAGCACAGCTTCGAAAAGCACATGTTGTCCCTGAGAATGACATCTCTCATAAAGGTTTGCAACTTTATAAAGTAAACAATGATCCGAAAAACACTTAGCCTCTCGCTAATTAGCACACCAAATACCATTAATATACTACTGCCGCCTCGCCGGAAGTTGTACCCATGTTCTTTTTACGGTAGCACCCCTCGGAAACAAGTGGATAAAACAATACATTTATTTATTTAATTTAACCCATTACTAAATCAGGGTGGATGGATGGATGCACTTTATTGGACTTCTTTTGGACTTCTACTGAAGAGAAACACCTGCCCACTGCCAATATAAAGCTTAGAAAAGCTTAGAAGATCATTTTTAAAATTACTCCAATTGTAAAATAACTAACCTAGGATGCCTTGATGGTGAGTAAATCATGGGCTTATTTTCATTGTTGGGTGAACTAACCCTTTAAGATATTTAAGACATTTTCCTAAAAATTCTTAAAATAAAACTGGTTAACGATCAAAAATTCTTGCGAGTGAGTCAACTCTTCTCCTTTTACATACCTCAGTATTTGCAGCTTACAGTTTGGACTCTTCAGTCCATCAGAGAGCCGATTCACTCCTGAATCCTGCAGGTCATTGTTACTCAGGTCCAGCTCTTCCAGGACACAGTTTGAGGATTGGAGCTCTGATGACACAATTTCACAGGACTGACCAGTGAGATGACAGCTGGACAATCTGAACAGAACAATGAAAACAAAGCCATCACACAGTAATTTTATTATACAAAGGTTTATTTGCCCTCTTTTATTGTACATGCTAGGGTTGTCCCAAAACAAACAGTTTAGTCGTCTGTATCGATACCAGAGAAATTTCATTATTCTTGACACCAATTTTGACATCTCTGTACAGAAAAGTTTTATGAGGGCAGCTCTATTCTGTCCTCTAGTAAAGCAGGCTTAGAGGGCTGCTCAGGAACAGGATGGTTCTGTCTGAGGAAACAGACACCATATTATGTATGAAATGGGGTGTCAATACCCTGGTGTTAAGGTGTGAGAGGTGGGATTAAGATATGAATGTAATGTAAATGTAAAAAAATGCATTTGCAGTTATTATTTCAGCACACGCTTTAGGGAGAAAGAGGAATCAACTCAAACAATTTATAAGTATACCGATTAAAAAGTAATAGATATCAATGCATTAAGAAAATTTATGACCTATTATCTTTGAAGACTCCCTAAGGAATAAAAAGGAAAATTTAACAACCCACCGGGGAGATCTTCGGTGAGTGAACTGTCAGTTAACTATTAAATAATGTTTAAATATTAAGGGGTGGACAGGGAAGCATACGGCCAAATGCATCTTTGATGATAAAAACAAACATCCCATTATCTGTGGCAGATGAGATGAGCAAGTGTTTTGCAACTGTAAACATTTACTGATTGTCATAATAGATAACAAGTGAGATTACGTTGTTCCTTCATTTTAATTACGCATATGGGCATTTAAATGTAGCCACCTTGCAGTCAAACACATCAAGCACATGTGTGACAACAAACAAATTGAGCTAGCAGTATTCAAGTAGTGTGAGTAGAATGGTTTCTACAATTTTAGTATTGTGTTGGTACCATAGTATGTGTACTGATTTAATATATTGAACATCTAAGATTGCGATAACTACTCATACATAATAAGTAAGAGGCTCAATCCTAATAAATACCTCAGTCGCTGCAGCTGACAGTTTGGACTCTTCAATCCATCTGATAGCAACTTCACTCCTGAATCCCGTAGGTCATTATTAGTCAGGTCCAGCTCTTTCAGGACAGAGTTTGAGAATTGAAGAGCTGATGGTAATCTCTCACAACACTGAGCAGTGAGATTACAGTCAGAGAATCTAGGAAAAAAAGGATGCATGTGAGTGTTCATTTCATTTTATACTTTTTTTATAATTTTATAATTTTATAATTTTTATAATTTTCTAATCCTAATTATTTCAAACAGGCATTAGAGGTATAGGTCACCTAAAAATGAAAATTAAGCCATACCTATTTATTCACCCTCACGTCATTCCATACCTATATGTAGGTGCGATATGACAATATTAGATGTGAAGGATTAAAATGTCTCCAAAATCTGCCTTTTCAGAGAGATAAGTGCTAGAGCACAGATAAGTGCTGTTACAACTGTGCTACTATGCAGTCCAGTGGCTGTCTTTTTGATTATTATTGTTTATTTTTGTTTTTTTCTGAGCACACACCCTTCTTTTGTGTCTTAATTAGATGCATGTCTGTAGAATTAATAGATCTGTGTATTTAGTCTTAAAATGACAGCAGCCTGATACAACCTGCTGTTGTCTGTGTCTTTAACTTTAAACAACAACATATTTTTTTTACTATGCAAAATCTCTCTTTGTAATGTACTGTGGTGTACTCACAGAGCTTTTGTGCAGTTACTCACAGCTGGTATCAGTCTTCTTCTACCCTCACTTGATGTGTTGTATTTCTTCAGATCCAGCTCATCCAGTGGCTTGTCTAAAATTTGAAGCATGTAGGCGATTGTTGAGCAGTGAGCAGGAGAGAGTTTCCTTTCTGAGTGTTTGTCTGATTTCACAAACTCCTGAATTTCTCTGGACAGAGTCTGATCTTTCACTTCCAGCAGACAGAGGAACAGATTGATGGATCTTTCAGTAGAGAGTCCTTGCCCATCTTTGATCTTCTCTTTAATGTACTGTGAGGTTCTCCTGATGCTTTCTGAGCTGTTCTCTGTGTGTGGCAGCAGATCCTGTAAGAGTCTCTGATTGGACTCCAGTGAGATGCCCAGCAGGAACCGCAGGAACAGATCCAGCTGTCCATTCTCACTCTTGAGGGCTTTATCTATTGCTGCTTTATGCAGATAATGCATTGAATCAAAAACCTTAAGGGTCTCCATTGTGCAGCTTAAATAGCAGTAAAACACATGACAAGCAGCAAGAAACTCCTGAATGCTCAGATGAATGAAGCTGTAGACTTTCCTCTGATGAATCACAGATTCTTCCTTAAAGATCTCAGTGCAAATTCCAGAATACACTGAGGCATTGGCGACGTCTATGCCGCTTTCTCTAAGGTCCTTCTCATAGAACATCACATTCCCCTTCATCAGCTGTTTAAAAGCCACATCAGCAAGTTTCACAATCACCTCTCTGTTGGACTGCAGGAGCTTCTCTGGATCTCTCTCTTCATATTTCTGATTCCTCATGTTGATTTGAATCAGCAGGAAGTGAATGTACATTTCAGTCAGAGTTTGAGGGATTTCTGCACTCAGATCTTCTTTCAGGAGCTTCTGAAGCACAGTGGATGAGATCCAGCAGAAGACGGGGATGTGGCACATGATGTGGAGGCTTCTTGCTTTTCTGATGTGTGAGATGATCCTGTTGGCTTGATGCTGGTCACTGATTCTCTTCCTGAAATATTCCTCCTTCTGAAGCTCATTGAATCCCTGAATTTCTGTCAGACGGTTGATGTATTTGGAGGGGATCTGATTGGCTGCTGCTGGTCTGGAGGTGATCCAGATGAGAGCAGAGGGAAGCAGCTCTCCTGTGATGAGGTTTGACATCAACACACCCACTGATGTAGTCTCAGTTACATCAGAAACCTTTTCAGCTTCTGAAAACATCAGTGTAATTCTGCTTTCATCCAGACCATCAAAGATAAACACAATTGTACACTCCTCATAAATCTTTGAGTCCAGATCTTTAACTTCAGGATGAAAGTCCAGCAGAAGTCTCTGAAGGCTGTACTCATTATCTTGAATCAAGTTCAACTCTCGAAATGGAAGCACAAACATGAAATCTATATCTTTATTGGCTTTTCCTTCTGCCCAGTCCAGAATAAACTTCTGCACAGAGATTGTTTTTCCAATTCCAGCGATGCCTTTAGTAAGAACTACCTTGATTTCATCTTTCTCCTTACATTCTGGTTCAGGTGAGGCTTTAAAGATGTTATTGCAGTAGATTGGAGTGTCTTGTGCATGTTGTGGTTTGGCTGTTTTCTCCATTTGTAAAATTTCATGTTCTTCATTCACTCCTTCACTCTCTCCTTCTATGATGTAGAGCTGTGTGTAGATCCTGTTGAGGAGGGTTTCATTCTCTTGGAGTTTGATTCCCTCAAATAAGCTTTCATACTTTTTCTTCATTCTGGTTTTGTGCTTGTCTTTGATTTTCTGTAGTTTATCATCATCTGCTTTCTGCAGGTCTCCAGTCTCCTCCTGTAGGGCTGCCTCTGTGTCACAGTGAGCAAAACCAGCAGAACTGGATGCTCCCATTGTTTGTAGAACAGGATGTGTTTTGGATCTCTTTCTGCAATGAGGACAATCAAATTCTTCTGCTTGTCTGAACTTATCCCAGTAGAAGATAATGCACTGTCTGCAGAAACTGTGTCCACAGGTTATAGAGACTGGATCTTTCAGAACCTCTCTACACACTCCACATTTGGACTGCGCATGGACCTGAAAATTACTCTCACAACTTCTGAATCACAGTAGAAAAACAGAAAATTTTGAATCACAAGAAAGAAAAGTAGAATACTTATTTGCACAAGATAATTAACACCATCCTATGTTTGCACTGATAACTAGGACTAGAGTAGGACAATTTGATTTTTAGAAAACATAGAATAGAAAACATAGAATCACAGAATACCAGTGATAACATTTTAAGTAGGGCAATAAAATCAATAAAATTATTATCAAAAAAAAAAAAAAAAAATCACAATACGGATTTGAGTTGATGATTAGACAGAGTGAGATGTGTGTGATGATTTGGAATGAGAAACTAATGATTCCATGTGTAGTATGATTTTCTGTTTGTGGAAAATTCTGTGACACATTGCAAGACAGAATACAAAGCAGCACAGGCCTATAGCTTAATCCAACTATATGGTCTCACATAGGTCTACCCCCTCATTTAGCAAAATCCAAATGTTTCCATGTTTGGAATACTTAGTTGCCTAATTGTTATTTATTTTGTAAGCAATCTTTGTACTTAGCTTGTGTCTTAATATCTGCACAAAGAGCGACCTTAACATACTATATGAAAAAACAAACAAACAGTGCAGAAATGCAGAAATATAATAAGAATCTTATTAATGCAGAAATATAATAAGAAATATGCTTAATTATTTTAAATATGATTTTAATGGCTTTTAACAAAACAGGCTATTCTTAATGAAGGCCAGCATCACTGATACCATTACTGATGATGTCTCTAATAAATGCATTTTCCCCTCAATTTTAGCCAATAATTATAGTCAATGTTGCAGTGTAATTAATCTAAGTGAACCTAAAACAATATTTACATAGATTATAAATTGTACATGCATAAACTATCAGTTGAATTCAGATTAATCTTTATGCAAGCTACAGAAGTTATTCAGAGACAAACACATTTACGAGGTCACATGGACATAAATTTTGACATAATTTGGTGTTTTATTGTCTGCAAGTGAGAACTTGTGCGCTACTGGCATGCTGTCTGAAGTGGCTGTCTGTGCACGTGAATGTGTCGGACACCTGTGTTCATAGAGAACCTCTTCACAAACAGTGTCCCAGCACTGAATTTATTTCACTTATCATCATGCTTTACATCATGTTCATACTGATCTACTGTAACGCTAGCCAAAAAATGCCAGAAAAAAGAAAAGAAAAAAACATGGATGCTGCATTTGTTATTTAGCATGTTAAACTGACAAAAATTGATCTCACAATTAACGTGTTAGTTCTGACAGCTCTATTGTATTAATGTTTTGTCTTACCTGGGGCCAGAGGCTACAGCTTCAACACTGAATGAAAGTGGAAAATCCATAGATTTGTTACTTTTCACAGACACACAGGTGGCTTCTGGAGATGCTGCAGTGTCTCTCTGCTCCATCTCTTTACAAAAGATAGTTTTGTATCAGCTGTTTTCAACCAGGGGTCTGAGGCCCGCTTGGGGGCCTCAGAAAACTTCCAAGAGGGCCACAGGATGAATTAAAATAATTCAAATTAATACATTATTATTATTATTATTATTATTATTATTGGTAACATGTTAAAATACATAATGGGATAGTTCACCCCAAAAGACAATTCTCTTATCATTTCCACGCCCCCAGTTTTGTTAATACAGAAGTTGGTAAAAAGCAGCTTTGTGGATAAATAGAGAAAACAGAGAAGACAGACAGTTCTCACTTCTCGTTGTGGATTACTCACAGTGATTTTTCATGATTCATGCTCATGTTGCTAATATAACGGATGTAATTTAAGTTCTGTTGCTTTTATATCACATGAAAATAAATATGATGAACAAAATGTCCAAAGTACTTGTTATTTATTGTGAAGACAATCACATTTCTAACCAACGTGTATCTTGTAGTGATCACCAGCGATCGGTTCTGCATAGATTTTGCTCATCTCCCACAAGCCTTTTGCCATCCAACTTCTCTTGACTCGCTCTCATGGCACTTTGATGGTAAATGTCACAGTGATGTGGCGTCAGTGCTGTCTCGAGTAGGACAAAATTTCTAAGCAGCATGCACTGCTTCAAGTCCTTGGGCACTTTTATCCTACATCACCAATGGCTGATAAATATGGCTATAAGCTAAACACTGCTACAGTTTTAAATGTTAAATTGTTTTTAACATATATTTAACACTTTTGAGATCTCAGAGGTCTCAGAGACTTGATATATGAATTTATGGTTTATTACTTAATAATGTGTTATAAATTAATATTAAAAATTAATATAAACAAAGTTTCAAACATGAATAATAATCAGTTAAAGAGACTGAAGAGTACAGAGCATCACCATAATGGACAAACTGTGATATAAACACATTGATAGCAAAATAAATAAATAAATAATATTATTCAGTTATTGTGATTTTCTCAGAAAAAAAAAAACAAACATCACAATAATAAAATGTTAATAAAATTAAATTAAAGATGAAACAGTGTACATAACAGCTGGTAGCACATATGTGAAACAAGCAGAGAGACTGTTCAACATTAAGTGGCTTTGCATATTATGCACAAAAGCCACTGGCACATGCTGTGTTTGGTGGCCCATCTATATCAGTAGAATAACATAGAACAAACATTGTATCAAGTGTCAAAGTATCGTCAAGTTACATTTACCACACACCTTATTTTAACACAAATGAAAAACCATTATAAAAACCCACAATGAAAATCAGTAGTGATTTAGGTTTTTTTTTTTTTTGTTTGTTTTTTACATTGTGGGGATAGGAGCAATCATTTCCAATCTTTTCAGTTATTTTAACAAATGCCAATTAAATAATTTATATTTTTTTAAAAATCCATTCAGTTTGTGGCACATCTACTTTAAGTTATGCGTTTTGGAGAAGCTAGGATGTTTGTGCAAAACAAATTAACACAATATTTTGTACTGGGTTACACTGTTAAAGTATTACTACAAGCCATTCTGTATTATTAACACACCGGGACACGAGACAGATATATCCTACTGTAAAACCAGTATGGAGTACCAATATGCAATATGGAGAAGACTAATCGTCTTGTATAAATTATCTCCGGCATAGAGAGTCTAAAGCTTAGTGCGTATGTTAGCATCTACATCTTCGGCAGACAGCGGCACTGGAGATGTCTATTAATCCATACTATTGGAGATGTCACATTCCGCAATTTTCAGTGATACATGGCACATCTTTTTGTGGTATATGCCAGAATCCACTGGAATGCCACTGAAATCCGGATGTGCCACTAAAAATAGCGGAATGTGGCTTTTTCGAGCAAGATTCCGTGCCAGGTAATGATAAAACGCTACTGGTCAAGCAGGTGATTTCTACATCGTCGTCACAAATCATTTAACATATTTACAGTTCCATCATTTTAAATAATCTAAACAAGAACATGCATCGCACCTTTATAAGGTATAAAATACTTTAAAAGTACTCACCAAGCCAAACTCTCCAGCGGCTAAATTTCCTCGTCAATGGAAGCTGTAACGTTACTTTCACTATCGGTTTCGCGGTGCAACTATTTCAGAGTGAATAGTTTAACAGCTAATCCAAGGAAATTCAGTTAAGTTGTTAAAACCAGATTTAGTTTCTAAAACGAGGATTAACTTTCAGGGTATGATAGCAACCACACCCTATAACTCACGTGATCACGGATCAGGTTAGGCCGGAATCTATTTAGTTCCTAAATATTTTGTTCCACCGGGTGGCGCCTCATGAATATTCATGAAGTTTCCTCAGTTGTGGGCGTGTAAATATTAGTTGATTCGAAATAATCTATTAAATATGTTGCGATATGAGGAGGGTGTCCTCATATTGCTACTTATTTAATGGATTATTTAAAAAAGTAATAAAGTTAAGCATAAACTACAGCAGTTCACATGCATAGTGCATAGTTTGTGTAATATCTTTCTGAGAACCATAAAAAGTTTAAAGATTTTTTTATTTTATTTATTTTTTTTATGTCATCAAATTATTTGGAGTATAAAAAAAATGGAGAAAAAAAAAGAGAGAAAGAAATACTTAACTGGATAGTGTGTACGTTACTTGTTTACTTACAAAATACATGCAAGAAATGTAGCCTTAGCCTAAAGTTTAATAAAGACAGATACTAACTTCATCAACATTACACAAATAAATAGCTTTTAAAATGTTGAAGTACATATAAAAAGACAATGTGATGCTAGTATGTTATTGAGGAATATGCTCATACCAACCTGAAGGTGGTGGTCAAAGGCAACATGGCATGTTAACATTACATCTTTTCTATGGTGCTTTTATTTTCTTCCCTAGGACACTGGTGTGTGTTAATTTATCTTTACATTTAAATTGTCTATAAGTTTTCACATATGGATTACAATTAAATTACTTTTAAAAAGAAGGAAATAATACTGTATAGAGAACAGAACTTAACTGCAGGTCTGGATCTATCTTTTTGATGCAACACTGACCACAATTTGCTGGGATGGGTCCAGATAAGCAGCTTCAGTGCAGAACATGCCCACCTGCACTATGTTTACATTTTAGACATTTTGTATTTTAAAAGACAAGGATGTGACTGAAAACTGGTGTGGAAAGCTTAGTGAACGTTGATGCATTTTAGTACTGCACTGGGGTAGCTGCTGTGCGTAAAAATAGAAAACTTTTTTTTTTCCACAATACATGCACACAGACATATGAACAGACAATATATGTGACTCATTTTCACAAAACTATAAGTGCTGATAACAATGGCAATTCTCATGTTGGCTGAATCTGATTTAGGTTCATTTGTGCTCTCCTGGTCAAACATTAAGTTGATTAAGAAATTATGTTTTAAATATTTTGTGTTATTCTGAGAGCACATTCTTTATTGACTAGATACTGAAGACTGTAAGGATACAGTATGCCATTGTATTCTGTAAATACATCACATGATATATGAGCATGTGCCAACCAATCAGAATCAAGAATTCAACAATGCAGCTGTATTTAATAAATAATTGACTATGGATCCCTGAATTATTGAAAATTTACGCACACTCTCAGCATTACCACCTTGTGTGCACATTAATTTTCAATAATACAACATCTTCAATTATTTGTTACATACACACATAAGCACGCACAAATATCACCTGCAACTCAGTTAACAAAGACAAAGCTTCTCATCCTCCCAGTCACTCCGTGTAACGTGTTGACTTGAAAGAAGTAATTAACAATCAAACTAAAGAGAACAGGAACAGAACCAAATATGGACAAACAGGAACTTAGGCTAGGGGGAAAATATGGAAACAAAATTCCAAAAACCTGACACTCTGACACTCTGACAGTTCACCATTAAGCTCATCAACAATAATCCGAACCCATTCAGCTAGAAATTTTGGGGTAATCTATGATAACCAGCTGACCTTCAAAACTGCATAGCTCAAGCATGAGGGTTTGCACTGCATCACATCAGGAAGAGCCCTTTCCTTACTGAGCAGGCTGCACAACTCCTCATTCCTTATAATTTCTAGACCAGACTATTGCAGTGCTCTTATGGCTTGACTTCCAGCATGTGCAATCAAACCTTGACAACTAATGCAGAATGCAGCAGGCTGGTCAGGTTGGTCAATCAGACCAAGAGAGCCCATATTACACCTCTCCCTATCTCTTTGCGATGGCTATCGGTTGCTACTTGCATCAGATTCAAGACACTGACATTTTTCAGAACCTTCTCAATCACCGTTCCTTTCAAATGATCTTCCTAACCCTATCCGAACAGCCAAATCCCTGACAATATTCAAGAAACAGCTGAAAACTCATCTCTTCTGTGAGCAGTAAACTGACTCTTGTTAGAATAAATGTGTCCCAAATTATAGAGAACAAAAATGGTATGCCAAATGTCCTCTGATGGTCCAATATTTCCCACAGATTTCTGAAGTGTACCTGTGCATACTTTAATGGGTAATACCATCCATAATTCATTGCAATTTATAGGAGGATTCAGTTCAGAACTACAAACATGATTAAAACATAGTGGATGTGTGTGAGATCGACAGTCAAGTACAGAAGTACTGAAGCAGCTGTTCTACTAATTTTATTATTGTCCATACCATGATGTTTTTTGAATGTTTACTTTTAATAGTCTAATTTAAAACATCCATTTTTCTTGTCATGATTATAATGCTATTTAAAGGTTAAAAATGTTTCTTACAATGTTCTACTAACTTAATTTTCACCTAAAATATGTTATTTGACTATTTATTTTTAATATTCTAAGAAAGTTACATTTTCCGGTTTTGTTGTTGTGATTATAATGTTATTTATTTGTTTAAATTCTTGAAACATTCAAGTTCAAATAAAATCATATAGATGTTCTGAGAACATTTTCTCAAAACATTTTCTCTCTACATTATGACAATGTATATCAGATATTATTAAAGGGGTCATCAGATGCAAAGTTCACGTTTACATGTTGTTTGAACATTAATGTGTGTTGGCAGTGTATGTACAAATCTACCCTATAATGATAAAAATCCATGCAGTGGTTTTTAATTAATCAGTAAAAATAATATCCCCTTTTCCAAATCGAGCCATTCTCAGATGCCGCTGCTGCTGTGGGTATGTCGAAAACCTCTGATTGTATTTTCTCCCTCAACTTCAAAATCGTCCTATATTGCTGTTTTACCTTTTTTGTTAAGGGTGTTTGATCTTCTTTGCATGTTCACTTTGCAAAGACTGTGTTGGAACTTCTGCAGTGATGTAGGATGATTTTGAAATGATTTTTGAAGTTGAGAGAGAAAATGTAATCGTTTTTCGACATACCCTAACTGTCTTGAGGCAGAATACACAGACAGAGCAAGACAAGACGAGCATTTGAGATTAAACATTACTTAAATTTTTAATCTCAAACGCTCAAAACGCTGAAAATAACCGTTCGTTTCACTAGATAAGACCCTTCTTCCTCAGCTGGGATCGTATACAACCACATTTGGGATCGTTTGAAGCCGCATTTAAGCTGCATTTTGGAAGTTCAAACTCGGGGCAGCATATCAGTCCATTATATGGAGAAAAATCCTGAAATGTTTTCCTCAAAAAAAAAAACAAAAAAAAACAACACAATTTCTTTACGACTGAAGAAAGAAAGACATGAACATCTTGGATGACAAGGGGGTGAGTACATTATATGTAAACTGTTGTTCTGGAAGTGGACTTCTCCTTTAACATCTTCCTCTTTAGAAATATGGGAGAAGATATTTTAAACATCATTAGGGACTAAAACAACACTAGACCCCAACTTTTCATGTATGGACAAAAGTAAGAAATACAAAAAAAAAACAAAAAACAAACACTGACGTGTTTTTTAAAAGTGCAAGTGCACAAGCATCATAATACATTGCCACAACATAGGTAAATGACTGGGTGTGGTCCACTGGTTCTGACAGCATACGCAGCAGGAGATACTGACATTTAACTATCAAAAATACTGTGAATACATTGGCATGCCCTTACATTTAATTAAGATTAGCTCTGATAGTCTCCAGGGGACCTGGGAAAAATGTCAGCACCCAATTGCCTCTGGAGGGGGTCTCAGCAGCTGGCAAGAGGGCTACAATGACTGCTTCTGCAAAATAAATGATTAAAAAACTTCGCTGCACTTTGATGAATCATAGACAGATAAAGTCAGCTAAGAACATCACTGACATAGCTTTTGAAACAGTTCTTGTCATGTTTTGTTGTTCTGTCCTCTTGTAGTGGTTATAATGTTCTTAGATTTCCTCTTCTGCCACGTACACACATCAGACACTTTTATTAGGTACACTTGCTCATTTATACAAATGTCTAGTCATGCAAACATCAGAAATGGAGAAGAAATGTGATCTAAGTAACTGTGATAGTGGATAATAGAGGTTTCTGATAGGAAGTCTGTGGCAGAAGGACTTTACATTCCAGGGATCTTGTATTTCAGGGTTCAGTAAGTCATTCAAAGTTCAAGCCCATTGGTGTGAAGAGGATTTGGGTCGCAACCCACATAAATCTGTAGAGGGCATTCCAGTGCCAGAAGGGTCAGGCAGATGCTCAATTTCCACTTCACCTCTGTACCAGCCTGGCAGAAAGTCTAGCTCTCCATACAAAACATTCAGATATTTCTAGATACATTGGTCCCTTCAACATTACAGAATAAATAAACCCAGTTACATACCAGCTCTAGTTACTTTCATACTACTGCATTACACCTTTAGTACCTTCCATGTATCTGTTTTTCAAATGTCACCATTAAGGATGCACAATATTGTCAAATGTTATCGGAATCGACAATAAAGGCTCAATATGAGAAAATATGCTGATATGTCTTGCCGATAAGACGAATAACTCACATGTGCTCAAGGTGTGCTAGCGAAAAGATCACAAGATTCTTGAAGCAAACATTTGTCTGAATGGTGATTAGATTCACTGTTTTGGATCATTGCATTTATTATGAGAATGCAGTAAATATATCAGTATCGGCATCAGTTGACAGCTGAAATAAGTTGAAAAATAGCAGCATATCAGATATTGGTTATGCATCCCTACTCACCTCTGTCTCCTTCCTCCTCAGAGTCCAGTGAGGCAACATAATGCAGTAAGCCAGGAAATTAACATTTTTTGAATATGATGATCAGCATAAATTGTACTTATTTTGTCTTCTGGGATTTTTTTTTTTTTTATGCATCTTCCTTTTCAAAAAAATTCACCCGTAGGCTCTTAATGAATAATTCTTGTGCATCTGTGAATATTTGCTCCTTTTTGTGTACGAGTCCCTCAGTTGTGAAACGATGGATCTCAAAATCATCCAGTCACTGCTGGAAAGGGAGTTATGAATTTTCCATCTGTATCTATATGTCAGACTATTTTTATTATTATGGTGCTCCTTTTACTCTCATGAGAAGAACTAATTTACCCTCCTCTGCTCTTCTCAGTGGACTACCGTCGACTTTGGCCTGTTCTCACCACTAGCATCTCTGAATCAGGAGTACCAAAAAAGGAACCACGTGACTTGGAAAACAGATTTTTAACAACTTGTTTCAAAGCCTTTAATTGCCTGACAATATTGCTTGACATCATCTTCTGCCCTCTCCTCAATCAGTAACCTGCTGTGAAGATTGCACTGGGAGAAGGCTGATCCCCTAAGCTGTTCTATTCCTCAGTGGGGGTTAAGCTTACTAATGGAGCTTCATTTCATGTGAATACTATGTTCGTACTATGTGAGTGTCATGTTGCACACTTGCACTAGTGTGTTATTTCCCACTCTATACTGATGCACACTCAGTGACATCTTTACAAACATGCAAATTTATGCTAAATAGATCTGTAATAGCTAGTGAGAGATATATGTTAGCATTCCCATTTGTTTCAATGGAACCTGTTCTTTGAGTGCATGCAGCAGTGGAAGTATGTGACCTGGATGCTATCAGTTTTGCTTATTGTGACTTTTCCTTTTGAACCATTACGTGAGCCATAAATGACATGTGACAAATTACTCTGGGATAGAACATAACATCCTGAAGAACGATGGCACAAAAAGAAGCACTCAACTAGTGACTATCATGACAGCTCATGAGCTGTGGTGTCAAAGATTTTCTAGATAAGTAAAGATGATTGTCTTTTTCTTTTTCCAGAAAAAAAAAAAGTCAAAATTAAGTGAAGCAAAAAAAAAAATCTGTCAATGGTGTAAGCAAAATAACCTTGTCTTTTGTTTGAAATAAGATTATTTTGTGTGTTCTAAGAAAAAAACTCACTTAATTTTGACAATTTTTTTTTTCTGAAAACAAGACAATAATTTTTACTTGTCTAGAAAATCCTTCTTGATTTAAGATTTTGTAGCTATCTTGGCTGGAAACAAGACAAAAAAAATCTAAGTAGGAAAAGCATTTTGTGCAGTGTGCAAGTAAAATGTGTTATTTAGAGCTATTTAAAATCCAAACACTACTAAAACAAATAAGACAATGTATTTGCAATTTATAAGTTGCTACTCTTTAGTGGTAGTCCTGGACAAACAGGCTTTTTGCCAGAATAGTTACGACCAAACACTGAATTCAGGGATTATATTGCTATTCCTAACATACTATCAAAACATACTATCAGCACAATACAATCAAAACACCTACTACTACACTCCAGGTAGTATCAACATGCAAGAATTGATTTTTTTGTTTGTACCTTAATGACTGACATATTATGATGGTTCACAACCCACTATAAAACGTGTACCTGGTAATGGTTGATTGATATATAATGCATATATGAAAATGCATGTGTGACCTGCCAGTGAATGTATACAAAGTCTCATCAACTGATTTAAAAATGAAGATTGTACTTTGCAGGTTTCCATAATGAGACTAAGTGTTTGGTAAGTGTTAATATCTGTGATTTTTTTGTGTCTAGCAGTCTAATTACAGTAATACAGACTAATTACAGTCCTGAACTTGAAGTTCAGCCCAAAGGATACTGATTTTACACTTGGTGTGAACAGAACATTTGTCTGTGTTTTGTTTAATTGCAGCATGCTTGGTATAAAAGGTTCTTATACAGAGTATGTAATAATTAGAAACACTTCATGGAATTTAAGAGTAAGGTTACAAGCTTAATTATTTAGATAATTTAAACATAAAATGATTAGTCTGTAATAGTTTGAAAGTAACTTGTATTCCAATTGTTGTACTGAAGAATATATCCATAACATATATGCAACTAAATATTCTGAATGAAAGGGTTTTCACTCTTTCTTTCTTTCTTTTGTTAATATGACCCAGAGGAGGAACAAGAGGAATTATAAAAACCCATCTGACATTAATATCTAACAAAAGACCATCATCACTGAGAGTTAAAGTTTGAATGCTTAATATTTTATCAGTGAAAGTCATTACATTTTAAATAACTGATATAGTCTGTATTTTTTCTTTAATTTCTTATATGGGATTACTTGATTAACAACCCATTTTAGCACGGTTTTTAAATAATGTCAGTAAATCAAACACTAAAATGAATGAAATAGGCGGTAATGGCTCTGCATCGCTCTTGACGCGCGTCATGGGAACGGCGAGGGGCGTCAACTGCGCGCACAGGAGACATTTACTAGACCGATTCATCCGAACCTTCGTGAGACAGATGAAAAAGACAAGCTCGAAGTGAAGACCGTGAAGCTCTCGATGGGTAACCATCACTGCGATCACAACATGACCCGCGAACTCACGGTCAGTAACTGGACCGCAGTGAGGAGAGACGCGGGGTTCGCGGGTCCGGTGCTCGCGCTGCTCACGGTCATGATGGTCATACTGATTGCTGTAATCGTATGTGGCAACGCATTGGTCATCGTCGCCTTCAAGATGGACAGGAGTTTGCGCAAACAGAGCAATTATTTCCTACTAAACCTGGCTATCTCAGACTTTCTCGTTGGTAAGTAAAGTTTAGAGAAAAGTTTAATAAATGGTCTTTTTTTAAATCTCCAGTATAGTCAGTTATACCGACGATCTTCAATGTTCCAGCGTTCGTCAGTATTCAAGGATGAATAAAATTTAATGTAAACTGATGTAGGTTTACAATGTGCAGGATTGGTCTGTCTAAAATACTGCTTTCAGAAAATAAATAAAATTAAGATTATTTTGAATGAACACTTAATTAGTAAGATTTATTATGATTTATTATCTTCAAACCATAATCAAACCACTATCTTAAGCATTTTAGCGAGAATATATTAAAATATCACATGCATACTTTTCAATTAAAATAATTTGTCGTGTTCACTCTGAATAACGGTAATTAATTAATAATGTGCACATAACAAACGAGTTGTGATGTAGGTAGATCACTGAATCAGTGTGAGATGAGTGCAGCTCTGCTTCTCTTATTCATCACATCTACATGCATTTATTTGGCTAAAAAATAATATATTACATTATGTTTGGTCCAGCATTAGCATGTGCATGGGAAATAATGTCCTCAGTGGATTTGCTTCCAAATGTTTTTGCATTTTTCTCCCCATGTATTATGTCAGAATTGTGCCTTGTCATATCTGCATGTTAAAAACTGCCCTAAAGTAATTAATCACTGTGATGTTTTGTTTGTGTCCACCTTTGTCTGCTCCTGTGACAAAATCTTTAAGTAGCTAAAAAATTACTATTGATATCACAGTATAAAAAATCATTAAAAAAATCTAATTGTGGAGAAAAGCAAATAGTGTAAAGCTAAAAAGCAATTGCATGAAATTCCTTTCAGGCAAATCAGTCTTAGTTATCTGCTTGAACAATCAGAATCTCTGTTTGTCAATATTTCTGTTTGTCGGTATTATTGCAAACCAGGAATAACACTGTGCAAAGATAGGAGTGTTCTACAGTTGTGCTGGTTATGATACCATGAAATGAATGCTTATTGCACATTTATACAATCAAACATGCTTCATTTCATACCTTTATTCCTACACCTGTTGCTGTTGGTCCTAGGATTTTGTGGATACCCTGCAAAATGATTTTGGTAACACTTTCTATGAAGCCCGTATTTATAACTTATTATAAGGGTATTCTTAGGGCATTATAACAAAAGCATAATGCATTATAAAAAACCTTATAGTATGTTGTATCATCTCATGAGTATTCATAAGAACAGTTTTAATGTATTATAATTTTTACTTATTTGTGGTTATAGCTTTTAAGAGTATGATTACCTCCTCATAGTTATAACATATTATAAGTCTCATATCTTGCCATGTTAAGCATGTCACTTTACTTAAAGCATACAAAGACCACTTATAAGACCATCAAAATAAAACATAACATAATGTAAAAAAATAAATGTAATATGATATAGTCCATTATAAATTAAGTAGATTTTATATGCTGTCCATTGTTATAAATAATTATAATCTTAAAAGTTATAACCTCAAATACTCAAGTATTATAATGTATTATATTTGTTGTTATGATTATTCATGAGATGATATAACGTATTATAAGGTTTATAATGCATTATGCATTCATTATAATGACTTATACCATTATACCATTATACCATTATAATGAAATACCATTCAACATTCTTGAATCAAGATACATGTACTTGAGAAGCAAAATGAATTATGATATAAAGTCTTGTCTTAAAAGATAAAATATCTGCCAGTGGGGGAAGAAAAATGATCAAAAGGAATTCAAAAGGAATAATAATTCAATATAATATAATTCAACAGAAATATAAGATTATTTATTTAATTCTGTACTTACAAAAAAAAAGCAACCTAATATGTGTATCTTGTAACATTTTTATGTTAGGAGTTCAAGGTTCCAATCTGTCCTAATGTAATGTTCTAATACTAAAACTGATAAGCCAAAAGCTTATATATATATATATATATATAATATTATATTAATGTTGTTTTATAAATTACTACAAAAGGTGAAGGTTTATAACCAGAAACAGTATACCATGATGATAGTTCATCATTAACAATTCAGGAAATCCTCAGAAATACTGACACATTGAACTCATTCAATAGATATATCCAAGGCAGTGTATTATACCTAGAGAAGGCTCAATGACTGCTGATTGGCTTGCTGGCATGTGACAGATGCAAAACGAAGTATTTGCTTGTATTGGTGTAGCAGTGACTGCTTTTATAATTCTGAACTGTTTTTCTAGAACTTCTTTGACGTTTCTTTGACTCCCATTTCCCACTGTAAACACTGACTAATTGTCTGCAATTGGATATGTGCACCTTCGATGGAGTTTTTTTTATTATACTCTAATGAACTCTATTGTACTCTACCGCATTGCTATAATAAATATGCACATATGGATCTTAACGAGTGATTACACAAGAGATCTTCTCTGCCTGCTGGAAACTATATTGCCTCACATTATTTTTTTTATGCAGCTCTAGTCAAGAATAACATTTACAGTTTTCTCATTCATAAGTGATTTTTATTACATCGATTACACTTTAGTTTGGGGTTCAGTTCTCACTATTAACTAACTATATGACTTTTGCCTCAGTTAACTCCTAATTTTTGGCTTACTAATAGTTAGCAAGGTAGTTGTGAAGGTTAAGTATAGGGTGGATTAAGGGATCTGAAATATTAATTATGCAGAATAAGACATTAATATGTGATTTATAAGTACTAATAGACAGCCAGTAATATATAAGTAATATGTAATAGTAAGTAATAATAATAAGCAATATGCATGCTACAAACTTCGTTATTACTGTGCACTATTGTTTTGTACTAAATTTTACCCCAGGCATATATTTCATAACCATAGCACTTATGATTTGTTCTCTTCTGAGAAAATACATTTTCCTAGAAAAAGTTGCATGAATTCATCCTCAGATTCAAGACCTCGCACAAGTCTTGCGACCTCGACACATAATACCAAATTAAACATTCCAGCCATAATTCACCATTTCTATAGGATCCATGCAATCTGGAATTTCAGTTGAGAGCAAAAAAAATTCCCACACAGATTTTGGGTCACACAGATTCACAACATTGACCAGCAAAAAGCTGCTTGGTTTGAAAGTGTTTTCTGTGTGAGCTGTGCTTTATACATCTCTGCATTATTACAATAGACAATGGAGCTCTTTTGACCATGCAGTTGTTTTAATGTGACTGCATGTTTACTCTTGAAATTGCAATCACTGTGTAACCACAGCAACACATTATTAACTGAACGGACAAATAGACAAAATGCTGTTACAACAGATATGAATTATTCAGAAATTATTCAGCTTAAACAGAATGACTATAATATTGCTTTCTGATTGGTGTTTCCCACAGGTGCCTTCTGCATACCCGTGTATATGCCCTACATCCTGACAGGGAAATGGATGCTGGGTAAAGGACTTTGCAAGCTGTGGCTGGTCGTAGACTACCTTCTCTGCACCGCGTCCGTCTTCAACATCGTACTTATCAGCTATGACCGCTATCTCTCCGTTACAAAAGCGGTGAGGCCTAATTTTATGCACAATATTTTTAATATAAACCAATCTATAGCAGCGTACTCACTGTGATGCAGCATTCTTAGCTCATGACAACCGTCCGGCTGGTGATAAACAACAGCAACAAGCACTAGTAATGAAACTCATTAATAGAAATACACGCACAGTCACTTGATTCAATTTGTTTTGTTCGTTTTAATCAGTCTGACTCATATGAAAGCAGAACCTGGACACAGACTGTTATGAGTTATCACGTATTATTTAGAAATGGTCAAGATAATGAAACTCTTGCTTCTGTAATAACCACCAAAAATGATAAAATGCTTATCAAGAGTCTGAGAATTATTGCAAACTTCGTTAAACAATTTACACAGAGAGCCAAACTGCATGTAATTCATCTGCATGGAAACCCAAGGTTTAACTAGGATTTAGCCAGATTTACTGTTTTTCAAACGACATGTACTAGGGAATGGGCAGATATTTAAGCAGCTATGTTTGATATTGATGTATTGAGGGAATAGACTGTCACATAAAATATCCTAAATGTTTTAGTATCATAAACAATTTATTTAAAATGGATGTTTGTGAACATCACAGCAGTCATTCATCAAATGACACATAATCTGGCATGCAGTGTAACTGCACATAATTTCTGCAATTTAGGTGTCTGGATAACATCTCTTTTGACACTTTTCTGGTCAGATTATCCTTTGTTTAAAGAATTGCGTTGTCACTAATGGCAGCAGCGCACCTGTCCTACTTCCGTTAACCTTTCTAATGGTAATGCAGGTCTGATAGTTGGTTTTTGTGAGGATATGCTTGGCTTGAAATCACTGTCACGCCGCTCCCAGCGGTAAAGCTGGGATACGTCTCATGACAGGAGCGGGTGGCAGGACAATGGAGCCCCACTGGCAGCTCATGATAAGTCAAAGCTGATGCTGATTGTGCCTCCTCATCACTGGCATTAATACAATGCTAAATCCCATGCATCCAGGCATCTTTAAAAGGCACTGATGTAGTATGTTTTGTTCTTGGGGTTGGCAAAGCTCATTTTTCCTTGGTTTCTGTCACACTGCAGAACACATGTGATGAGATAAAAGTAGGATTGAGTTGTAGTAAAGTATAATGTGAACAAGCAAATGTCCACACCCTTGAAAATATTTTTTCATTATTATATGCCTCAGAACAAGCATTCAATCCATGTCAGAACTATCTGTATTTATCAGATCACGCCGACAACACCTAACAATCATAGCAATTCCTCAGAATTAGTGAGACTACAGAATGTGGAATCTATTGGCCTTATCTATTTGAATTGAACACTGGGTTAATGCTGGGTTAAAAACAGCCATTGCTGGGTTATTAGGCAACCCAGCACTTTAAATATTGGACAGAACACTGAGCCGGTGTTGGGCTGCTGTTTGACAGGGAAACTGCGAATCTCAGACCGCCGCCTCGTGTTTCACTCTAAGCTGAAAGATTTCATGAATAATGGGTTACTGCCATCTTGGGAATGTGTATGACACTCTTTAAACTCTTGAGATCATGGTCTAATGATAAAAGGTATCATTCTCCACTCTTAAGAGATTCAAGAGTGTCATACTCAGTAGAAAGGCCTTTCCATTTCTTCCATTGGCTGACTGGATGGAAGACCTATACCACAGATCATCTGCATGGCTTCAGGGTTTCCATTCAAAGTAACTTTGATAGTGCGCTGTAGTGAATGAGCATGCAGCTGAACTGAACCAAGACGATAATAGGGTTAAAATGGAATTCTTCAAATCTGGCCCTTGGGTTCCACTGTCTTGCGGAGTTTAGCTCAAACCCTGATCAACTTGCCTATCTGCAATTTTCTAGTAATTCTTAAGACCTTGATTAGCTTGTTCAGCGGCATGATTAGGTTGAGGTCCAGATTTAAAGAACCCTGATTTAAAAACTACATGTATAGGGAGCAGCATGCAAGCTCGCTGGTCATGTCAGGAGGTGATCAGCTCATGCTATGCACCTCACTGGCTGACAGATTTATCATGCGTGCTTGAACCTCATTGGTTCTTGTGCAGCAAAGAAGTACTGTTGAACTTCCATATTTGATGTGCAATATGCATGTGCATTGATCAGAATTTATATGTGAATAAAATTATTTATTAATTAATTATTAATTAAATTCGTTCATCATGCATTTGTGTCTCTTCAGACGGTTTCCATTAAACCGCTTGATTGATATGAATTCAATTATAAAAGCAATCTGTCTGAATTAAGTGGCTAAATGAACTTTTTGAAACTTACATTTTATTTAGAAAAATTTAATTGCATAGATTTTCAATGGATAGGTATTAAAAGGTAACACTATTTTAAGGACCAATTCTCACTATTAACTAGTTGCTTATTAGCATGCATATTGGCTGTTTATTAGTTATAATTATTATAAAGCACATATCAATGCCTTATTCTACATGACCATACTCCAGAGCCATTAATCCTACACTGTAAAAAAAGAATCCATAAAATTGTGGTTGCTGGAATTTTACTGTAAAAAATACAGTAGCAACATTTAACGTTTCACGGTTTTCTCTTAAATTTACAGGTAAATACCGTAATTTTCTTAAATGATATAATGTTAATGTACCAACCTATTACAGTACTGAAATCTGTTTTGTACCTTTACATTGTTATACATTGATAACCAACAAAAGCAGGTGGTGATGAGAAAGTCACATGATGAACCGAAGCTCATCACAAACAGCTTTTAAATACTAACATATATAGAAGGTGCACATTGTCATTCACACAAACACTAAACACCATCATGGTAACAGACATGAAACTGAAATAATGCAATAAACATTCATTTAAAGGGGTCCTATTATGCTTTTTCACTTTTTGGATTTTTGACAGTGTGGTGTGTATGTTTGGGCATAAAAAAAGATCTACAAAGTTACAAATCTCAAAGTCCACTCCAAAGGGAGATATTTAGTTTTTAAAAAATCCCTTTTCAAGAATTACAACGAACGGCTCTTTTGGACTACAGCGTTTGTTTTCCTGATGCTATGATGTCACAATGTGGTATCCCGCCTATACAGAAATTCAAATCATTGACGGGTGGGGAGGGATGAGGTGGGGGATTAGCCTGACATAGCATGGACAGCCGCTTCTGGGATGCTTCAGTGAGCCGCAGGGCGGCTGGTGTAAACACAAGCATTGACATAAGTGGCCGCGATCTACTCCAGTTTCCGCGTCGGAGCTGTGCCGTACAGTATAGAGGGTGGAAACACATGTGAGCTGCGGCTGGTGTAAACACAAGCATTGACTACAGTGACAATCATCTCCAGTTACCGCGCTGGAGCCGCGCAGTAGACGTGTGCAGTGTGTGGTAAGAGATTAATTCATTATACAGTGTAGATAGTTTCACTATCCTTATGATGGAGCTGGTTTTGGGCATGCAAATAATTAAAGGGGTCATCAGACACCCATTTTCCACAAGTTGATACGATTCTTTAGGGTCTTAATGAAAAGTCTATAATATACTTTGGTTAAAAATTCTCAATGGCTGTGTAAAACAACACCCTTTTTACCATGTCAAAATCAGCTCTGCAAAAATCATCCCATTCTGGTCGAGGCTTCTTTAAATGCAAATGAGCTCTGCTTGTCCCACCCCTCTCTTCTCTCTGTGGAGTGACGAGCATGTTTACTTTAGCCACGTTTAGCCACGTTTAGCCACGTTTAGCCGCTAAAATTGCTAACTAGCACTTTATTAGGAAAGGCGATCTCAAAGATTCATAAAAAACCCTTATACTCACTTATGCTGTAAGTGAAGCTGGATCATGAATGATTTGCGCAAACAAAGACAGATATATGTAGATCGGGAGGCGCATTCCCTTCACAAACAAACGTAATCCACTGCATCTTCAGCGGCTCAGATGTCGGGAGTAAATGACGACCACTACGTTCATTATTACATCCAGCAACACAACACCTCAATCACTCGATTCTTGTCTAAATTACATCCCTGCTCCGGCATCAAAACATGGAGGTTGGACTGTTACAACTGGTCTGAGGTAAGAGCTCATGTCAATCATCTATCGTGGGAGCGGCCTCTGTGGCTGTGACGCCACAACGACAGGCATCTGAGAATGGCTCGATTTGAAAAAGGGGATATTATTTTTACAGATTAATTTTTATCATTATAGAGTAGATTTGTACATACACTGCCAACACACATTAATGTTCAAACAGCATGTAAAAGTGAACTTAGCATCCGATGACCCCTTTAAATAAATTAGCACAATAATGATAATATCATGTATCTGCGATCTTGCAGGCTGATGATAGGACCAACACTACTGTAGCGTATTATTTACTCACCCTCCATGCATCCTATGTATATATGACTTTCTTCTTTCAGACGAATGCAATCGGAGTTATATTAAAAATTATCCTGGCACTCCAAAGCTTTAGAACAGCATAGACTGGTGTTTCTCTTCTTCAATCCAATGCAAATTCACATAAAAGGTCACTAAAAGCTAAATTTAACTAAAATTAAAATTAAAAAACTAAAATTAACACAGGGAATTCTGGGAATTATTCACTACAAATTGTACAATCTTTTTACCGTTAACCATTTAACAGGTTTTTACTGTAGCATTTTTACAGTTTTTTACCGTTAAATTCACGGTCATTTTTTACAGTGTACCCAGTACCTAAACATGAATACTTCTTTACTAACTACTAAAGGGCACCTATTATGCAAAATTAACTTTTATATGTTGTTTAAAACATAAATGTGTGTTGGCCGTGTGTGTACCCTAACCACCCTTTGTTATTAATCCCCATAAATCATAAGCAGTGTCTCAGAGCTTATCAATCACAGAATGAATGAAGTGACATCACACTTTACAAGCCCCACCCACAATTGTTGATGGACATTAGCAGAGACCCCGCCCTGATTGAGGGCACACAATCCGCCACGTTTATCTTGATGCTAGAGCATTTAAAAGCAGCATTCAAGCAAGAAATGTCATCTTATTACAGTTATAGAAGTTGTTCAGTCCGGAGCAGAATGATTTTCTGCTTTTATTGTATTGTTTGGGTCATGTTAACAGTGTACACCCAAGCAGCAGTATAGGTTCTATATATCACGCTACTGTCACTTAATACTCAGATCTAATATAAACATGCCATATCTTTCCCCAGCTGTTTCACTTCACAGACATAACCGACTGTGTTTTTGTAACTTATGCATGTTTTTCACATAAACTTGTGTGGAAGAGAACCTAATTCAGTACTCAATTGCCATATGACAGCTGCTTTCTGTTCACATGCTTCAGATGTGTGCATCCAGAACAACTTATATCAGAAGTTTAAACTAATATGGCTTTAAAACATATGATTTCAGCATGATATACATGATAATCGAAACATGTTTTTTGGCAGAGATCTGAGATAAGAGCTGAAATTGCACAGCCCTGTTCTGGAAAAGGGGGCGGGGAGCAGCAACTCATTTGCATTTTAAGAGACATGCACAAAAACAACGCATTTCTGCTTCCACTCGAAATAGGCATTTTCAAAATAATATAATAAATGATCACAGACACTTTCTGGGGACACCTGAGATTTATATCACATCTTGTAAAAAGGGGCATAATAGGTGCCCTTTAATAAGCAGCAAATTAGATGAGACAAAAGTCAGTTAATAGTTAATAGTACAAATTGGTCCCTAAACTAAAGTGTGACGCAATAAAATATTTCATTTGTATTACGAAGAAGACGGACAGTCATTTGGAATGGATGTTAGATGGAATGGGCCTTTGCATTCATTTTAATTGTAATAGGTTGTATATGGTGCTGCAAGATTTGTTCCAAAAGTGGTCTATATATAACAGGTGAATGAAAATAAGTGGGCTCAGTCAGGCAAAAAATAAAGAAACAAATAAATAAATAAATAAAGAATAAAAGAACGAAAGAATGGATGAATGAATGAACAAATGAATGAATGAATGAATAGATAAATAAAAATGAACATGCTAAAATGTGCTGATGTGCACAATAAGACCAAGACCTTGTATTAAGAAACCTGGTTTGATATTTGTATCATTATGGACAGCAAGCCAAATATGTTTACCTTTATCCACATATGCTTTTATTAATCTCACCTAAAGACAGTGGAGATCACAACAACACACCTACTCTCCTCTCAAACTAAAGGAATTTTTAATTAGCTTTTAAATTTTGGGGGCGTTTTGATCTTTGCTCACAGCACAAAAGAAAAATCACTACACTTAACAGAGCATAACTGAAATAGTGCTTGACCACAATACTTGTCGAATTTTGTATTTGTATTTTTCACAAATGTTGAATGAAACATTTCAGAAACAAATTTCAGCACGTTCTCACCCCCAACTCGTCACATATTGACACTTGGTCAGGACCCTTTGCCGTTACTTTTTGACACACAGGGTACCCCTTTAGCATCATTTTTCGACATGTAGGGTCCTTCATTGCTTTAAAATTATAAACCCTTGGCGTCATAATGCTGATGCAAAAGGCACTGTGAATTTTATCGTCGTGATTAAGTTATATTTTGGGTAATAGTATTGCCATTATTGCATATATGTTGAGGTGTGAGGAAGTTTTATTTACATTTCATTATTTACACATTTACAAGCACGTAACCCAACCCCTGCCCCTAAACCTACCATTTGTCAATAAAACACAAGATACAATCAGCAGATACAGCTACAGTCATAATTTATTCAAAAGTATTAATATTCCAAGTCTTCCGAGGCAAAACGGTTGATTTGTGAGAGGAATGGACACAATCCATTTTCGTCCTCAAGCTCAGTCTGTTTGTGTGTAAATAAATTTAAAAAAGGCCGCCTGCCAGAGGAAGCGTTACGTCAGCCTTGGTTGTCAAATGCCATTGGCTCTTGTGTGTCTCGTGACCGAATGCGTCATGTTAATGTTCGGGAGTATCTTTTTGAATGAGATGTGAGTTAACGGAGTTAACGGAGCAGGATCACTTTCAGTGTTTAAAACCTTATGTTTTACTTCCTTCTTTGCACATGATATTGTACGCTTCAGAAGACTCAGAATACAACACGACTTGTTTGTAATGTTTTTATACTGCTTGTTTATGGTCAGTTTCTGCAATAAATACCTGTGACTATATTTATATTTGTCTGTTATGTATTTTATATTGTTCAGAAGTGGGTACGTTTAGGCTAATGGTGGGTTTAGGTGCTCCAATGAAAGTATACATTTATATAAAATTATTAATTAAGGCAAACAGCTGAAATCAATGGAGGACCCTGCACATACAAAAGTGACGCTAAAGGGGTATGCCAAAATGCCAAAAGGTCCTGACCAAGCGTCAATATGTGACAAGTTGGAAGTGAGAACGTGTTGCATATTTAAGTTCACTACCTTGACTATTTTCTGCTCTTCAATAAGAAGATCCACTGAAAATTACATTATCAGTGGTGCAAAGTAACTTTAAGTGTATTAGGCAGCAACAGGTGTGAACAGGTGGGCTAGGACTGTACTTTATTGTGTTTTAAAGAGAAGGCATTTTTGAATGGATGTGACATGAGATGATCTTCCCAAATCTAGCTAAACTACCTTTACTGTGGGGTTAAATCTGTCTAACTAAAGAAACATCCTGAGATGCCCCGGGAACAGAGATTTACAAAGCAGTGAATATTGTGGAATATTTACTTCAAAGCTTTCTCTGATGTTTGGTTAGACTCAGGTCAGAAAGCGTCCTTGAAAATGTCTTGTTTTGTTTTCCCACACAAGCTCTTAACATCAGAGCAAAGATACGAACACAAATCACAATACGTAACGTCTGCCTTTAATCTGCAAGACAGCCATGTTTGATCTCACAGACTGCGGCTTCAGCTTCAATCAAAGCCAGTGAAGGAAGAAAGATTCATGCTATCATTGGCAGCACTATGATAGTGTGCGCACACACTCGGATGTGTGTGTACCAGCAAAAGAAAGTGTTTGTCTTCATTCCCTACTGTGCGCTTGCACGTTTATTTTCTGTGTTTGGTTCAGTGGAGCAATGCCACACTTTGTTGTTTTGAAATTAATTATGCCAAGAGTTAAAGATTTTTAATTAACAGTCTATTATTTATATCTCAGTCTTTTTCTTACATCTTGATAATTGATTTCTTTATTGATTTTTTTTTTCTAATTTATTTTTTATTTCTTAACTGATTTATCAAATGATTATCATCAAATTAGTTCCATATTTGGACCTCCATATTAACTAACTCAAGAACAGCTCTGTGCAATTCCTTCAGTAAATAATGATTTATTAATGTGACCCTTTGGTGCAGAACACAATAAAATGTATTTATTTTGTTATTTAGTATGAAATTTAATGCATCAAAAAGCTTTGAAGTGGAGAAGTAAACTATGTTATGAATAAGTGAATAATTCTGTAGGAAAAACGACCTGGATGCATGGCCAGTACAATTGAGTTATTTCACAATGAACAAATGGAAAGTGTACATGTAACATGTGCAACCTCAATTCCAGAAAAGTTTTTTGAAATGCCATAAAATCAAGAACATGTTATCTCTTCATTCTCTAAAGTACAAAGAAAAAAAAATTCCAATGTTTTCACTGCCCAACTTTTAATTTATTTTGTTAATATAAACATTTTGGTAACACTTTATTTTGATAGTCCACTTTAGACATTCTACTAACAGTAAGAAACTTTGCAACTGCATGTCAGCTAGTCATTAGAGTCTTAGTAGACTGTCTGCTTAATATCTTCTTACACTCTTCTAAACTTTGCAATTATATGTCAACTTATTCTACTAATTCTAAACCTAACCTAACAGTCTGCTCTGAGAATTACTAGACATGTAGTTGCAAAGTTAATTATACTTAGTAGAATGTCTAAAGTGGACTATCAAAACAAAGTGTAACCACATTTTTATATTTTTATTTTTTTCATGTTTGCAAGACACTCCAAAAAAAGTTGGGACAGAGGAATGTTTAACACTGTGCCACATCAACTTTCCTTTTAATTACAATGTTTAACTGTTTGGGAATTGATACTAATACTTGTTGTCCAATCTGGCTTGATAAAAAAAACTTCAGATGCTCAGCAGTCAGTGATCGTCTTTTCAGATTCACCTTTTAATGACTGGTCATCAGGGCTGGACTGGGACAAAAATTCAGCCCTGGCATTTTTTAGTCCACCACCACATAGGTATAGCCTAGTCTAGCATATATATATATATATATATATATATACACCCCAAAGAAATTAAGCTATAAGGCCAAAGTGTAATTTCCAATTCATAAAAATAAGTCTCTTATAAAAATAAACCTTTGTGAACACACTTGGCCAGAAAAGCGGAAGGGACGAATTTTCGTTTTATTAAAAAGTGTTTACTTATTCTACACTCGTGGTGCGCACACACGTTATGACAGGTTAGGTTCCTCCATTTCCCCTTCTAGCGAGCCCCTGTTATCAATCTCCTTAACTAATAAACTACTCTCCTCTTGTCCTCCTGTCTGTCCCTTTGGCCTGCATCACCCACAGCAGAGCAAGCCTGTTCTTGATAACGCTGCTGTGTACATTTCGGAATTTGCCGACTACAAGGCACATTTTGCGGAATCTGCCTCCAAATTTTTAGGCTACTTTTCCTTGAGCCTTCTAGCACCACAGTTTCACTTTAGGCTGTACATTTTGAGAGACTGAGAGGAAGGTGGGAAGGTGAAGCGATATTTACATAGGCGAAGCAAGATCCCTTATCACTCCATCTATAGTGCTTTGTGATGGGCCACTGTCCCTTTATGATGGGCCAGTCCAAAAAATGTACCGGCCTAAAAGTGCGTCGGCCCACCGGGAAAATGCCCGGTATGCCAGATTACAAGTCCAGCACTGCTGGTCATACATTTTCAATGGCAGACAGATCTTGACTGCAGACAGGCCAGTTTAGCACATTCAGTCTGTGTCTACAAAACCACACTGTTGTAACGTATGCAGAACGAGACCTGGCATTGTCTTGATCTAATAACCATGGACTTACCATGAAAGACGTCATCTTGATGACAGTATATGTGTCTGTACAATCCCAATACATGCCTTCATTTCAATGGTACCTTCACACATATTCCAATCCCCAATGCTGTTTGCTCTGCTGCACACCCATACCACAACAGTCGTTTGTGTTTGCATCTGTCATTGATGAAAGTCTGGATGCTCCTTTTGGTCTTTGGTACTGAGAACTCAGCATCCATTTTTCCCAGAAACATGCTGAAACGTGGACTCGTTTGACCACAGCACACATTTCTATCGTTTTTTGACTCTCTGAGAAGAGTAATGAAATTTGGCAAGTGATGACACATGATCCAGCTTCGCTTGCAAAGGTTGAAATGCTCCTTTTACACCCAAACATGATATTATTTACTTTGGATATTCTATAACCTTTTCACTTTTTTTTGCCTCTGTCCCAACTTTTTTGGAGTCTGTTGCAGCCATGAAAATCCAATTTGCATTGGATTTTTTTCTTTGTACTTTAACCAATAAAATAAGGGTTCAACAGAATGAACAGATAACATATTCTTGATTTTATGGCATTTCACAAAACGTCCAAACTTTCCTGGAATTGCGGTTGTATTATGTTTAGGCTATACAATTAAATGTATTTACATTGAACATTAAAAGTTCAAATGGATCATGTTCCTGCTGTAATTGTTGTTAATAAATAACATACTGTGAGAAAAAAATAAATAAATAAACTGATAGAAAAAACTATACCTTTGGGGTTGCAACATCCTGTCAGTCCATTACAAAAGTTAACCATGTTTTAACAGCAACCATAGTTCAGCTGTAGTACTTGTAGTAAAACTATGCACAGGGAAAAGCATCACGGTTTCCACAAAAATATTAAGCAGTACAACTGCAAGAATGATTTCTAAGGATCATGTGACACTGAAGACTGGAAAAATAATGCTGAACATTTATCTTTGATCACAGCAATAAATTACATTTTACAGTTTATTCACAATATTAATGTTTTGGGGAGCAAAATATACTTTCAAAAGTAAGAATCTTAAGTAACAAAAAGTAACATAAGAGTTGGTACAAATGCAGTGGAATATTTCTCTTAAAGGAGAAGTCCAATTCCAAAACAAAGATAGGGGCAGTCATGGCCTAAAGGTTGCTGGTTAGATTCCTGCACAAGCAGGAATTGAAGGTGGGGATTGTGAATGAACAGCGCTCTTTCCACCTTCAATACCATGACTAAAGTGCCCTTGAGCAAGGCACCGAACCCCCAGTTGCTCCCCGGGCGCTGGAGCAATGGCTGCCAACAGCTCCGGGTGTGTGTTCACAGTGTGTGTGTGTGTGTGCATGCATGTGTGTTCACTTCTCACTGCTGTGTGTGTGCACTCGTGATGGGCTAAATGCAGAGGACCAATTTCGAGTATGGGTCACCATACTTGACAATACTTAAACAAAAAGATGTTCACGTCTTTCTTTCTTCAGTCGTAAAGAAATTATGCTTTTTGAGGAAAACAAACATATAATGGACTGATATGGTGCCCCAATTTTGAACTTCCAAAATGCAGTTTACATGATCCCAAATGCAGTTGTAAACAATCCCAGCCAATGAAGAAGGGTCTTATCTAGCGTAATGATCGTTATTTTTTTTAATGCCAAACGCTCGTCTTGTCTTACTTTGTTTTTGTTCCGGTTAATGACAGTTAGACTGGGTCAGTACTTCTGCAGCGATGTAGGATGATTTTGAAATGATTTTTGAAGTTGAGGGAGAAAATACGATTGGAGTTTTTCAACATACCCTAACTGTCTTCAGTCTGCATTTTGGCAGTTCAAAATCGGGGCACCATATCAGTCCATTAAATGGAGAAAAATGCAGAAATGTTTTCCTCAAAAAACATAATTTCTTTACGACTGAAAAAAGAAAGACATGAACATCTTGGATGGGTTGAGTACATTATATGTGAATCTTTGTTTTGGAAGTGGACTTCTTCTTCAAAATGTAGAGAAGCACTGGGTGTGAGCACTGTTTGTCTACTGTTTTTTAGCATAGTATTTTTTTTTTTCTTTTTTATCCTAAAAATAAATTAAATGTGTTAATATATAAAACATTTGATTAATCACACATTTTTGACAGTAGTTTTCATCAGTTGTCCAAGGCCGATTTAACACATTCTAAGATCAATCTAACCATAATGAGGAATATCTGTAATGTGACTCTTTGGGTCAGTATGCCTCTAAATCTAAATCTGTCAAAAGTGTGTTGTTTTTTCTGCATTTTATCCCTGCCAATTAAATGCAAATTTTCCATTGTTTCTTTTTCTGATCCTAGGTCTCTTATCGTGCCAAGCAAGGCATGACCCACTTTGCTGTGGTGAAGATAGCAGCGGTTTGGATTCTGGCCTTTCTCCTCTACGGACCGGCCATCTTATTCTGGGAGCAGCTGACAGGCAAGAGCCGCGTGCCGGACGACGAGTGCTTCGCTGAGTTCTACTACACCTGGTACTTCCTGCTTTCTGCTTCGGCGGTTGAGTTTTTCTCACCATTTTTATCCGTGGCGTTCTTCAACATCAGCATCTACCTCAGCATCCGACAGAGGAGACTCGGCAGTAAAAAAGAATCCTGTTCTCCAAAGTGCCAGGATTCTGCGGCTCTGTACTCGGAGAAGACACGCATGAGCATGCGAATCTGCTGGAATTCGATGACGCTCAAGAAGAAAAACACAGAAGACGGCGAGAAGCGCTCGGAGAATGATGGGTTGTCGATGCGGTGTGTTCAGCGCTCGCGTCTGAGGCAGGACAAGAAGATTGCAAAATCTTTGGCCATAATCGTGTGTGTTTTCGCAGTGTGCTGGGCGCCGTACACTCTGTTAATGATCGTGCGAGCGGCGTGCAGAGGAGACTGCGTGTCTCATCACTGGTATGAGGTGACGTTCTGGCTGCTGTGGTTGAACTCGGCAATCAACCCGTTCTTGTACCCGCTGTGCCACAGCAGCTTCCGAAGGGCCTTCTTTAAAATCCTGTGCCCACGTCAGAGGTCCAACATACCGCTGACAGTCCACACATCCAGCGCACACAGATAGTCTGAATGATCAGAGGACAGTGCACATGTACTGAAATAGCATGTACAAAGAGGATTTAAGTGCCTATGTATGGAAAGGAATGTTCCGGGTTCAATACAAGTATGTCAACTGCATTTGTGGCATAGCGTTTTTTTATGCGTTTTGGCTACAGTGTCTTGAGGGTCTGAAAATGCAAACTTTTGAAAACATGTTTTAAAGTACAAGTTTGCAGTTATCATTCTCTCTGTGTAATAGTCAAGACATATAAAGCTGACTTCAAAGAACTAGCGGCAATCAGTGGTGTTGATAGTGATTGTGGGCCCAAATTTGTTATGGGGCCCCCTCAAATCGATGTTTTGTTTTGGGGGAGGGGTTCTATGCGCTCTGTCCCTCTTTCCCCCATGGTTGCGATGCAACTGACAGCAACAAAAGCCAACAGTGTTGTCTTGTTGACCATTTTGAATATTGATTATGTTTATGACATGAGCGGCTCATGTTGTTATGACAATATTTGTGCATTGGAATGCTTGGGTAGGATAATGTAACATTGTAACAGCCTTCTGTCTGTGTGGTCTTGACGTATTTGCTCTCTTTTATCACTTTCGCTGTATTTCTTGTCGTTAGACTCCTTTGCTAAACTGAACATCCAATCAGATTTCTCACTCTCATGATGGCAATTCATTGTGTTGAATTGAACAAACTGCCGCCATCATAAGCCAAGCGAGAGCTGATGTATGGAATATACCACAAAACAGGCGCTTGCTGATGGCCTGATGTTGCCCCATACCCGATGGTGTGTCCCAGCCTTAAACTACGAAACTACGTCTACGTCATGAGCATGCGCATTATGTGTTCAGTCTATAAAAATGCATATGTGCACAGATGTGTAGATTTTATTTACAAAGTAATATCACCAACTACTGGCCTGGTATGGTATAATACTGTGCTCTTATTTGCGGAGTGCCTACTTACCGTAAGTAGCCTGCCTTGTTGGCAGAAGCTATTTACACTAACTCCGCTAGTCAACACTACAAAAGATGATTATCTAAAAACCCGTTTTCACTGCAGGAACTAGGGACTTTGGGGTGGTACTCGTTGTGTTTCCACCACAGAAACCAGGATCTAAATAAAGTTCTGGGTAAAAATTTGCCCCTCAGAAAGTCCCTGCTCACAAAGTAGTATTTTTTCAAAGATCAGGAAGTTTCGGGGGTGGGACTTGGGCGTGAACATGCTGATTGGATAAGTTTACACAGCACTGTATATCAGCCACCATTTATTCACATGATCTTCAAAATATTACTGTTATTATCAGAATCAGAAATCAGAATCAGACAGAGCTTTATTGCCAAGTGTGCTTACACACACAAGGAATTTGTTTTGGTGACAGAAGCTTCCAGTGCACAGACAGGATCACAAGTGACAAGACACAGATAACAGAAATAAACAAGTGATTAGAATAAATATATGAAAAGACACAAACAATAGACAAAAAAATGAGTGATTAGAATAAATATGTGAAAGACAATACACAAGACAATATAATGTAAGTACAGATGTTCTATATACAAATTATACAAAGGAATTGAGTGTATGGAAATTGCTTTTAAGAGTATTTCAAGTGAGAATGTAGTGGTTTAAAACTCAAATCTGCAGTTTATTTATGAAGACAGTGCCTATTTGAAAATGTGTTTAAAGGGTTACTCCACACCAAAATGAAAATTTTGTCATTAATCACTTACCCCCAAGTTGTTACAAACCCGTAAAAGCTTAGTTCGTCTTCAAAACACAAATTTTGATGCATTCTGAGAGCTCTCTGACCCTCCCATAGGCAGCATAGGCAGCTAAAGGAGAAGTCCCCTTCCAGAACACCAATTTACAAATAATTTACTTACTCCCTTGTCATCCAAGATGTTTATGTCTTTCTGTCTTCAGTCATAAAGAAATTATGGTTTTTAAAGGGGTCATCGGATGCTAAGTTCACTTTTTCATGTTGTTTGAACATTAATGTGTGTTGTCAGTGTATGTACAAATCTACCCTATAATGATAAAAATCTATGCAGTGGTTTTTAATTAATCTGTAAAAATAATATCCCCTTTTTCAAATCGAGCCGTTCTCAGATGCCTGTCGTTGTGGCGTCACATGACAGAGGCCGCTCCCACGATAGTTGATTGACATGAGCGTTTTACCTCAGATCAGCTGTAACAGTCTGCCCTCTTTTGTTTCGATGCCGGAGCAGGGATGTAAGTTAGACAAGAATATCTCCGACTGAGCGATTGAGGTGTTGTGTTGCTGGATGTAATAATGAACATAGTGGTCGTCATTTACTCCCGACATCTGAGCAGCTGAAGATGCAGTGGATTACGTTTGTTTGTGATGGGAATGCGCCTCCCGATCTACATATATCCGTCTATGTTCAGGCGAATCATTCATGATCCAGCTTCCCTTACAGCAGAAGTGAGTATAATGGTTTTTAATGAATCTTTGAGATCGCCTTTCCTAATAAAGTGCTAGTTAGAAAGTTTAGCGGCTAAACGCGACTAAACGCGGCTAAACGTGGCTAAAGTAAACAGGCTCGTCTTTCCGCAGAGAGAAGAGAGGGGCGGGGTGAGCAGAGCTCATTTGCATTTAAAGCAGACCAGAATGAGATGATTTTTGCAGAGCTGATTTTGGCAAGGTGAAAGGGTGTTGTTTTACACAACCATTGAGAATTTTTAATCAAAGTATATTAGAGACTTTTCATTAAGACCCTAAAGAATCATATCAACTTGTGGAAAATGGGCATCCGATGACCCCTTCATCCGATGAATTCCAGAATTTTTCTCCATATAATGGACTTCAATGGTGCCCCCGACTTTGAACTTCCAAAATGTAGTTTAAATGCAGCTTCAAAAGGCTGTAAACAATCCCAGCTGAGGAAGAAGGGTCTAATCTAGTGAAACGATCTGCCTTTTTTTTGAAAAATTAACATTTGTATACTTTTTAAGCACAAAAGCTCATGTAACACTAGCTTTGGGATGCGCGTCTATGACGCTACATACTACAGAATCACGCCAAAAGGTCACGTAGGCAGAACTACAGACCCAGTGTTTACAAACTGAACGTGCAAAGACTAATGAAGTGCAAGTAAGTCAAACGCTGTTTACAAACAAAAAGGTACAACAATGTCAGACCCTACCTTTTTGAGCCGGAGTACACAGACGATAAACTGAGACAGAGAGAGGAGACTGCTGCGGCGACACAAGTCTCTCAAGCCTCGGGCAGACCACGTTCACATGGGACATGGTTGTGCACGTGTGGAAAATGCCAACCATTGCCAACAGGGCAGGAATCTCAATGCTGTCAAGAGTGGACCATATCTATTCCACTGTCGGAAAGAATCAGCAAGTCAGGTGGTGAGTCGTGCATGACCTTTCGACGTGATTCTGTAGTACGCAGCGTTATGGACGGGCATCCCAGAGCTAGTGCTACACAAACTTCTGTGCTTAAAAAGTATACAAATTTTAAATTTCCAGAAAAAAAAAAATGAATGATCGTTTCATTAGATAAGACCCTTCTTCCTCGGCTGGGATCGTTTAGAGCCCATTTGAAGCTGCATTTAAACTACATTTTGGAAGTTCAAAATCGGGGGCACCATTGAAGTCCATTATATGGAGAAAAATCCTGAAATTTTTACCATAATTTCTTTACGACTTAAGACAGAAAGACATGAACATCTTGGATGACAAGGGGGTGAGTAAATTATTTGTAAATTGTTCTTCTGGAAGTGTTCTACTGTAACATGATCAACGTACACTGTTTATGTCCAGTGGATACTCTCCAAAATGGCGCTAGGGTGATGCAAATTTCTGTGGCTATTAATATGTTTAAATGAAAACGAAAAGAGGCAGTGGTGCTTGATATCATTTCGTCTTATTGTAAATACAGTGAGGAAAATTGCAGTAGCCAAGGCGAGCTGACTGACGTTGTCATGTATGCTGCTGTTCCATTTGCGGAATTACCATTATGCGTCGTCCAGTCGAACTTGCGAAGTCTGAACTAACGCAAGTCTGAAATTTGCGTACTTGGTATTGAGAAATGGCCCTGGACTGGAAGAGCAGTTGCACGCAGTTCTTACGTCACCAGACTATTTGCCTAGTATCTTCACGGTACTTAAGGCCACGATGGAAACGCAGGCAGCAACAGGACTGGAGCCAAAAAAAGTTCCATTGGAGAAAATTTTCTTGGCAATTTTGGTGGCCAAAGGGCGAGCTGTGGTCTTTTGACGTGTTTTGCCGATCTGCCTTTTGATTAATTTTTTTCTCCCCTTTCAAATCTAACATCACTTTGAAATTTGGAATTTTCAATAAAAGTAAAGGAAATAATACAAAAGTTGAAAATAAAGTAACGGTAGGGCAGGTGTAGGGAGGGATTTATTGTACCAATAAGGTGGCATCCATTTAACAATTTGAATCACAATTATAATTTACACTCAATACGTTATTATTGCATACTATTTTATAATGTACTACAATACTGAGGTGCAGTTAAGTGCCACTATTTGCAATAAGTAGTATAAACAGCAGAGAATTCTGTTATTTTAACAGAGTAAATAGAATCTATAGCTATTTGCACTTAGTCGCTAAGAATTGCTGAGAAAATAGTGCTTTTTTTTACTTAGTGTAAATGGAATCAATTGCTGTTTGCACTTAGTGTAAATAGGCTCTATCGATATTTACACAGTGCAAAGAGCCGCTGCCCTTTATTTGTTTTTGCAAATCTGTGTGAACGGTGATCGTTTTGACAACATTGTTGTCTGTACATGAAACTTTTTGAAAATGCAAAGGAAAATCTTTTTAGTTTTTAGTACAATTGTTGCCATGTAAACCTGCCATGTACCCTAAGAAAACATCAGTAAGGTTACAGTAGGCTAAAATTACTGTCAGTAGTTACTTATTAAAATGATTTTACAGTGGTAATGGATATCATGCCTACTTACAACAGAGCTTAAACTGTATTGAACCAAGAACATTCCTTTAATGATGATAAACAGATAATGATGATACATATTGATAAACACAATTCCTGATTGTAACTAATAAGGGTCCAGTAGAAGGGCCAGAGATGAATGCAGCATGTGGTTAGCTGTAACTGTGCCAGTTCCTGGGACAAGCTGAAGCCATGTTGTTATAGTGTACAGTATGTATAGTTCTTGTTCCTGATGTCACATCTGCCAAGAATATATACTTAAATTAGCACTTATGCTTTTAGAATTTTAATGATGGATGTCATATATTATAATTTCAAGTACAAGTTGCAATCACAAAAAAAAAAACATACTGTACCTCCTATAATACACTGTAAAAAATCATTTGATGGAAAAACGTGCCTGCGCGTGGCCACATTTCTGCAAAATATTATCCTGCTTCTTGCACATTGCGCCACACTTTTAAAGTGAAATGTCCATTTTTTTAATCTACATTTGATTAAGCAACTATAAAATTTTAGCTTGCTTCTACAAGTCTTGAGCTCTTTTATTGTAACTTGTGCAAATGCAAAGCTGTACCAAGTGCACTACCAAGCAAGTTTACCCCATATGCGATAAATGCCATAAATGTAGTGCAGTATGGTAAAAGTGTATTAACCAGATATCGTTTTTGATGTTGTGTTAGCAAAAGCCTTGCATTGTGTAAGTTTAGCAAAATCATCTGTATACTTCAGATACAGATATTCATGTATGTGTATGACTGCGCTTACAGATGCACATTAAACTTGCTCTTCAGTGGTCATGGACCAGCTCTGACCATTCCAATATAGCAGACAGCTTATAGAAATAGCCACTAATGTGGCATGTGTGTGATTATATATATATATATATATATATATATATATATATATATATATATATATGCCCACATGTATCATTATCTCATTTTTGACCGAGATGGCTTTTAGCTGGTTTTGCATCTGAACTCTTCACATATATATAATTTTAAAACTCATAGTATCATGAAACCAAGCTAAAATAAGTCTTTATTGATTAACAACCAACATATTCTGTGAAATGTATAACCTAATAGAGTAAAATTTGGTGTTTTACTGCCAATAGTGTTTATTTCATATGGCCACTGCAGGAAATTATATAGGCATGTTTTTTTGTTGTTGTTGTTTTTGTTTGTTTTGTGGAGTTTTGCAAAAATGTAGTTACAGGCATGTTTTTCCAATGAGTCTAGGCTATTTTTCTTACCATATAGGCAGATCTGTGCTATGAATTGAATCAACAAGAGGTATAAATACTAGGTTTTGGCTAGTTACAGTGTTGAATTTTTATGCCAAGTAGAACGTGTCTGATACAGCGTATAAGTGGCGTATAAGACATTGGCTTAATCGAGCTGAGTGCTCTTTAATAAGCGGCTCACTGATTTCATCATTTTGATTCATATGTGATGGACAGTGATGATGTCTGAGTGGGTTAGTTGTTTACTTTGTAATTAGTCTGTTTCCTGCAGTATGACCCACTCAGGCTTTGTGCAGTGATTGCGAGTGTGAGATGAGGGCATGATCACAATGACAAGGTAATAAGCCAATCATAGAGCGATAGAGACACATCCTCCTGTCACACCTGTATATATATGTATATAACTAAATGCTGAAAATGTCTTCCATCATGTGCAACATACACACCTCATACATGTTTTAGCATTTCATGACTTCAGTATTTCTTTTCTTTTTTTTTTTTTTTTTAAAGATTTTTTGGCCTTTATTGTGACAGGACAGATAAGAGGGGGGTGGATTTGGGAAAGGTCCCCGAGCCAGGATTTGAACTTGGGACACCCAGAGCGCAACGGCACTGTATTTTGGCGCGCTGCCCACATGGCTATCGCCGCTGACGTATTTCACGACTCTTTAAGAGGGATAGTTAATCTAAAATGAAAATTCTGTCATCAAGTTGTTGCAAACCTGTATGAATTTCTTTCATTTTGACAAGCACAAAAGAATATATTTTGAAGAATTTTGGTAAACAAACAGTAGTTTGACTTCCATAGTTAGTGGCTACTTTTATCTGTTTACCTGGTGCAATGAAGTCTGCTTCATTCAGTTCGGCTGAAGTTTTACTCAGTTTGTTTCACTGTATAGTAGACATAAATATGTATGATCGTGACCCTCAAATGTTACAGTAAGCACTAGGGTTACATTCATAGATCAATCATATTTAACTGTATTTCAGGTACTGTAGATCTTCATGTGCATTTTGCTGAAGAGTAATCAAATCTGTGTTCTTAGCGAAGAACATATATTCAGTGTTATAACTGGCTGCTAAACGTTATATAGTGAATATTTTGCATTCTTAAACATGTTTACACACACACACACACTTTCATTTGACAGCAAATGTTCCATTTTTATACTGTAATATTGGCATTTGTATTTTACATTATTTGTATATTATAATCAAACGTATTTTAAATCACACATGATGAGCTCTCTCAGTGTAATGTGTTTTTCTTTCAGTTGGTGCCAAACTTACTGTTAATCTATGATCTACATTATAAGTATAGCTATTGTTCTGCTAGAAATTATTCAGAAACGAACACATGTGAATTAAGATTAAACTGTACACATACCAGTCAAAATTTGGAAATACCATCTTATTTATTATTACTATTTCTATATTTCAAAACAAATGGAAAATAAGTAGTGGCCAAAATGTCACACAAATCAAAACTATTTTATATTTTACATCTCTGCACAATCCTTTCTCCTGTTTTCTAAACACTAATTGGCTGCTTTTCTTTCACTACCCATTCCAACTTTTGACTGGTAGTGTATATATATATGCTGAAGTTTAAACATGAATGAACTAATATGACAATAAAGGGTGTGATACAATTAAATTTTGGACTCATGTTTGTCAATGTTATCCAGCAGAGAAATCAGACACTTGCAATAACACCACATTAAACTGATATAATCACACTGCCTGTTAACTAAAGTACTATATTGTGTAGTATTTGAAAATAAATTAATGAATAATTAAATCATGACCCTCTGCATTAGTCCTGGATACAGGCAGGCAGATAGAAAGATTGTCTGTTGGGTTTATTCTGCTGACTGATTTTGTCCATTAGATGTCACTGTTGATCTTTCACTTAAATATCAGTGAACATCATACAATCTGACTGCATTTTAAGGTGGTTAAAAAAAAAAAAAACATAGCCTTTTACAATGTATTTTTTTTCTTATGATTTAAATTCATAACATACCTGATTTTTTTTATATAGTTTGTATTTCAGCACAAGGATTCAATTATGGTTTGAAAGAAAAATAGACAAAATGTGGAAAAATAAATAAATAAATAAATAGACCAAACAAAATTATCTATTTTAGTTTCTGAATATAATCTGATGTAATGCAGTAAATTCACTGTATGTACATACGCATTTTTTTTTTTAAATAGCTTTAGTATTGTTTAGTTATTTGTATAATAATGTGTAAATTCTCTTTGTACAAAACTCCAATTTGATCACACTTGTAACACTGCTAGTCATTCTTTCAAATCCTGATCTCAGTATAACAGTATAGTCTTACCAAAGCAATTAAAAACCCTGTAATGTGAATACATTGCTTCACTTGTCATTCCTGCAGTGGGTCCCTCAGGAACTTCACTACAAGAGGTGATAATGACATGAAACATACAGACTGAATAATGTGACACGCTTGCATAACATATCCCATAAATATCTCACACAAGACATTATTCTGTTGTTATTTTATACTCATCTCAATTTTAATGACATGAGAGTTTAGAAAGATGCTGCTCCAATTTGTTCCATATTTAATTAAGCTTCCTTTTGTTTCTTCAAAAGAAAAGTAGAATAAAAGACAAATAGCAAAGACAATAACAAACAGAATGAAGAGGGTGATCAGCAGCGCTATTTGTCACAAACAATACACTGTTTTAACAATAAACTGTTTATCATTAACTAAAGTGAGCATTTGGGGATTTGGATGGAAGAGCTGCTTTTAGATAAAAAAAAACAAACTGTCTCTGAACAACAAAGATAAGAATATAATAATAGAAAAGAATTCCTTCAACACAACATAAGTCAACAAAACAAACAACAAAACAAAACAAAGTGGATATTAAGGTAACTACGCAATACCTACTGTACACACAACGACTATTAATAACTGTAGAACAAAACAAAAAGGATCATATGTTCATATCAGCGAATTATTTTATACAAACATATGACGTTTTGAATGTTAAACAAACTGATAAGCATTTGCTAATAAAACAAAGATATCCCTATATTAAAAATATATATATATATATATTATCATTATTAATAATAATAATAATAATAATGCAAATTTGATTGAAACATTATCACAAATATCTAGGGATCATACAGAATGCATAAAGAAACAACTGGGACAACTATTTATTTTAAAGCTAGGCTAGGCGGTTTCTGCATTACTAGCGCCAACTAGAAGAACTACCAAAATAAAGCATAAACTGCAAACTCACCTTTCACATCACAAAGTCAGCTCTTTACGGGTCTATAAAACTAAAGGCATGTACCAATATGTAAAAGCAGGCTACTTTTCATAAAAGCTCCAACTTATTATACTTTTAACTTGAAGTTTAGCTTACCTGTCCAGGAGAAACTCTGGAAGTTCTTCGTATCGATTGAAACCCAAACATTCCATCAAATTCCTCCATCTGCCAGTGTTTATCCTTGTTTTACCCCGTTGTCCGTCTTTGTGTATTTTAGCAAGTCTTTGAATTTTAGGGTGCTTTCACAGCAGGCACTTTGTTTCAGAACCTGGCACGTTTTCCCCCTTAGCTCGGTTCGTTTGGGCATATGTGAACACGGCAATCGCGCTCGGATCCGCGCCAAAACAGTCGGTCCGGGATCTCCTGAACGAGGCGGTCTCGGCTCGAATGAAAACGAACTCTGTAGTGAAAAAGCAGTTCGATCCAACGGACCAATGAACCAGGCTATATCAGATTGTATAATGGGTAATTACAGTTCTGTGAACAGCAGCAGCCTTGTTGTTTTGCTAATACCTCTTAAAATGAACCTGTGAAAGTCTGTGTGTGGACACGTCAAATCAAAGCGCGCCTTTTCATTTTATAATGCCGTCTTATTGCTCTCTTTGTAGTAGGTGTATTTTAAACAGGGCCGTGCACAGACCTTTTGAGGGGCATGTGCTGAAACTGAAAAAAAGGCACCCCCCCAACCCCTCCACGAACCCCTCCACCACCAAAAAAAATAACACACAATAATATTCTTATATTATATTTAATTAGTATTAATAACTTTTATACAGATAATATATACATATAGAGGGTATCTTTAAAACTAATTACAACAACACACATGGCCTTCTAGTAAAGTTAGCTTTACCAATTTGCCTCCTGGGTGGTTGTCTGTGTATTATTTGTCCTGTGTTTGTGAATTGGTTGTGCACTCTTTCTTATTTAGTTGTGTAAGATGTTCATTTTCTTTTTTCTTTTCTTTTTTTTTTTTTTTGCTTTGCATACATGCAGATTACATTCTGCATGACAAAATATATAGAATGCACAGTGACCTGATGATTCTCATTCTCATGTGTGTTTTTAATACAACATTATTAGTAAACCATGTTTTTCTATGTTTATACATGTGAAGACAAGCTGGGAGTATACAATACTAGATTTTTAAAAATCTAGCCAGCAAACACATGCATAATATAATAGCATCGTAAACTTTAACGTACCATGCTGTGTGACCATAGGCTATATAATATGATGAAATGTTAATAAATTACATCATGTAATTTACATGCATCAGCACATTCAGCAGATAGCCATAAAATCAAAATAGAAATTTCTTATAATATATTTTACCTAGCTGACAAGGATCACTCGGTTGCTTTGTGTCAATCTCAAATGCAGTTACACCGCGGGTTTTGACCAGCGAATGTGTGCAATTTGTCCATCATTAAAACGACGACATCACATTACGTCAACATCACACCGGTGTGGTGATGCATTATATGAACCTTTATAGACATACTAGTGTTTATTTCATAAAGACAACGTTGCATTTATTCAAACAACAAGATATTTTACCGTTACAAGACGAAGACGTTCGTCTGTTTGCTCTGACTCTGACTGATGTGCTGAAACATAAGTTCGCGGCGCTCAGGGGGCGGAGTTGTGAAGTTTGACTGACAGTTTGAGCAGTTCTAAGAGATGCGCTTTTAATGCCTTTAATTGGTTAAATATTTGTTAAAAAGACAAACAGACGTAAAGGGTTACCAATAGCACTGATTTATTAAAAAAAAAAATCCCCCAAAAAAGTGGAGTGTAATTACAAAAAGGGCATGTGCTCTGCACAGGTTGAGCCCTACCTGTGCACGTGCCTGATTTTAAAAATGTTTTACTCAAAATTATAAATTAATATAAGGACAGCTACAAAAAAATACAACAATAAGCCTGCAAAGCTGTTGTTGTTCCATCCTGAGGGATGACTGATGAGCGAAAATAAACCATGGAACTTTGACCAGTGAGAGGACAGGTTACTGGCGCCTGTCTTGTATTGTTTATGTTTAGAAACTTTGCTGTGTGAAATTAACCCACCAAGAATAAAAAGCAACATTGCAATCATTTTAATCCCTGTTTCGGAACAAAGCAATCGACCTACAGGCGTGAAAGCACCCTTACTTTCACTTCTGTATCGGAATAAATTTATTTTCCTTCTCAGGCTAACACCCTCTGGCTTAGCTGCTGCAGTAGCCATGCCCCCAAATTCTGTCTCTTGGCTGTGTAGGTATGCAGAAAGGTAGAACATCCAGTCATTGCACTTGAACCATATGCAACGCTTTGGAAGAACAATTTATAGTCTTCAGCATATTTATATTGTTATATTTAGACTACTTTAATTATTGATTACTATCAGGATGTGAAGAGACTTTCAACTAGTAATAATGATAATAAAAAAAAAAAAAATCTGGGGAAAAAAAAAACAACAAAAAAAAAACATTAAATAAAACCTACCCTACCTTTAAATGAGGCAGCTAGTTATTAGGACCGCAGGGCAGCCTGGGGTTGAGCGCTTTGCTCAAGGGTAGTTATGTTTGAGAAATGTCTAAAAAGTCTAAATGAAGAACTCCCTCAATACAAGGAAACTTATTACCATATGTGCCATTGGAGAGAGAGAGAGAAAACACTAAATCACTGCAACATTTAAAGTCTTAAATCATTCAAATACTTTTGTTACATTAGGACATGAAAAGTGCGGACAGAAAGCAATTTCATTGATGGTAGGTACAGTATGCACAAGAATCAAACAATATCAAGAATCAAATCATTTACATTCATTTTGCAGGTGCTTTTATCCAAAGCATCTCTCAATGCAAATTAAGCAACACATTTTAATTAGTGTGTGTATCCACTGGGAATCAGTCCCACAACCTTGGTGTTGCTCTCTACCAGCTAAGCTACTGGGACACAAGCATCATGCAAGCTGTCTCTGTTCCCAATGGTAGCATTGCTCCTCAACTGCATGAAGTTCAACACGGCTCATAGTTACATAAATGGACACTGTGCCATCAGTGTCTGTTCTATATATGAAGAGACAAACCAGCAGGCCATAGAAGAGCTTCCATTGTTTTGATTCTTTAAATGTGAGTGCCTTTATACTTAGATTTATGCTAGAAGTTTCTGAGAAGTTCATGCCAGTGAAGCAAATTAGAGTAGAGTTTCCCACTGTCTTACCTGTGTGCATCTCCAAAGCTGGATTTTCTTAAGCTTGTTAATGAAACAAACACTGAGAGATAACTTCTGGAATCCATGTTAGATTTGAGTTTCTGAAGGTCCTTACTTCCAGGCCAGCATTAAACATAATGTGACAAAAATAAAGCATCTGCTCATCGGCACATCAGACCTTCTGTAAAGCTTGTCACTTTCAAAATTATTTAATAAAAGCAGCTTGTGCTTTTATTGGAGTATGTTTCCAGGTTTGAATTCTGTGTCAATAATGAAACCAAAAAAATTCAAATAGTGTCTCTCATAAACTGAGGTTGATCTTCACTGTACATGCAACTATGGTCCAGGACTATTTGGAAGAAGAAAGAAAGAAAGAAAGAAAGAATATATATGCTTTTTTAAACCGGCCAATAAATACAAAGTTCTGGCATGAAACTCTAGATGGCGCAGTCCGATAGGTCTAACGCAATCTGACATAATGACATCATTGTAACATGCCACAGCTGATTGGTTCTCTCCTGCATCGGTAGCCAATGAGCTCGTTTCTCAACATTCAGATATACAACTAGTGCTTGCTATAGCAGTTTGCAGCTTGCTTTAGAAAACCTCTACCTTCCCCAGCTCCACCTGTATAGATCTGCTACGCGGTGATTTATGTATGCTATATGGGGGTTATTTCATGCATGTTATATGTGCAGCAGCAGTATTTCTTACATGCTCACAGCAGCATGTTGTGGATATATTGCGAATAACAAGTCTTGGTACTTGCTCTGCCATAGCAGCAGCAGCAGCGTAGCAGATCTATTCCACCAAGGCCAAATACATTAACATTAACTTGTACATTACCATGCCAATCCCTCCAAGGGTTGTCATGATAGAACAATACATGATGGAACAATAGTCAGTTTTACCTTCTGAGGTGGACATTTTCTGATGTTTAAGTTAAAAGATCAGTGAGCATTGTGTAAGTTTTGTTAAAAAAGGGTAAAGTGTTCTATTCTTATGCTAGTGTTTGGAAAAAGAAAATACACAAACCAACACATAGAAACACAGTAATGAAACATCTTTGGAAAAGCAAATCGAGCAAATCCATATCTTCATACAATTTTAATGTTTTCATCACATGATAACACAAAAAAGGTCCAACAAATCGACCTCAGTTAATATTTTTATAGAACTTTTTTTTTTTTTAATTGACATGTCATGACATTAATAAAAGTCTCATTTCCAATTGTCCAGTTGCCACTTATCAGGTGTGTGGATCAGCTCAAAACGAGAACATCCATAAAACTATGGAGTGTTGCAAAAGTGCATGTCAAATTCATTTAATGTAAAACTGGTATATACTGTACATATTAGACACAATGTTGATAGAGTAAGAAGAGTATGACATTACACATCAGTCAGCCGTTGACATGCTCCTGACAGCATTTGTGTAGCCAAACCCAATGAGACAAATGGAGACAACAGAGAATAAATGTCTTCGCCCTCTTTCATATAGAAAGAACAATTCCAGACACATCCAGACTTTAGCAAGCAGTAAACATTAAAAACAGAAATATACAAGTCAACATGGACAGACAGCAGTTCATCTAACTGTTAGAAATGACCTCAGGATAAGAGAAGATCATTTGGAATGGATTACTGCTGCTTTTGTATTGTTCTGGTTTTGCATATATTCAACATATTATTATTTATATTTCATGTCACTCAAAAGTTTGATGTTTGGTGCTCTGGTCACATGAGGCAGGCTGGGCTGGTGATGATGGCTCAGTTTTCCTGGTATCATCTTGTTTTGTGAGCCCCAGTTCTTTCTCAAATCTGCTCAGTCTGGTGTTCAAACATTCATTTTTTATTATTATTTTTTTTTTACAATAAAAATTCAAGACTCTTTACAAGAAAAGGAAATGCAAAACATGAAGGATATTAATTACAAATAGGTTGTTGGAACTCCAAATGTCAAACATCTATCTTTCTACCCCCTGCCTTAATTTCTTTATAACTGTTTTGTTTGACCGAGTGCAACACAGAAATGCGACGTTAATATATTTATTGGGTCGTGATGGGGTCTTGATTCTCTTCCAAGCGGTTCTGTTGTTAGCTGCTGTGCAGACTCAGGCTGTGGTTCTGAAAAAGGAAACATAATGCAAGTTAATCAACACTGTAACAGTTTCTCAATTCACCCTAAAACATTCTGCACAGATGAGAATGTGTTCACACTGCGTTTGTGTGAACATTCACTTCAGCACATGAATCAGACAGGCTTGTGCAAACAACAATCATTTGATGTATTCATATTCATATACATCTTGCTTCAGGCAGCTCTATCTAGTCAAAATAACTTGAGAAAGTATAAATAAAATAAAAAGAGAATCTAAAAATGCATAGGCTGACTAAAGAGAGAACAAAGAAAATACAACAGTTGTAGAGCTTTTGTTTTTATTTTTGTTCAGAATGAAACCTTATTAAAATGTGACAAACCTACAGTGGTTTAACCGATGGACCTGACCTTGACCATAATATATTTCTCTGGCCTCTGGCAGGTGTAATCAGCAGAACGGAGCCACCGAGTCAGGAACACCTGAAGGCAATATCCTTCATCAAGGAAGGGAGCATTTAAGGAACAGCGAAAGCCTCAGGAGGTGAGCAGGACATCACTGGAATTCATTTTGTGATTATCACAGAGAAGGACATTGTGTATGTGGCCCTTCTCTCCTTCCCAGTATTGCTTTCTGGTCAAACTAACATTCCCAGGTCGGTGAGAAGGTGCTGCCCTGAGCTCAGCAGAAAGCATTGGGCTGGCTGTTTGAAGAGCCAATGGCTGCCAGAGATTCTGAAAAGAGGATTCCAACCTTACCACATCAGAGAGGCAACGGCCGCAGGGTATCTTGCCATTAGAGCATTCGATAGCAGCAGGAATCCGAAAGGAAGCCATGCTGCTCGACTTCCCAAAGATCCATGCTTGTATGGCCATCATTCACCTCAAATGCTCTGTGATGGGAAAACTGACTATACACTGACTATGCATCATGACCCTAGTGGATTCTAGGAGCACTTTTAGCCTCCTCCAGTTTGGACTAATTCCCTTTCTAATGCCAGTAAGTGCCCTAATTTCCAATTACTTCTATGCTTATGCCACAAGATACCCTGAAACAGTTCCTCTCTGCAGTGTCACACTAGAGAACATTGCCAGACAGATGTCTCTTCTCTCCACCAAAGTAAGGATTGCAAAGAAAATTCTAGAAATCTAAAATCCACATCTAAAAAGTTTTCATAGAGAACCCCAGTCAGATTCAGGTGACAGTACATGATGTATGCACACTACTACACTCTTAAAAAATAAAGGCTCAAAGAGGGTGTTTTTGCAGTGATGCCATAGAAGAACCATTTTGGTTCCCCAAAAACCTTGGGGTGAACAGTGATCCATTTTGAAGGACATTTTAAAAATGTAAAGAACCTTTTTCGACTATAAAGAACCTTTTCTGCATTTGAAAGATTTCATAGATGTTCAAGGTTCTTCATAGAACCACTGATGCCAGTAAAGTACCTTTATTTTTAAGAGTGAAGTGTTTATAAGACAGCAGCCTGACTGGGTTTGAGGACAGATTATTGATGAGGTGAGCCTAATGCTGCAACTAGGGGTCATTGAAGAGTCCTAGATGTCCATGGTCCAGCCACATCACCATAGTCTCAAAATCCAGCGGCACTTCCTGGGTCTGTAATGACTAAGGCCCAATCCTATTTCTACGCCTTCTTACACTTACCCATACCTCCCTATTTCACAAGTTCACGTGAAGGGGTAGAGGTGGCTTTAGTTGGAGACGTAGGGGTTTTTGGGCCCACTCTTGAGACGAAGGGGTATGAGAATTATCTCAGCTAAAAGCAGTTCCTCTCTGCAATGTCATGCTAGAGAACATCGCCAGACCAGTTATAGCAGCAATGGCTGCCTGAGGGAACAAGAAGACCCATAAATGTAAGCATTTTGGCATTAATAAAGGTTTTAATAAAAAAACAGCATATGCTGGATAGGTATGTTTTGAAGCATGGCTGCTGGTGTGAACTTATTTAAGCTGGTTTTTAGCTGGACATGAGCTGGTTTAAGCTGGTCCTAAGCAACTAAACTTGAACCAGCTCATGACCAGCCTAAACCAACTCAAACCAGCAGCCATGCTTCAAAACATACCTAACCAGCAAATGCTGTTTTTTTCAACAGGGAAGTAATCATTTGTTTTATGTTACATTCAGTTGAGTGCTATTCAAAGAAATGTTTGCAAAAACATTGCTGAAGTTTGCTATCCTTAAACCATTACTGACTGCACGATAGTGCCACAACATTTTTTTATGTCTAATCAGGGTGAAAACCACCATAGACATTGAGGGGGCTATTCCCCCCAATAATCAGAAATTGCTAAACTTTTTTCTAAAATATGGCCAATTTGAGAGAGTGAGATGAGAGTTGAGTGTACGTGTGTCTGTGCGTCTCTCTTTACAATGAGTGAGTTTACTTCAAAAACAGCGTTGCTGGAAAATATAATGTAGCGATTCAGTATTAAAGCTAGGTTATTAATAAAAGTCGTAGGGCAGTGTTGATAAGTTGCTCCTGGATATGTAAGCTGTGCGATCTCTGGTGTGTGTAAGTAAGCAGCGCATTAATATAGAATGGTAATTAAAAGCTCTAATGCACACCAGCACACCTGTATGTGTGTATTGTAGGAGCTAGACGACGTATGATGATGTGTAACGGTATAGTAGCGGTGTCCCATTTCTTAGGGGAATATTTCCACCCCTACCCCTTGACACTCTGTTTCTAGGGACAAGGGGAAGGGGTAGGGGTAGGTGAAGGGTTATAAAATAGAATTGGGATTGGGCCTAAATAAACAACCATGCTGTGATAACCCTGCCCTAGAATAGTGGCTCCCAACCCTGTTCCTGGAGCCTCCCTAACTGCATACATTTTGCATGTATCCTTAGTCAAACACTCGATTCAGGTCATCGGATCATTAGTAGTCCTAAATACCTGAAATGGTTTTGTCAGACAAAAGACATGTTGCAGGTACAAGGTTTGGAACCACTGCCCTGGGAAATGAACAAGGATACAAACGATACTTTTGTTTTTATCACACCAAGACTACTACTTTACTGTGAAACACCAGGTCAACAGTAATGCAGATATACATGTATCTTAGATGCATCAGATTTGGTGAGTAAAAACCACTCCTTCTACCAATCCATCAATCCATCCTCTTACCTTTTGGCATTCCTCCCCGCAGCAGTGGTCAATGGCTGACTTATCATGGTCAAATGCATTCAGTCCGATCTGTAAATACTGTAACCTTGATAACCTGCACTAATTAAACTAATTTCATCACAACTGCATTAGGCTGTCTTGCAAACATTTGTTAATTAAGCCATGTGTTAACAACAGTTACCTAGCAATTGTTAAGCATTATTACTACAGTTCAGTGCAGGCTACAAAGAACCTAATATATCTACAGTTATTCGTAAAATAACTACAAATAAAAAGCAAATATCCACAACAACGATATGACGATATGGTGCACCCTTTGGTAATTGGTGGCCTACAGAGTTTGCATAATTTGTGAATATGGAATAAAATGTGCAATTGCATTTGTACCTTTAGGTCTCACCCCTTCCTTTAACAGGTCATATGGAAGGTAGTTGCGATGAGTTTAAAGGGGTCATCGGATGCCCAATTTCCACAAGTTGATATGATTCTTTAGGGTCTTAATGAAAAGTCTATAATATACTTTGGTTAAAAATTCTCAATGGTAGTGTAAAACAACACCCTTTTTACCTTGTCAAAATGAGCTCTGCAAAAATCCCATTTTCCCATCCCATTTTGATGGATTATTCCTTTAAATCCAAATGAGCTCTGCTCGCCCCGCCCCTCTCTTCTCTCTGTTGACTGACTTTAGCCGCATTTAGTGCGTTTAGCCATGAAACTTGCTAACTGGCACGTTATTAGGAAAAAAAGATTGCAGAGAATGAAAAATATAATGAAAAAAACATTATATTCACTTCTGCTGTAAGTGAAGCTGGATCACGAATGATTTGCGTGAACATATACGGATATGTGTAGATCGGGAGGCGCATTCCATCCACAAACAAATGTAATCTACTGCATCTTCAGCAGCTCAGATGTCGGGAGTAAATGACGACCACTATGTTCATTATTACATCCAGCAACACAACACCTCAATCGCTCAATCAGAGATATTCTTGTCTAACTTACATCCCTGCTCCGGCATCGAAACAATGGAGGTCGGACTGTTACAGCTGATCTGGGGTAAGACGCTCATGTCAATCAACTATCGTGTGACGTCACACTGACAGGCATCTGAGAACGGCTCGATTTGAAAAAGGGGATTATTATTTTTACAGATGATATTTTTTTTTTCATTATAGGGTAGATGTGTACATACACTGCCAACACACATTAATGTTCAAACAACATGTAAACGTGAAGTTTGCATTTGATGACCCCTTTAAGTTACACAAGGGATACTGGTATCACTTTCCCAAGATTTGCTTAAAAGTAATGTAAATTATGCTTTTTTGTGACACATTGCTGTAGATTCAGCAGATGTCAGTGGTTTGGCATTGTATATTTCAGTGTGTTACATTTTGTATCTTGGAAATAATTTTTTCTTTTTCTTCTCGACTCTTCTACTTCTACTTTCTCCTTTTTATTACTCAATGGAGATGAATACATCAAGACTGCCCGCACAGACACAGATCAGACAGAAATATATCACTTGACAGTAATGCTGCAACATTTCTGTGGCAAAATCGTTTATTGCTCTTTATGTGTCAGTAAATCAAGCCAGATTAAACAGTAAACAAAAATGCAGTTCTTGATTCCCTTCTCTCTACTCTCTGTACTTACATCACCTTTAAGTTAGTTGCATCACAACAAACAACTTTTAAATACTATTAATTGTTATTACTCACCTAAAATGCATAAAGTAAATGCCAGGAGACAACAATGTTAATAAACGTCAACAAAGAAAGCAATATATCATTCTCTATGCAGAGGTCTGTGCACAAATAGTCCAGGAGTGCACAGATCTCATGAGCTGCATGAGAGAGCGCTGGTGATTTCTCTGGCATAGTTGAGTGTATAGCTTGAACAGAGATTAAATAAACTTAACAGCCAACAGTTCTGGCAGCTTCAACTGTGATTCGTTCCAATGTGTGTTTGCTGTAGTTTATGTATCATGGCGACTGTATTAGAGATGTTCAGAACTGAACAAGCTATTACTGGATATCAGGAATTAACAAATAAATGAAATATTAATCAAAAATAAGAGAACTCTGTAGTTTCTTTTATTAATGTAGCATTAGTTTATAATTCAACCAAGTAATTAACAATCTGAAATATTAACCAAAAAATACTTTTAGCAGCCTAAAAATTAACAACCAGGGCAGCTGACAAATGCATATGATCAATCTTTTTTTTTATCAAAATTTTAGGTTTAGGTTATTTTATGTATCTGTTTTTAGATTAGTGCTGCAACTTATGGTCATTAACAAAATTATCATCTAATCAGGCAATTAATGCAACAATTAATCATTAGCTCTTACATGATTTTTTCAACACATGTAAATTATAGCGTTAACATGTAGATTGTGCTCCCATTGAAAACCAGTTTCATCTTGTGTGCATCATGACAGAATTGTCTGTAATTTCGCGAAACTTTCATTCGCACACTATAGGTATTTTTGTGACCTTGAAGAGCACTGTGGTTCTTTCCAAAACAAAATTAACAAACTAACTCCTTCATAAAGTGTACATGCAGTGGTCACTTCAAGAATGTAAATTTTATCCTTTATAATCATGTGACCATATCACATGATCAAATAATTTTTTGACAGTGAAAATGCTGTCAGTCCTGCGGTGTGACAAATTAATTTTAAAAAGTACAAATGTTCCAAATCTTAACTGAGATGAGCTCATGAAAGCTGCATGCACTATAATTATAAATGCATTTTGAAAATGCAACTTAAAGTACTTTTAGATTGTCTTTTGCATTTAAGACGTGTCCAATTTTGTCCAATATCACTCATAAATGCCATCATTAATTCTTCTAAATGACTTTAAATGAAACATTTTCACAACAGCGTGCATCCTGACAATGCCGAAGCAAAGTATCTTTTATTTTGCATTAGTAGAGTCGCTTGTAAAAAGTTCACAGGAAGTTTACAGGAAGCAGAAGTGTGTCAGAGATCAAAAGTGTTTGTTTGGATTGTGCGTCTCCCAGCGGTGATGAGCAGAGAATGAGCGCGCTCATGGGCTGCAGCGAGGGTTTGTCACCGTCTCAAGACGATGTGTTTGCATACACACATCAGACCCAGCCAGAGGCGGGAACAAACACAAACACACACACACGCAAACTCTCGCAGGACGCTGGGGTTTGCTGCTGTCTGTATCTGATCTACCTGCATCCGTGAGTCACTCGTGGGTAATATCGTAGCTTTCATTACACTTTTGTGTACGAATCATATTTTAAAACATCTGAGCAATCTTAAACCTGAAGTCAAAAGCTTTTTTTTTCTTGTTGTGCTTCAGTGTGAACTGTAGGCTAGAACTTCAGAATTAATGTCAAAAGTCTGAGTGATAGAAAACTATGGTTAGAAAACTGGGTTAGTTGTTTTGTCCATTGTGAATGCTCATAAAAACATTCAGGGAGACATAGATTTAGTTTTTTTTTATGTAGCTGCTGCCATGAATTGAACAGCTGTCATGAGGGTTATGTGTTAGCCCGATTCATTGATTGAGGAATTGCAAAAACATGCATCTAATCCAGTTTATCCTGATTGCACTAAAATAGCATTGTCGTATTTACATTTGCCATCACTTTATTTTGACTTAACACATTCTGCTGACTATAAGTAACTTTGCACATACATGTCAGCTTGTTTACTAACCCTAACCCTAACCCTAACCTAGTAGTCTACTAATAATAATAACTCTAAAGAGGCTTTAAGCCAAATTATTTAAAAACTATAAGTACATTCATCAAATTTCACAAAAAACTAACATCTGCATTTGTATTTCGGTATGGGAGTTATGTGTAGAAATATATAAGGTATGTTATTCTGTGCTTAAGGGTTTAAAGGTGAGGTTTTGTTCCTATGAGAGCTGATTAGGTTGAGTTTTTCCCATCATGCTCTTGGCAGGTCAGTGGTGATGCAGTGACTCCTCACTGCGCTCAGGGCATAAAGAGTTTGGGTAGGGGGCAGACTGTCTGTCACAGCCCTTCATCTTCAGCTCTATGAGCTCAGCACAAATAAATAAAACATCTCTGTATCCATCCATCCTCGTGACCTCTGACCTCACCGACTGAGCGGAGATGACTGTAGTGTGAAGAACTGAGAAAACAAGCTTCACTTTCTGATGGACAGGTAAGTACAATTCTGACAGCGAAGTAAGCCAACAAAAAACCCTTTTGTTTGAATTCATATACAAGTTCTTTGCAATCTCTGTCTTAGCTGTTACAGGCGAGCAGGCTAGCTTTAAGGCAACCAGATGTTAAAATCAGAAATCACAGAAACAGAAGTAGCATCTGAATTAGAAGTAGAATCTGTATTGTGATGTACACCCGAATCTAATGGAGTATAGATGAAGAAATGTAGGGCGGGACTTGGTTCTATGCACAGGCTGTTGATTGGATGTTGAGATGTGGGCGTGGCGTTTAAAAGTGAAGGCAGATGAACATGCAGAGGCGGAGTTTAAGTGGACTAAATCATTGGAAAATTCCTGCATCTGTTGCTAGAGAGAAGTGTCATTTCACCAGAAGATCTAGTTATGAAACATTTACACATTCATGGATGAATGGTTCACAATAAGATTTATAATATGTGACCCTGGACCACAAAACCAGTATTAAGCAGCACAGGTATATTTGTAGCAATATCCAAAAATACATTGTATGGGTCAAAATTATCAATTTTTCTTTTATGCCAGAAATCATTAGGATATTAAGTAAAGATCATGTTCCATGAAGATATTTTGTAAATTTTCTTCTGTAAATATATGAAAACTTAATTTTTAATTAGTAATATGCATTGCTAAGAACTTTAACAGCAATTTTCTCAATATTTTGATTGTTCCCCTTCGGGAACTCGAGCTGCGTCCGCAAACGCTAGGGGAACACCCTTGGCGGAACCACGCTCTGAACACATGTGTAATCTGACCAATGAGAAAGCGGGACGTCACGGGCGGGTGACGTCACCGACCAGGAAGCATAAAAGCACGTGCGAAGCCGGCCGGCGTCAGCTTCTGTCTTTCAGCGGAGCGCTCTGTGTGTGAAATTGTCTGTCTCATTGACCCTGTTTTTCTGTGCCAGTTTGCACAACTTTCTTTTGAGGGCAATGTCAAAGAAAGTGCTTGTTAAGAGTGGCTCGAGTGATAAAAGCGGACCGCGTTACAGGCTGTGTGTTCCTCCCTGCAAACGATACATGACTAGCGGGGATACACACAGCATGTGCGTGGTCTGCTTGGGAGCGGAGCATGCAGCGTCAGCCCTTGAGGGGGCTGATTGCCCGCATTGTGAAGAGCTTCCTTTGCGGACGCTCCGCTCCCGGAAGGATCTCTTTGAGGAGGGATCCTTCATCAGCGTTCCTCAGGGTGCTGGTCCCGCTTCCGCCGAGGCAGAGCGGGTACTGCATTCCTGGGGTTCGCAGTTGGATCTGTTGGAGGGAATGGAGACGGGTGACCCCCTATCTCCCTCCTCACCCAGCAGATCCGCAGCCCGTTCCGTGGGTTCGGAAGCCCGCTCTGCGGCTACTTCCTCCCAGGGGGCGGGCTCCTCTCTCCTGTTGTCATCCTCTGGCGAGGGTGACTTGGAGAGTGTCTGTGAGCCACTCCCTCAATCCCCACAGTACGAGGAGCTCTTGGAGGTGGTTACTCGTGCGGTAGCCAAATTAAATATCAGTTGGCCCGCCGAGGAAGAATCAACTCCGCAGAGAAGCAAGTTGGATGAGCGCTTTCTGCGGAGTAAAAATCCACCTCCAAGAAGGAGCCTTCCCTTCTTCCCCGACTTCCACGATGAGATCTCGAGGTCGTGGGTTAGACCATTTTCGGCTCGTCTCTTCGTCCCCGCCTCTGACTATTATGGAAATGTGGTGGGGCTCGATGCGCGAGCCTATAAGGCGATGCCCCGGGTGGAACAGACGCTTGCGAGCTATCTGTCCCCCGGCGAGGCATCGTCACTGAAGGCTCGTACCTTACCCTCGAAGCCACTACGCACTACATCAGCGCTTCTGGGTAAGGGGTACACGTCAGCAGGTCAGGCCGGAGCGTGTCTTCACACCATGTCACTGCTCCAAGCCTATCAGGCCGACCTGCTGAAAGAGCTAGCAGAAGGCGAAAAAGTAGATCTGGAGGAACTTAGAAAAACAGCTGATTTAGCTCTCCGCGCCACCAAGGAGACCGCCCGTGCAGTGGGGTGGTCTATGGCAGCCATGGTGGCGGCGGAGAGGCATCTATGGTTGACCCTGTCCGATATGAAAGAGAAGGACAGGGTCTTCCTCCTGGACGCCCCGCTTGAGTCTTCTGGCCTGTTTGGCGACGCAGTAGATTCTGTCGTCAACAGGTACCAGGAGGCACGCAAACAAGCGGCGGCGTTCCAGAAGTTCCTCCCTCGCCGTTCGCTAGCTCATGTGGCTGCTGGGCGTGAGCAGCCACAACCGTGTACCAGCTCCTCGTACCGTGAGGTTCAGAAGTTGAGTGTCGCCTCTCGTGCTCCCCCGTCCCGGGGCCGAGACTCGCGGCACTCTAGACCGGGGTCCTCTAAGGCGAGGCCCGACCTGCGGGTCGTGTTTCAGGCGAAGAGGGCCCCGGCCCAAAAGCGGTCCTGACGCCAACCCAGGACTGCCGAGGGTAGCCCCTGCCGGGGAAGGGTGGATTTTACCGCATTACACGGTACCCACCTCTCCTCGGTGCCCTCGGGGGGTCAGTCTGATGTTTCTGCCAAGGTTTCAGAACACAGCGGCCTCCGACGAGCGCATGCCCTGGATCTTTCCGCCCGGCCTCGTAGCGGAGCCAGGACGTTCGTCACCCCCACGGGGGTCTCTAGAACAGTTAGTTCGGCAGTCTCCTGCCGGTCCGCCGTTACAGGTCTCCGAGCTAGCAGTTCAGTCAACATCAGAGGCCAGCCTCGAGCGGCTGGTTCCCTTAGTAGACTATTTGGCAGCGTGGAAGCTACTGCCAAACGTGTCTGCATGGGTCCTGCGTACAGTAGAAAAAGGCTATTCTATTCAGTTCGGCGCTCCGCCGCCGCCCTTCGACAGGGTTTTTCCCACAGTGGTGGGCCCCGAGCAGGCTCTGGTTATGGAGCAAGAAGTAGTCACCCTTCTGAGGAAGGAGGCCATCGAGGTGGTCCCTCCTCACGTCAGGGAATCCGGGTTTTACAGCCGGTACTTCATTGTTCCAAAGAAGGATGGAGGGTTGCGTCCCATCTTAGACCTTCGTCGTCTCAATCGTTCAGTAATGAAACTGAAGTTCAAAATGCTTACAATCAAGCAAGTCGTCTCACAGATCAGGTCCGAGGACTGGTTTGTGACGATAGACCTGAAAGACGCATACTTTCATGTCTCCATCCTTCCTCAACATCGGAAGTTCCTGAGATTTGCTTTCAGGGGCGAAGCTTATCAGTTTCGGGTTCTTCCGTTCGGCCTAGCACTCTCCCCCCGCACTTTTACGAAATGCGTAGATGCTGCCCTGGTCCCTCTTCGGCTCCAGGGCATTCGCATATTAAACTACATCGACGACTGGCTGATCTTAGCAGCGTCCGAGAGTTTAGCGGTTCAACATCGAGATGTTGTTCTCGCACACATGAAAGCGTTGGGGTTAAGGCTAAACGCCAAGAAAAGTGTGCTTTCTCCATCACAGAGGACCACTTATCTGGGCATGGTTTGGGATTCGACCACGATGCAGGCACGTCTGTCCCCTGCTCGGATCGAGTCGATCCTTGCCGCAGTCAAGAGAGTCAAAGAAGGCCGGTCACTCACTGTCAAGCAGTTCCTACAACTGCTGGGTCTGATGGCAGCTGCATCCAACGTGATACCTTTTGGCCTGCTGTACATGAGACCCCTTCAGTGGTGGCTCAAAACCAAGGGGTTCTCCCCGAGGGGAAACCCGTTCCGCATGATCAAGGTCACGCGCCGAGGGCTACGTACCTTAGATATGTGGAGGAAACCTTGGTTCCTAAATCAGGGCCCAGTGTTGGGAGCTCCTTGCCGCCGTGTCTCACTAGCGACGGATGCATCCCTCACCGGTTGGGGGGCGGTCATGAGTGGAGTCCATTGTGGAGTGGTCGCCATCTCAGTTGGCACATCAACTGCCTCGAGATGCTGGCCGTATTTCGAGCTCTGAAGTACTTTCTTCCAGACCTGAAAGATCGCCATGTGCTAGTACGCACCGACAGCACAGCCGTGGTCTACTACATCAACCACCAGGGAGGTCTGCGTTCGCGCCCCTTATACAAGCTGGCGCACCAGATCCTTGTGTGGTCCCAGGACAAACTCCTCTCACTTCGAGCAGTTCACATTCCTGGGCATCTAAATGTGGGAGCAGACATCCTGTCGAGGCAGGGGCCGAGGCCCGGGGAATGGATGCTTCACCCAGAGGTGGTGAAGCAGATTTGGAGAATCTTTGGTTCAGCCCAAGTAGATCTCTTCGCCACGAGGGAGAATGCTCAATGTCCCCTCTGGTTCTCTCTAGTTCATCCAGCTCCTCTGGGACTGGATGCTATGACACAGACGTGGCCGAGGCTACATCTGTACGCTTTTCCCCCGATTGCTCTGCTCCCAGGAGTTCTGGAGAGAGTGCGCCGGGACGGAGTCAGTCTACTGTTAGTAGCCCCGCACTGGCCGGGCCGAGTATGGTTCTCGGACCTGATATCTCTCCTCGACGGCTCTCCATGGGAGATTCCCGTCAGGAGGGATCTCCTCTCACAGGGGGGGGGTACCATCTTGCACCCCCGCCCGGAGCTATGGAAGCTGTGGGTGTGGCCTCTGAGGGGGCACAACTCATAGCTTCCGGTCTCTCAACCGAGGTTGTTGAGACCATCCTCCAATCCAGAGCTCCCTCGACGAGGAAACTGTACGCCCTGAAGTGGAAGCTTTTCACTTCATGGTGTGGAGAACGCCAGCAAGACCCAGCTAACTGCCCAGTTGGTACAGTACTGGAGTTTCTGCAGGCCCGTCTCTCCACAGGGTTAGCCCACTCCACCCTGAAGGTCTACGTGGCGGCAATTTCGGCCTACCACGCCCCTCTTGGTGGCATGTCAGTGGGTAGGAACCCCCTGGTTACACGTTTCCTCCGCGGTGCACTGAGGCTGAGGCCTCCGACGCGACCTCATATCCCTACTTGGGATCTGGCTGTGGTGCTTGAGGCTCTCTGTAGGCCTCCATTCGAGCCTATAGAAGAGATACCTGATCGTCTTGTCACTATTAAGACAGCTTTGTTGCTCGCTCTTACTTCCCTCAAGCGGGTAGGGGACCTGCAGGCCCTTTCGGTGGCCCCTTCTCATTTAGAGTTTGCTCCTGGTATGACCAAGGCATTTCTGTACCCCAGACCGGGGTACGTACCTAAGGTCCCCACCAGCACTTCTACTTCTTATGAGTCTTCGGACCTTCCTTCACCTATGGGTCTTCGAGCCCATTCTACTCGTGCTACGGCTGCTTCCAAAGCACTCATGTTAGGTGTCCCAATCCAGGACATCTGTAATGCTGCGGGGTGGTCCACGCCACTTACCTTTGTCAGGTTTTATAACCTAGACACCCGAGCCACTCCTGGCTCTTCTGTCCTTGTGTCCTAGCATTTTCACTAGGCAGGGACTTCGAAGTCTGGTGGCGTGGGCATCTCGTTCCCCTAGCGTTTGCGGACGCAGCTCGAGTTCCCGAAGGGGAACGTCCCAGGTTACGTATGTAACCATGGTTCCCCGAGGGAACGAGACGCTGCGTCTCGGTCCATCCTTCTGGCATCCCTGCCGAGCGCTCGCTTCATTCTCGAAGCTGACGCCGGCCGGCTTCGCACGTGCTTTTATGCTTCCTGGTCGGTGACGTCACCCGCCCGTGACGTCCCGCTTTCTCATTGGTCAGATTACACATGTGTTCAGAGCGTGGTTCCGCCAAGGGCGTTCCCCTAGCGTTTGCGGACGCAGCGTCTCGTTCCCTCGAGGAACCATGGTTACATACGTAACCTGGGACGTTTTGCACCCTCAGATTCCAGATTTTCAAATAGCTGTATCTCGACCAAATATTGTCCTATCCTAGACAAACCATGCATCAGTGGAAAGCCTAATTAGTCAGTGTATCTCAAATTTAAAAAATTGATCTATATTACTGGTTTGTGGTCTAGGGTCACATACGTATTTAAAATATTAACAACATGTACTTAAAAAGTTTAGTTTAGGGTTTGGTTTACTGTTAGTTGCTTGTAAAGTTACACTATACTATAGTTAATATGTAATGTGTAACAAGGACACATTAAAATAAAGTTTTACTAATATTCTCATATCCTGAATGTTCAGTACTGCACACTTAGAAACTGCAAAGTCTGTAAAACCTGATAAATAACTATGGGACCTTTCATTTAATGGGTAAAGGACAACACTGAAATTCCACATGTATGAGATCATATAAAATGTGTTATATTCATAACAAGCAATATCTAGCATATTTCCCAGGAGAACTGCAGCCACTAAAAAAGGTAATGTCCCAGGAAAGGTTAGCTTCCTTATGTGTGGATAACTTGTCCCATTTATTTATCAATGATCTGTCTCATTGTCTACCAAGAGAATTTACTGCTCTCTGCACTGTAGCAGTTTATATGCATCGCAGCAGTAAAGATAAGAAGCTTCACAGTAAAGACCAAAGAGAACCTATTTTACTGCCACGGTGTCATACTAATATCAAATAAGTCTAAATCTCCATGTTAATTTTTTGGTCATATTCCAATTTGGTATAAGATGCAACTCTAACCCTAACCATATAGTAAGTACATGTATATTACTCAGTACCTAAATGTATATTTACGCTGTAACAAGAACATCTTAAAATAAAGTGTAACCAAACAATTTTTTAATTGTCCCAGTGTTGGTTTGTTCACGTTTCACTGAATGATTTGACGGTGGCATTGAGTGTTATACTGACACCTGTACACATGGATCATGCAAAGGCAAGTTTTTTTTTTTTTTTTGCTTAATAATATTGCAGAAGCATTTTATCTACAACTCTATTTCTTCCCCATCATTTATGTGTCCTGCCAAGCAAAAATTGTGACAGGGGTTATTTGGTTGGTCATGTGATCTAAACATGGCATCCTCATTCTCAGATGGTCTCACCTGAAGCTCAGTTTGGAAGAAGAACTTCAGCGGGCACTGTGAGCAGTCGTAGATCTTGTCCTCCTGCCCGTGTGCGGTGAAGATGTGCTGCTGCAGTTTACAGGCCTGCACAAATACTGCAACGAGACACAACACATGCATTAAATGCATCTTTCCATACACACTATCAGTTTGCAATTTAAACCTACTGACACACAGGCCAATGCTTCATTTCTTGAAATTAGTTCTGTAGACAAATGTAAGTCTTGCCTGTGCATGAATTTTTATTGCCTTTAAAAGAGTCTCTTCTGCTCACCAAGGCTGCATTTGCATACTTGATCAAAAATACAGCAAAAACATTCATATTGTGAAATTTTATTAGAATTTAAAATAATGTGAATATATTTGAAGATGTAATTTATTTCTGTGATCAAAGCTGATTTTTCAGCATCATTACTCCAGTCTTCAGTGTCACATGATTCTTCAGAAATCATTCTAATTTTCTGACAATTCTGATTTTCTGCTCAAGAAACATTTCTGATTATTATCAATGTTTAAAACAGTTTATGCTTATTTATTTTATTTTATTTTATTTTATTTTATTATTTTTTTGTGGAAACGTGGCAATTTTTGTTTTTAGGATCCTTTGATAAATACAAAGAACAGCAAAAAAATAAATAAATAAATAAAAATCACAAAAAAATCACTTTGAAAAATCACAAATTTGTTCTACATTTGTGACCCTGGATCACAAAACCAGTCTTAAGTAGCACGGGTATATTTGTAGCAATAGCCAACAATACATTGTATGAGTCAAAATTATATTTTTTTCTTTTATGCCAAAAATCATTAGGATATTAAGTAACGATCAAGTTCCATGAAGATATTTTGTACATTTCCTGCCATAAATATATCAAAACTCAATTTTTGATTAGTAATATGCATTACTAAGAACTTAATTTGGACATCTGTAAAGGCAATTTTCTTAATATTTAGATTTTTTTTCACCCTCATATTCCAGATTTTCAAATAATTTTGTTTCTCGGCCAAATATTGTCCTATCTTAACAAACATACATCAATGGAAAGCTTATTTCAAAAAAGCTACATCAGCTCAAAAAAAAAACTAACTGGTTTTGTGACCCAGGGTCGCATTTGTGATCACTGCATAAGTTCTATACTTCTGTTTGTGTTATTTCATAGTTTTAATGAATTTATTTATACAAAAATGTATAAATTAGTTACAGTAAAGAATGAGAAACCCTTCTTTTGACCGCAGTGTACATTCAATAAAACTAAGTTTTCAAAGGAAAATGTTTTGAATATCATAAAGCCATGATTTTACAGTAGAGTTTATGGTAAAACACACACGTGGACACTGAGGAAGTTCTCTCTGGTTCTTTTTTTTTTTCATAATATTGCTCAGTTCAAATGAGGAAAGACATGTTCTGTTTTCCGAGCTCAAATTTTACAGTTTGGCAGCATATGAAAGAAGTATTGTCACGATTGAGTGAATCAAGATGTTGGGAAACCCAAATGTTTCCAGTCCTTCGCATCATGGGAGAACCAATCCCACCTGCGCACAGCTCTTTCAGTTAAAACACTCTGCAAATGTAACACGGCTTTGATTCTCCATCCAGCTGGACGTGTCCAGGCTTTGGCGGCCCCTGCTCTGTGTCTGAGTGGATAATGGTCAACGGTAGGTGTTTTTGAGTCAGGGTGAAGAGCGAGGAATAATGATGTGCTTTATTTAGAGCCGCTGTAGGGACATAAACAAGCACAGGAACTGCAGTCCCTTCTACATGCAAAAACACTGTCTCTATTAGTCAACAGTGCTAATTATATTGACATTATTAATATTCATGCAGACTCCTTATTTATGCATAGCCTGATTTCAGTCACATATAATCTTTGAAATGGCACTTAAAACACATAGTGCGTCTGTGTGCTTTAATTAAGCCATAGGGCTGCTCAATGGGTGTGTGTGTGTGTGTGAAAGCATGCAGTTATTCTCTCAGGAGTACTTCAAACATGCTGTTTGTTTTTAGAGACCCATATGTTAAGGGTGGCTAGTCGCACACACACGGGCGCCGAGTCGTGTCTCTGAGGTAAAGAGTGAGTTCTGGTCTTCATTTGAATTTCTTACGAGGGATAAACAACTTTTGCCTTCACGTCACCGTGTGGATTTTGGATTTAAACCCAAATTTGATGTGCACTGCTACCATACTTTATTTACCCAGTGTCTTCTAATTCAACTTAAACAGGTACAATGATCTGGACGTGCATTTGTGGGTTTGATATCCTGTACACAAGCATAAATGAGTAATAATATGGAGAGAAAGAGATTTTTTTTTTTTTTTGGGCGTGTGGAAATCACTATTTCACTTATTATTATTGCTAACACTTTACTATAATGTAGTATTTGTTGACATTAAATGAATCCATTAGTTAATCTGAACTAACACTGAACTTCAAAAAAAATTTTGGATGGAATGAACTTCAAGAAAATAAGCTAAAAACTCTTTAAAATGATTTTAAATCTTTATTGGAATAAATAACTAGTATTTAATGTTGTGTATATTCTTTGTTTAGTGTGGCTGTTAACTATTTATTGTTGCTGCCATTTTGAGCCAGGACTCCCTGGAAGAAGAGATGCTGTATATAAATGGGATATTTTTTTCCTGGTTAAATAAAGGAAATAAATAAAAAGATCTGCATACAGCATTCAGGTAATACTTTACAATAAGATCCTATTAGTTAACATTGGTTAATGCATTATCTAACATTAAGTAATGCCGTTTGTACAATATTTGTTAAATACAACTGTTCATTGTTAATTAATGTGAGCCCAGGTCCATTTAATATTATTAACAGATGAACAGATATATATATATTTTTTTTGTATTTTTTTTTTTTTATGTATTGGTAAATACTGAAATGATTTTCAAATTTTATTTTTAGTTCATTTTACCTTATGTTTTTTTTTTTAATGTTAATGGAACTTTACTGTAAAGTGTTACCAATATTGGTTCATCCTTATTGTTAAATTGGGCATAACACATTTCTAAATAGTAATAAACTGTTATAATCTGTTGATGCATCATTTAACATAAACTAACAATGTACAAGTCCTCTTAACAAATGTATCTTGGTTTATGCTTATTTATTAATTTACATCTTAACATTCCATGTGTGTTACTTAATGTATTAGTTATTATTAAATAACAAACAGAAAAAGCTACTTAAAAGCAATAAAAACATATTTTTTTTCCCTGAACCTCATTGTAGTGGAAATCATCTGAACACCAGTTAGTGTGTTTCTAATGTTAATAAATGATTTATTATGCACATTTGTGAACCTTATTATAAAGTGTGATCTATTTCAACATGATTTGATATGTTACTAATGCTTGTAGGCTCCTAACTAATGTCATATAAATGTAAAATATCATTTATTAAGAGTTGTTGCTGGATCATACTGTAAACTGATGGCAATTCACACTTTTCCAACATCTGCAGATCATCTACAGATATTTTCATATTTAAGTATCATATAAAAATTTCTGTGATCATTTTCTGAGCATACAGAAAACAAAACAAAACAAAAAAAACAACTAAAAATCTATAGTTGTATACACATTTCTCAAATATCTTCACAGCATCTCAGAGACAGACGATCACTGACAGCATTTTCCTTATAAAAATCTTCATTCGGTTCCTGAACTCCAAGGTTGTTTAATAACGGAAAAATCACACATTTAATTCACGCTCAAATCGAGCTAAATTTGGATCTAAAACACATCCACCAATCAGAGGCAGAAGATGCTGTTACCACAGTACTTTTGAGGTCACTCCTGTTTCCATGGAAATGATTGGTGTGATTATGAATACTGTAGTTCTTCACAAGGTATTTAGCCGCCTAATTTTTTTTTTTTTTCTAATGACTTTAACAGATGTATATGCTAATGTTTAACAGTCTTGAAGATCAGTATAATTCAGTCTCGGAAAAATTGACAATTCATATTTTTAGGAAATATTGCAGTGTTTTTTTAAAATTTATTTATATGTGCACATTATTATTATTATTGTTATTATTATTATTTTGATTATCAAATTTATTATTTATTATTAAAAAAGGCATATGCCCTCATAGCCTCAAAGCTGTTTCACTCAGGTTCAGATCACAAGAAGAAAGAAAAAAAATTGCTATTTCAGTTTCACACACTTTCAGAAAAAAGGTACAAAGGGTATCACAGGGGCAGGAACCTTTCAAAAAGGGGCACTATTTATCCTTAACTAGTGCATATTAGTACCTAAGTGCTACATGTTTGCACCTTTTGTTTATATATTGCCAGAAATCAATTTCTGCAATGAATGGGATTTTTACTTTACAGTACCTAACTGAACGTTTGTCAAAGGATGAAGCGTCCAATGTTAATGTGAGTGTTTGTGGTTTTGACTGATAGCTTAGTGTTACGACTGTTATGTAATGCAAATAAATGTTCTGCACATTTTAAATAAAGTCCAAAAATAGTCCCTTAGAAATGCTCTTTTACAGTTATATAATGTTAATAACACGAATACAAACATTAGCAGCACATCAAGCAATGTAGAAATAGGTCACACTTTACAGTAAGGATCACAAATGTGCATAATGGGATCATGGGATGTTAAATATGCATGCTAATACTACAATACTGCTCCATTGTTTAAAAAAATAGATCTAGTTATGGACATGTGGATGATTTCAGCCATCGATGAGGATAATGTACAGTACTTCTTTTCTCATTTATCCACATACATGTATTTATGAAGATACTTTAATGTTAATTGGTAAACTCAATATTAAGGAACTGATAAATAATGTTAATGATAACATATTAAAATAAGTATTGGTCTAATTTGAGCACATTTAACTTTTTAATTGTTATTATTTGGTATCATTTGTATTAAATGTATTGTACAAGTTATTTCTTGCATTAATGGGCACGCATTTACAAACCCAGGGCCAGGCAGCATTATTGTGCACAGAATTGAGTGTAAAACTGTAGTGTTTTGTTGTGTAAAGTGAGACAAAAGCTCATAAGTGGCATGCAGAGTGTTTGTTCTGCGCTCGGCTTCCTCCAGGGTGAACGGAGCTACTTTCAGCTGCGGGCTGCCTGACTTCACATAGCTGTCAAATGCGTCCCGTGAGAGCGACACTTCTGACATCTCCCCGCTGCCTCTGGATGGCTCCTCGACTCCTCTTTTACCTCCTTCCCCCCTCGCTCCTCTCTCATCCTCCCTCGCTTTGCATGATCACGCTGCGTCTGTCCTTCCCCATCCGCATTCCTTCATTCCTGCTTACACTCTCTCAGGCTGCAGTCCCGAAACAAACACTTCTATTAAAACTTGTCGTGTTTAAATAATACAACAAAACTGTATATAATTTCAGATTTTCCACTGGTGAATTGAAATTCTATTATTTACGTTCATTATTTGTGCCCGACACTAGCTGAATTAAGAAGACTCCATATTCTACTCGATGGGCATAAACGTTTCAGCTGAGTCTCAGACTGTTTTCACACTAGATTTGATTGTTTCAGTTCCAACCCTGGTCCCCAGAGGTCTGTTTTATATTTAATACATTTAATACATTATATCTGACCCTGACCCATATAGATTTTTGCCCTCCACAAATATTGGCACCCTTGGTCAATATGAGCAAAGGCAGCTGTGGAGATAAATCTGCATTTTTTATCCTTTTGATCTTTCATAAAAAAAAATCACAAAATTCTAACCTTTCATTGAAGTAAAATGATGTAAATTGGGGGAGAGGGGGTGGATTTTGCACAGGATTTTAAATATGATGAACACAAAGGCCAAATTTGTAATCCCTTAATTAAACCAAAGAACATAGTTCTGATGTTCAGAACAAGATTGCCGAGCTTGACAAAATAGAAAGTCGCTGTAAGAAAAGAGCTAAAACACTGAAAATCCCCATTTCCACCATCAGGGCAATAATCAAGAAGTTCCAATCAACTAAAGATGTTACTAATCTGCCTAGAAGAAGACGTGTGTCTATATCGTCATAACGGATGGTGAGGAGGAGACTTTGAGTGGCCAAAGACTCTCCAAGGATCACAGCTGGAGAATTGCAGAGATTAGTTGAGTCTTGGGGCCAGAAAGCCTAAAAAAAAATCCAAAAAGCCCCTACATCACCACATGTTGTTTAGGAGGGTTTCAAAGAGAAATCCTGCTCGCTCATCCAAAAACAAACTCCAGCATATTTAGTCAGATAAGACTCGAACTTCAAAGGGGACTGACTTGTATGGTCAGATGAAACTAAAAAAAAGAGCTTTTTGGCAGCAAACACTCAAGATGGGTTTGGTGCAAACAGGGATAAAAAAGTACTCCATGCCCAGATTTAAATAAAGTGCTGGATCTTTAATGTTCTGGGCCTGTTTTTCTGCCAGAGATCCTGGACATCTTGTTTAGAGACATGGCATCATGGATGCTAAGAGATTAAAAAAAAACTAAACCTGACTGCCACTGTTAGAAATCTTATAATGGGCCGTGTTTTGATATTCCATCAGGACAATGATTCAAAACAAACACAAAAATGTGTCACTGAGAACAAAATGAAGCTTCTGCCATGGCCGTCCCAGTTCCCTGACCTGAACCCTTTAGAAAATGAGTGTGGTGAACTGAAGAGGAGAAGCACCAACATGGAACTGTGAATCTGAAGGATCTGGAGAGACTCTGTATGAGGGAATGGTCTCTGATCTCTTGTCAGGTGTCCTCCAAACTCACCAGGGATTACAGGAGAAAATTCAGAGCTGTTATCTTGGGAAAAGGACTTTGCAATAATTGGGTGCCAATAATAATTGTGGCCAACGTGAACTAGAGAAAAACATTTATTTCATAATGAGAGCCCCCACCCCACTTTTTATCTTTTTACTTCAATGATTTTTTTTTAATGACAGATCAAAAGGATAAACAATGCAGATTTATTTCCATAGCTGCCTTTGCTCATATTTACCAAAGGTGCCAATATTTGTGGAGGGCACTGTATATTTTAATATAAGCTATTTATATAAGCTCAATGAAATATATTTTTAATTTGAAAATATATTTAGTCTCAACCTTCATATACTAAAATATGTTTCGTCATGTATTTCAGGGGTGATAAAATGGATTTCCAGTCTCACAGTAACTTACATTTAGGCTAAATGAAAACATGGATGCATAGACTACTAGAGATCAAAACTTTTTTTATTGAAATGTGTTATATGTTCATTCATATTATAGACAGCAAATAAGATTTTTCTGACATTTGAATGTATTTTCTTGGACAGAAATTAATGGAGGACAAAATATATTTTCAAATAATTTTAAAATAATAAAAAAAAAAAAAATTCTAATAATTTTAAAATGTTTGAATAAATAAATAATTTTAAAAAATAATATATTAGCAATCTAAATCTAAATATAAAAATATAATATAAATTATGTCGGATTTTAAAATATGTTCATGCAAATATGTTTTACAATATATTTTAGTAAAAATATTTTTAGGCCATATATTTAAAATATACATTTGATTTTTCTGTTTGTTTGTTTTTAATTGGGAACCAAAGTGTCATCAGCTTCAGTACAAACAGCAGCTGTTTACCACTGTGTATAAATAACCACTCAAGAGGAGGTTTTTGTTTTACTACTGAAACTCAACAAGCACAACAGCATTTGCATACATTACAAGAGATGCAAAGAATGTGATCTGCTTGCTGAAAGACACTTCTTTGAAGACAAGCAGGAATGAAAATTCACTCATTGCTCTGTTTGCAAGGCATTAGATGCGCTTATTGGCAAGGTGAGTTAGAAAACACTCACGCAATTGATGCTGGATAGCTTTCAAACCAACTGCAAACCAAACCTTAGGCTACTGTTTTCAAGCAGAATCCAAATTCAGAAAATAACTTTTGCACAACTTAAATGATCCAAATTGTCTTCTAGTGTGAAAACACCCCTAGTTTAGCGTTCATATGTTTGTGTGACGCATACATTCACATGACTGTCATGATTTCTGCAGTGCGGATACTGTCCTCACAGAGCTGCTTTACTTTCTCTCTCTCTCTGCTGCATGATCAATATGAGTGCGGAAGGAGATGTGGGACCTGTCTGTCAGGCGCCAACACCAAATAAAGCCAAAATGAAAAAAAAAGCTCTGTAGATCAAGTCAGTAAGAATGAGAGAAGCAGAGAAAGACAGAGAGAGACAAATGAAGCATGTTGTGGTGGCGGCAGTAGAGAAATGCATCAAGATAAAGTGATTGTATAAGCTGCAGCTTAAGGTTTTTAGTCATATGCTTGATGTAGCTCCCGAGTCAGGGCTTCTCAAATCTTGTTTTAAAACAAAAACACCCTGAATGGATTTTCTCCACAGAAAAAAAGCATAAACCTTCTGATACAGACCTACCAGCAGCTTAGGTTGTGAGAGGATGCTATAAATAAAAGAAAACTATCAAGAATTTGATGAATCATGATGAAAAACGCCACTAACCACAATCCTAAAGATCACAAATCATGATAAACATGCTAATAATGGAAATGGATCTTAACTGTAAATGCCAACTCAATGTAGCAAATATATGCAATGGAAACCAATTTCTCTATAGGCACTAACGACTTTGTGGCCCACATAGACCTTAGTCAAGGGTAGCTACATGTTTAATTTCTGACGGGAATGAAAATGAGGCTGTGAGGGACTGAAGTACTGTTTGTTCAATGGATCAACAACATACCGTTTGCCTGACGGACGAAACGCATTTCTGAAAATAACTTTCAGTAGACAAAAACTCCATAAAACAGTTCTGAAAGTTGTGAGTTGTAAAACTGACATCTCAGATCTTCATACAGTCTGTGGCATTGTGAAGACTGTAAGTCTGTCAGTCACAGCCTTGTCTTCATCAGCGCTAAAGTGGTCATGAATTGAGAAACAAAAATCTTTTGATGTACAAGCAGTCTGTAAGGCACTGTTTGTTTGTTTTTACTGTGGATTCATTTTTAAACAAGGCAGTTTGATGCAGGCTTTTCACAGAGACTGAAAATAACAGACGATGATGTGCCGACTATATTGGATCTGACAGTAATGTTGCAACACACAAGTGTGAGTAATAGTGTTTTTACCATGTGTCACTATTGTTTCGTCTGTTACAGGTCATTTGATAAGTCTCAAATGTGGCATGTCTATCAAAACAGAGTATTTATGTCATCCCAGTATGAGCATCTTGAGCACCTCAATGGATGTTTTGTACAAAGGAGTTCACATGCTCTGCATTTGTAGTGACCTAGAAATCCTTTCACATTTCAATTTTTCCCTAAGACCTTAAAGGAGAATTTCACTTCCAGAACAAAATTTTACAGATAATTTACTCAGCCCCCTTTCTTTCTTTAGTCAATAAGAAATTATGTTTCTTGAGAAAAACATTTCAGGAATTAGATAAGACTCTTCTTCCTCGGCTGGGATCATTTAGGGACATTTGAAGCCGCTTTAAACTGCATTTTGGAAGTTCAAACGTGGGGGCACCATTGAAGTCCATTATATGTCCATATAAAATTCCACATTTTTTCCTCAAGAAACATAATTTCTTATTGTCTGAGGAAAGAAAGACACAGACATCTTGGATGACAAGGGGGTGAGAAAATTATCTGTAAATTTTTGTTCTGGAACTGAACTTCTCCTTTAAATCTTAGCTTATTTAAATGGGCTGACCTGTGGTCAGTAATATTGGATGATTTGATGCTTTTTATTCACAGTTCAAGTTGTGATCTTAAACTTAAAACTTATTTTTTTTTTTTTAAATAATTATCTAATGTTAACCTTACAGTAAAGACAATGGATGAAATAACAAATGACTGATTTTTATATGTACTGTAGATCTGATTGATCAGAATGATCCAATTCCTAAACATGCTTTAATATACACTCTCAGAAAAAAAGCTACAAAATCTGTCACTATAGGGTGGTATCTTACAAGGTATTAATATGTTTAAACTGTGGTTAAATAATTTAATAGTGTGCAAATGTACTTTAAAAAAAAAATCATGGTTATTTTATTTTTCTTTTTTACCTTAGTTTTTTGTGTAACCCAGCTCCTGACAAGACAGTTGCAACAACCCAGCGACTATATGTAGTAATGCGCAGGAATATTCCTCGTCAGGTGAGAGCAGATCTCTGTGTCGCCAACTTGAATTTCTTAGGTCAATAGGTTTGTGTATGTTTTATTTAATCTATAAAACAGTTTCTTTGCTGTAAATCATTTTATTTTGTGCAAAGCAAACAAAAAAATACGCAATGTCAGTCACCTAAACGAGTCGCACCGATCTTTTCCTGATGATTAAATGTTTAATTTTTACTTGTTAAACGAGTTTAAATGTAATTAATATTGTATACATGTTTAAACAGTAAAATGTGTTATTTTAAAAACTGTATTTAATGAATATAAAGGCAACTAGGCAAAGAAAGAAAGAAAGAAAGAAAGAAAGAAAAAAAAGAAAGAACTAAAGAAATGTCAAAAAAGTCAAAATAAATGAAAAACTAAAACAAAATGAAACTAACAACAGTTATTGAAAACCTAATAAAATAATAATTATCAGAACTAAATAATCGTTTTCGTAATCATTACGTTCTCACCCCAGCAGAGCTGCCTGAGTGCACTGCGAAAGGTATAATCAGGAATAAGGGACGATCGTTCGTTGGAGGTTGAGAGGGAGATTTCCCTACCATATTTGCATACTTTTATCATCTAATCAATCTCAGCATGCTTTAATTTTGTGTCGCTAGAGGTTGAAATAAATTGAATTACTAGAACTAAAACTAGAACTAAACTATATAAAAACTAAATATGAATGTGTTCACAAAACAAAAACTAACCTAAAATCAAGAACATTATTAATGAAACTAATACAAATGAAAGACTTTTATAGCAAAATTGAAAACATTAAAATAAAAACGAAATAAAAAAATGCAAAACTATAATAACCTTGGCACAAACGTCTTTTGTGTGAGGACGGGGGATCCGCCAAATGAGTTGCCGGGTCGGATTTCGGAGGTGACGGATTCAGATCCGGCTTATTTCGGCACAAATTAAGCCCTGCCTTTAAGGTACTAATAAACACCCTTTAAGGGTAAATACGGCACAAAAGGGTATCTTTTGAAAAGGTAATAGCTTTCGTACTTTTATTTCTGAGAATGTATTTTGAGTCGAGAGCGTATTTTGAGCGAATTTTGGTTTAGATGCAGGTCCATCATAAACGTCCAGGTGTTTGTGAAAGCCTGGCTTAAACAACATTTGAAAGAGTCTGAAATGGAGCTTTGTGCACTGAGCAGCAAACAACCTCTATGAGCTCTGGGATTTCATTATGCAGACAGTTAACCCTGCTGACACCAGACATGAGACGGTTTCCTCTCAGGATGGGGTCTGATCCCACTCACACCCTCCTTCACATTCAGAGACAGATCAGATCATTAAGACCAATATCCACTAATACTGCATGTGCTCTTCAGAATCCGCTCGGTCTGTCCTGCTCATCTCACTCACTGTCACAATTACCAAACTACCAGTCAAAAGACTGAGGAGATCAGTGTCTGTGCATGATCACAAATGCATGGAGAAGACTGCATGGAGTGATCTTGATAGAAGAAAACAAGTACCCAACATACATGTAAATTTATCATGCAGCTCATGAAGTTGATCGAAAGAACATCCTGTGTGAGCAGAATCATGCTTCCATTTGTGTTATTTCATAGTTTTGAAGTCTTTATTATCATTCTAAAGTGTGGACAACTTAATAAAACAAATATGGCCATTGATATTATAAAAGATTGTTTGATTGTGGTACTGCACTGACATACAGTACACCCACCCACCCACACACACACACACACACAAATATAAAGATGTACCTGTGAAGCAGACGGGACACTTGAAGGTGCCGCCCATGCCCTCAAAGCTGTGCTCGATGAGGTGACACTGCAGTTTCGCTGGAGAGTCGAAGGTTTGACTGCATAGTTTACATTCATGAACGAGACCTTCCTCTGGGAAAAGACAGAAAAACACAAACACAAAAAAGCCTGTGTCACTGGAAATGTCTGAAAGATTCACAATGCAAGCACACTATATGATTTGCAGTACATTTTAAGCATTCATATTAAATTATTATGTAATAAAACACAGTCAATAATACATATGAGACACTGAAACCTGAAGATGCCAATTGGATTCATAATTTACAGGATTTGAAACAAAGATCTGTATACTTATAAAAGTATATACTTTGTAACCAACATTCCCAGCAAACAAACAAATAATGCAACTTTGTACCACAATGTGAAATGGTCCAAAAATATGCATTTTCTCTTTTAATTAAATTAGTTTTTTTTTTTTCATTATGTAGTATTGTCTGTCCAGGAAAAAAAGCTATAGAAAAAGTCTGTTAAGAATAGTGTGTTGTTATAAGGGATATCATATTGATTTATTCATACTGATTTTTCACTGGTGTTTTGAATTATGCATTGCATTGAGTTCCTTTTCGGGTTGAAGAAAATATCTGCAAACTTATAAAATGTGCTGAAAATTTACAGCATTTCTTTTTTAAATATTTTCTTTTCTTACAGTGTAATGCATTTATTTATTTATTATTATTATTATTATTATTTTTAGTAATTGAAAAAAGTAAAATCTATTCTGTGGGCATTTCATCTGTGAAACTATTAATTTAATTTAATTTAATTTAATTTAATTTTATGTTATTTTATGTTATTTTATTTTATGTTTATTTTATTTTATTTTATTTTATTTTGTTATTTTATTTTATTTTATTTTATTAGGGACACACAGGAACATTGCACATGAATAAAATATTTCCGTAAATGTACCAGAATTAGCCAAAGGCTATTTTTCATCCATAGTCCCTGGACAGAATGTTACAAGACACTCTAAAAAGAAAGTATTTTAAGAGATTAAAATACATGCTAAAAGAATTTAATAAGGTTTAATGAACCTTGAAATCATTGAAATGGTGTTTGATACAAACATTTCACCATCTTACCTTTCAATGCTGGTAAATTAAGGGCATGCATTAGTGTTGTTTTACCACTGAATTAATTACTGATTTTGCAAACAGAGTCAACACTGATATCACATAATTATTTTATGTCTTACTTTTTATGCCTTACTTTCACACGACACAGCTGTAAATTTAATTACATTATAACCTAGTTTTGAATTGGATCACCATATGATTATGGCACTTTCCTGAATAAATATAAGGGAAAAATCAGATGTGTTCAATGTGCAACTGACACTGTGTGTACACAATGGATGTTGATGTTATCAGTGATATCAGAGGTGGTCTGATCTTGAAGGTCTGTGTCGGCATATGCGGTTGCTCTGCCACACGGGAGCAGCTGCAGCCCATCAAACCCCAGAGGAGCCGTTAGCACAGGTGGCCACAGATGGCATTTAGCATAGACTGAACAGTGACAGGATCTTCAAACTCACCTACAGCACCCTATCAAACACAACTATCACTGCGCTGACAACACACGTAAAACTTCATTTTACATAATCTGTTAAAAATCTAGTGGTTTGCTTGTGCAAAAGTCACCTTCACATTGCTGGGGTGTTGTGGGCGATTGCCAGGGCAGTGCTGGGAGGTTTTTATGTTGTCTACATGGCTGCTTACTGGCCCAATTCAACAGAGCCAACCTCTAAGAGGATATTCTGGTCTCTAGGTATGGGTGTACCTCTAATGGCATTATATTACAAACTATTATAAAATAACTGTAAACTAATAAATTAAAAATAGAAATAAAGTGGTTTCGTTTGTAGTACATTTTAAAGTGCCACTGTTTTCTTGTGATGGCAGAGCTCCATTTTCAGCATGACAGAAAAGACTGAAGAACTATATTTGAAATAGACATTAAAAAAACTTTGGCATAATGCATTCTAAAATTGATTGATCTACAATGGATACATGCGATGCCGCAGCTACATGGCAGCAGATACTGACCTGAGAACAGCTCACTGAGGGAGTCGTGCATCTATTAATACATAATGAGCCAAATTACCAGTGATTAAAGCCCTGGGAATTAAACGCTAACTCCTCCTCCTGTGTGTGTGATTTCCCAGATGAGTTCAGCAGCTCATGCGGGACCGCCGTGTGTTTATTCATTTAGCGCTGAAAATAGTGTAGGAGGACTTTATAGGGGAGACTTTATCAAATCAAACACTGATGATTAATGATGGATCTGAGCTATACTTGATTTATGAATGCTGTAATGTTTCTGCATGTGAGACTGACATCTCAAGTCTGATGAACACAAAAGGAAGAAAAGCATCTTCAGTTGTCTTTCTCACACATGGAACATGAAATAATGTGATTTACTCCCACGTTCTCCTTCTCAAATAAGTGGAGATGTTCTAGGTGTGTGGTTATTGGGACCGAAATACCAACAGCATTACAAGCGCATTGTTAATGTAGAGTAGGAGGATGAATTTTAATGCATTAATTACTTTATATTCAGGGGCAATTATGAATTCTTATGAAAAAAAAACTGACTTGTGATGAAGGCATAATTCTTACAGTTCACGATTGGGATATTTACAAAATAAAAGACAAATTTATGATCCCTAGCGTTGATGCATTTATATGCAGTGATACAGTCATCAAAATCTGCTTTGCCAACATGTAAAATTAGGCTATTACAATTTTAATTAAACTGAACAATTGCATTTGTGACCCCAGTTCACAAAACAAGTAATAAGAGTCCATTTGATTTATACACCATCTGAAAGAAATAAATAAGCTTGTTATTGATCTATTGTTTGTAAAGATATGACAATATTAGGCCGAGATACAACTATTTGAAAATCTGAATCTAAGGGTACAAAAAAAAGAAAGAAAAAAAAAAGAAAAATCAAAATACTGAGAAAATCATCTTTAAAACTGTCCAAATGAAGTTCTTGGCAATACATATTACTAATAAAGAATACATTTTTGATATATTTACAAAAATCAATTATTTTGACCCATACAATTTATTTTTGGCTATTGCTACAAATATAGCGACTTAAGACTGGTTTTGTGTTCCAGGGTCACATTTGTTTGTGGAACAACCAAGCCTGATTTAAAGGGACAGTTCACCCAAAAATGAAGCATTTTAATCATTTACTCACCCTCAAGTTGTTCCAAACCTGTATGAGTTTCTTTCTTCTGAAGATATTTTGAAGAATGCAGCTAACCAAACAGTTGTTGGTCCCCATTGACTTCCATAGCATGAAAAATAAATAAATAAATAAATAAAATAAAAATACTGTGAAAGTCAATGGGGACCAGAAACAGTTTGGTTGCTAACGTTCTTCAAAATACCTTCTTTTGTGTTCAGCAGAAGAAGGAAGGTCATACAGGTTTGGAACATCTTGAGGTTAAGTAAATGACAGAATTTTCATTTTTTGGGTGAGCTGTCCCTTTAAATGCAGTTTTCGCTCCCTTTCGGTGCATATGTGGCTAGTGTGACGGTACATGAAGATAAAGTACTCCTTCATTTGAAAACTGTTTGGTAAGTGCTTTTGTGCCAAATTTTGGACCTAATTGGAACATATCTGTATCCTTCTCAATACAAGACCAGATATACGCAAAGCCAAGCATTAGCATAATTTCAGAGCATGCACACACTTCGTTGTAATATCTCTCGACGTACACCAAATAAGCATTGTACACACTCTTTCTTTCCTCGTCTCACAGCGTCTCTCCGTCAGTTTGTCGGCCGCCCCATGAGCCGCTCACACCAGGAGAGAGGAAGTTCATTAGCTCAGCTAAATCAGAATTAGTCCCTTCATTCTGACGGCCTGAACTTCATTAGACGGCCCTTCACAATCCAGCAGGGAGATGTGATGAATCAACGCGGGACGATATCTTGCCTCACACAGCAGATTCACACTTCCTCCACACCGCCCGCCCTTTCTCTCGCTTTGTCGTCGTCTCTTTCAGTTCACTCATTCTTACGTTTTCATTGAAATCAAGAATAAACGGCTCAGAAATGAGAAGCGAGACATGTGTACGTAATTACATGAATGAAAGCCACATGCCTGCAGAGCTGACATCAGTCCTGCATCAAACATGGTCAATAAAGAGCCATTTTGACCCTTGGGAACATTTGCTGCATCAAAAGCTTGAACGTTTGAAGAGTTCAGACAAAAGAACCCTTTGCAAATCAGAGATTTCTCTCACGTAACTATCACTGCATCTATAAATGATTTAAATTCACTCTCCTCTACATGATGATAACCATACAAAAACAGAAACGTCTGCAGCACAGGGCTGATTTTTTTCTTTGGCTCGCGTGTTCCTGTAGCCGCCCCACTGATGCCTGTTGCCATAGTTTCACAATTCAAAAGAGGCAAGAGCACCAATCAGATAAAGAACAGGACACAATTAGCAAACAAATCAGATTGTTGTGCAGCATGCCAAATGAATGAGACGGCACGGAGGAGCAGGTCCTGTGAGATTACACCCCGGATATCAAACAGCACGCATCAGATTGTGTCGTGCTATAGAACGTGCAGAGATACAGCGATCTGGAGCAGCCATGTATGAAAATTATTTTATAGCATAATGTGATACCTCCTGACTCGCTCATTATTCCGTCTGCATGGTTTATGCATTTAAATGAGTAAACACTAAAGTTCTTTTACGTTTTCTCTACACATTTCCATAAAACGTTTCTCTGATGTATTCACTTCTTGAGTAATAACAGCAAGAAAAAATGCTACAGATAAAAAAATCAGACTATTGAATTAACCATAAATAATTGAATGGCCTAGAGACAATTTCTCCAATTACACTATTAAAACACAACTATACAGTTGTGGCGAAATGATATGTAACTGTAATGCATTTAATAACAACGTGTCCATAGGTGAATACCTTATTCAGAGAAATGTAAAACAAAAAAATAGTAAAATAAAAAGCAAATAGTATTTGCTACATGGAAACCATAAATGGACTGGAGTTACTTCTAAAACGGAGTATTTCATGCCTATAAAATGCATTTGTTGCACAACCCCAAATACCCCGATATATGTGTAAACTAAACAATTAAAACACATTTAAACCATCACATTTACAGACTGGACAAATGTGAAAAATGACCAAATAAATAAATAAAAATAAATACATAAAATATACTACTAAAAATGCTGTTTCCTATTAACAGCTAAGCTATAGTACAAACCCTAATGTTACAAAATTTAAACTAGTAATTAAATGTCTCAGTTGGTTATTATAGGAACCAAATATAATATATAATAGATCACAGACCTTTTTCTGTTACAAAATAAAGAACTCATCTCATTCATTACAGATGAACAGCCTTCAAAATATTTACCGTTTTACTTCTATGAATTTAGGATATCATTGACCAGAACTTATAAAAACAGAAATACGTCCTCGAAATCACAGTTGTCACTAAACCAATAAATGAAAACAAAAGTACTGAAACTCTATGAACCATAAGCACTGCTACACAGAGTCATCCAAAGATTAAGGTTAGTTAATGTATTTTAATGGACAAAATGTTAACACTTTACAACAAGGTTCCATTAGTTAATATTAGTTCATGTACTAACATGAACAATCTTTGTTAATGTTAGTTAATGAAAATACAGTCATTAATTGTTAGTTAATTCACATTAATTCACAATGCATTAATGTTAATTCACAATGCATTACTAATATTAACAAGCACAACTTGTAATTTTAATAATGCATTAGTACATGAAATTAACATTATCTGTTCATTCTTAGTTCATACTAACTAAAGTAATTAACTAATAAACCTTATTGTAAAGTGTTACTGACAAAACGTGTATTTGCAAGATGATGTCATCAATATTTTTTGGTCCATTTTCTGCGCAACTTTTAGGAGTACATTAGCATACAGATGACAAAACTAAAAATGAACTATAAATGAACTAAAAGCCCCAAAACTCATTTGATTTCATGGGCTCTTTAAAAATTAGAGTCATTTCACACTGAATCAAATGCAGCGATGATGTGACGAACAGTATTTTTCTTTTTCCTCATGAAGGTAATATCTGTTGGCATCACGTTTACACGAAGCTGTGCATGAAAACCTCACTGAAAACTGCAGTGGCTTCCATTAGCAGTGGATTTTGAGGGTAGGCGCCCTTGTGGGAGAATGTGTTGTGTGTGTGTTTGTATTGATGTGTGAGGCGACGCAGACGAGGGGGAACCCTCGGGCTGCTGTCTGCACCTCACAATCACAAAACTGAGAGATACGCTCCCTCTACGCTTGCAATTATGCTCAAAACACACATACACACACTTACAGAAAAAACACAGGCGCAGAAGAAAGACTTAGTAATTCACTCCCGCTGGATGTGTACTCAGAGCGCCTGACATCTCATCTCAAGGGAAACTTGGCTGAGCCTTCTGCAGCCCCCTCGCTTTAGTCTGGGCAGGATTACCCTGGTAAATTCCAGGTGATTGGGGTACGTGAAGGGTACACGTGAGCAGTATGCCCAATGTGACACTGCTCAGGGTGAGTAATGTGGGCACTGTTAGAGGAACAAGCCACAAATCATCTAATGCAATGGAGGCAACAGCTGCACAAACAAGACTCTCATGGAACTGCTGTCGGTTTATAAAGATGATTGTGTGAATAGCTCCATTTTCCACTCTAAAGTCACCCGTTTTCCATATGTGCTCGTGAACACGTGTGCTACTTGTCCAGTGAAAAGCTTCAACCCAAATGACTGTTTGCTTTGGAGGAAATCAGCTTCCCCTGACTCCTGCCAGTAGAAAACCAGCTCTGATCTGCTGCCAGACCTGTCAAGAAGACCAAGCAGAAGAAAAAAATGTACACCAACACAAACCACACCGAGGTCAAAGCATGCTGAACTCATGTAGCCTTTCATTGGTGGTAGACAGCCTTTCGAAATGCAATCTACAATGACTTAATGCAGCCAGAATTTCACTTCAGCCTAAAAGAAGGGGAAGGGCATTTCACATAACACATTCTGTAGTATAGAGTCTTTTCAGCTGTTTAGAAAACTAGAGAAAAGAACCAAAACTGTCAAACTTTAAAACAACAGTACTTGTGCATATGGGGTTTGTGATCAATGTTAACACAGTTCAGATGTTCAAATGTTCAAGTCTTTCTTTGGTTACTGCAGCCACTATAATTGGAAATTGATTACATTTGGCATGTGTACTCAGAATGTCCTGCTCTCCATCTGTACCAAGTTTTGTGCAGTTTGGACACTGTGCTCTTAAGATACAGGCCAATTAGCCACTTTGGACCGCATCCAAATATATATATATGTATAAAGTAGATCTACACAGGTGGAGCTGGGGAAGGTGGAGGGTTTCAGAGGAACTCTGACAGTGCACTGCAAAATGCTCTAGTGAATGCTAACCAGCCATTTAAATGTAAAGCAGCAAGCTCACTGGCTGTGTATGCAACATGAATCAGCTTGTGCCAAGTAATTTAACGATGTGATTATCAATTTGTTTTAACAATCTAGAGTTTCATGACAGAACTTTGCATATATATATATATATATATATATACATATCCAACTATTTTTCATTCCGCCCATCTGAACATGAAGAGTAATGCTTAAAGAATCAGAGAGAGCTCTTGTCTCCAACACCTCACTAACAACAGATTAGTGCTTACCAGACAGAATAACATCATCACTCTGAATAAGGATGCTCATACTGTGCACTAATAAGCCCACATGTAACTGTAAATAATCTGCAAAGTACCGAAGATATGTAGGCCCCTAATTGTTAGCGTTCTTCTTCTTCTTGTTGTCTTGAGCCTATATTAGCCGATAAAACAAAACAGTATGGTAAAAAGCTGTGAAATTTGGCACACTGATAGAGGACAGTCTGGACATTAACCACAGCAATTTTGGACTCTCTAACTCAAACCCTCTAGCGCCACCAACAGCTCAAATTTGCACTTATGTTTATGCTAATAACGTTTGAACCGTAAGGGCTAATATTTTTTACTTCCCTCTAATTACTTGGCTGAAGATGCTTTGATGCATTTGCATCTATCTAAAAGTATAGTCCATTTGCTGTTCATTTGCATTTTCTGTGATCTCCAAATTACTTACTTTCATATATATCCTAATGAAAACATAGTTGCCAAGCTACCAGACTGTCTGGTACTGCTGTCCAATTATAATGAACAGACAACATTATTTGTCTATTGTAATATAATACATAGAATAATACTTCCATAAAAAGATATTTAATGACTTGAATTATAGAGATATGGCCATTATATCATCAATTATATTGCTGTTTGTGCTTGAATCCTGATAATTACCGCTTGCAGCTATATTACTAACTAGTATTTACTTTATTTAGTTTATCTTGTTTACTACCTTCACTAAAATTCAGATTTGCTAAAGTGTAGTACATACCAAACTAGGGCTTCGCGCTTAAGTTCACAGAGACAGAGACGGCAGAAAGCGCATCCTGTTTGATTTCATTTTTTTTACAAAAGCACAATGTTTTGTTGTTTTTGTGAGTGCACACAAATAAACTTAGAGTCTTCACAGATTCGAAAGATGTATTACTTTTTTTTTCTGTATGACCAAAATGACAGAGTATTTTAAGAGCACACCGGCGCCTTCATCTGTCATGCAGTGAGTGCACTACTATTCTGCTTTCACACTCCCCACAGACACTTGAATAGTGCACATTTTTGTTAACATTAGATTGAGCACTCATGTAAAGTTGCATCTTTCATATGAAAAGCCATATTTGAGGTCGATGAATGATAGGCAAGCGTTTGGATGTCCTGCCCGATGTACTATATTACCACAGACCAGCCATTAACGATCTGTCCATCAGGGACTGCGTGACATCGGAACTTCCCGTGGAATTTTTTTATCTGCGACCAAGCGACTACAAAAATTTTGGTTAACCAAGCATCTTCTCGTCAACTAATGGTTAGCTGACTATTAGGGGGCAACACTATACCAAACCATAGATTTTGTGTATGCACAGCAATGTTGTGGGAGCGTTAGAGTGGATCAGTTTGTTCTCCTGAGTGCAGCAACTAACCTCCCACTTAGATTTGTGATGATGCTGTAGTGGCTGCCCGGAGGCCTTAGTATATGGAATTTGTGCTTTTTTTTTTTCTAAGCCCATTTCCTCATTATGGAAGTTGGGCAAGTGCTCACTAATCATGCTCTATTGTCTGAACACCACAGGACAAACTCAATAACAAGTAAAAACTGTTTAAGCAGCTCCTGTGGCAGCTTGAACATCCTCATATGGAGAAGGAAAGACATCCTCTATTGAGTCTTTTCCACTATAGAGGCGATTTAGAGTTTCTACTTCAGGTCCAGGGAGATTGTTTGATTGGAGTATGTTGAGGGGGGCAATTCTTCTCTTATCTCCAGTGTTTTACGTTTGTGAAAGTAGAAACAGATCTGGATATAAAGCTGTGGGGCTGTGTGGAGTAAAAAATCCAACTGGGCCGTGTTGGGCACAGGCTCCAAGGTCATCCTCGTCGGGCTGTTCTCTCATACTGTTGGCTGCATTAAGAGCATTTCACCTGCTCCCGGCATCCCAGCGGCTCGACTTCCTCCCGGGAAACCAGGTGGAGCGTTAAAAAACCTCCACATATGGTGAAGTCAAGCTGCTCGGAGGCTGCTGGGTGTCTGCTGTGGGGATAGCAGCTCCTAAAAGGCCCAGCTGGTTGTTGGAAAAGGGCTTCTACATTACTGCACCCCAGCGGCTGCCTCTTTCTGGAAAGAGCACTGGCCCGCTCACACCAGAAGGCCGTTTTAGACTCCTACTCAATACCCCCCACCCGATCTCTCTCACAGACCGACTCTGGATCCAACGGAACATTTGGTCTTCCACTGCTGCTTAATCAAATTCCTCCATCTGGCCGCAGTTTTCCAGCAGAATAGGGTGAGGTGCCTCCAAATGGATATTGTAGAGGGAACCACAGGCTGCAGACAAAACATGTAGACAGAACAACATATATATGAAAGACGAGTGACACATTAAAGGAAAATCTAGGGGATCCTGTGGCTCCATTATGGTGTGGAGGACATTTTGTTGCCATGGGTTGGTTCTACTCGGGATGGGTCATATGCTATGGCCTTCACAGTCACCAGATCTCAGCCCAGTGGGAGTTTTTAGACCAAGGTGTTAGACAGTGCTCTCCACCACCATCGTCCTCATCAAAACACCAAATGAGAGAATATCTTTTGGAAGTGTTCCATCCCTCTAGCAGAGTCAATGCCAAGGTGCATTAAAGCTGTTCTAACACTGACTCTAAACTATACAGGAATCATTTGTAAAGTGAGTCTACAGTCTTTTTCACACAAGTACTATTTTTATTGCTACCTATGTGGAGCAGAGCATTCCAAACCTGTGGTTTCATCTCAGTAAGGACGTGGCCTTAGAAAGCAGCTGCCCATGTAGGCAGTAAGGCAGCTCACTAGGTTATGGAACGGATCCAGAGTAAAAATGAGAGCAGACAAAGGGAGATGTCTTTTTTCTGCAGTGTCTCCAGGGCTTCACCCTTGATGTGGCGCATTCATCATCGCGCCTCCAATATCAGTTATTCAGCGGCTCGTCTGCTTACAGCAGAATTAATTTGAGCTTTAATTACTCTCATCGGTGGAATGCTGATGAAGGCAAGCAAACGGGCAGCTTGGGATGCCGCCGCACTCGCTGCACTGCTTTCATACCACCTCAATTCCACGCGGACACACGAGCAGGCAAACAACCGGCAGGCTGGCCACGTCAGGACCCGTGCTCTCAGATTCAGCCCAGAGCACAGGAGAGATGAATGGAATGGCAAGCCGTATATGCATGACAGGTATGTAAGGGAGAAGACAGACAGCCATTACAGTAAAATAAGCCCCGACAGGGTTATCAGAACCTCCATTTGAACACAATAGCCTTAGTAATTTACCAAACATGAAACAATATTACAATATTTTTTTTTTTTATGATCCCCTCCTTTATACTTATTTTATCATCCTCTTTTGCAGAATGATTATTTAAATCTTAATCAAGATCTCAATCATTTTTTATTACAGGTACATGCATAAGGATGTTTATGTGTTTATCTGAAAGGTGTCAAAGGGTCTAGCCAATGGAATATTCTCAAAAAAACTGGTAAGGTATAACCCTAAGGTACATATCCCTGAGGTATAACATCTTTTTTCCCCTTAAATGGTGCATGTAAGTGTCTAAAAGGTACATATTAGTAGTTTAGAAGTACATACAGTATCAATACTTTAAAAGTACATATTAGTGCCCTAAATCATTAAATTAATCTTTTTTTTGTTTTTTTTTTAAGAAATGCATGGCTAGTTGTAAGAATGCAATGATCTTGTGTTGGTATGAACAGGCAGTGGAGTAATACTTATGCCTTCTCCACTTATGATTGCTTTGAAAAACTACACTTTTTCAGAATCTAATAGTCATTCACTTGAATAAATTACTAGTTTATTAGTCAATTGCACACATTTAAAGTGTTCACATAGGATGCATTTTTCTATTTGAAAATACCTGAACAAAGCCTAACATAAAAGAATGTAGGGGGTCTTAATGTGAATTTGCAAAATCTATTTTTAACTTGGCATTGTGTATTAACGAGGTTCCTGTAGCACAGCATGGCACTAGCATAAGCAAGGTCATAGGTTTGACTGCATGAACTGATGAAATGTGTACTTTGAATGCAATGTAATTCACTTTGGATAAAAGTGTTTCCCAAATTCATAAATGTAATGTAATGTTAAAAAGACAAGCAAAGACAGATATTAGACAGCCTATATATAGATTAATGCGTAGTAACAGACACTTGAAGTTTGACAATAATTGTAAGTACAGAACTTTCCGTTTCATTTTAATTAAAGTTGTATAAGGACAAATATTTCCATTTACATCTTAAAAACAAAATGCAATTAAATGATGCTTATTCAAACCAATTTGTGATGTTGATAATATTACATGAAGTAAATAAAAAGCCCTTCTAGCGTCACCAAAAACCTACAAAAAGCATAAAAAGGGCTTGTGTGGAGGTCATAGAAGAGAGCTAATGGTGTCATATGGACAGAGACGGACTTTGCGCAGGTGGAGGTCTGCTCATGGGTGGATGCTTTAACTCCGGCTACAAAAAAAAATCCCTGCTTTAATGAACAGCTGGGTCACCAACGCTTGGCACCTTCATACTTCTTAATGATAATAATCATTACAGCGTAAGCATCTTTCCCCAAAGTCGGCGGAGTTAGCAGACACCGGCAGGCAACGCTGCCATTAAGAAGAGAAGTCTTCATCAGAGAAGTTCAGATGCTCAAAGAAAATGACTCTAATCGCTAATGAGATCAAACTGCAATTAACACTTCATGCTCTTAATGATGGGAAATGCTGAGCATGCCACGCTGGTGAACCTTGAAAATGACTTTAAGTTCTAAATGATTTCCCAGATGAACATACACTTTTTCCACAGTAATGTTTTCTTTGGTGGGTGTTTGTCTAGATACACGTTTCAGTAGATCTGAATATTTTAAGATGAAAGATATTACAACAACAAAGGCCTTCAGTAATTTCAAGTTCTACTATCTATCTATCTATCTAATACCAAGTTTTACATGCAAACATGCAACTGACTAACGAAAAGTCTGAAACATGTTCAATGTGTTTTAAGTTTTCTGTTTAACCTCAACATGACAGTGATTTTTACATTTAAAAATGTATTATCAGAAGAGTGAGACTATAAAGCATGCATCCTTTTTCTTCTTAAATTGTCTACAGATGAGATAAAATCATGGTAGGATAATTTTGCTAATTACCTAATTAATTTGGTTCTTTGTTTTGGATTAGCTGGATTGGTTTAAGCTCACAGATCTGATGCTTTGACAACAAACCTTTAAAGAACAACTCAGGATTTGGTCAAATTGTCAACTATTAAAAAAGAGATAATTAGGATGACACTTAAAAATAAAGGTGCTTCAAAAGGTTCTTTGCAGTGATGCCATAGAAGAACCATTTTTGGTTCCACAAAGATCCATTCAGTCAAAGGTTCTTGAAAGAACCATCTCTTTCTTGCCTTTTTATAATCTGAAGAACCTTCTTTCACCACAAAGAACCTTCTGTGAAACACAAAGGTTCTACAGATGTTAAATTTAGATGTTTAAATGTATTTCGACAAAAAAGGTTCTTCTACAGCATTGTGAAGCACCTTTATTTTTAAGAGTGTATGTGACCCTGGACTGTAAAACCAGTCTTAAGGAGCATGGGTATATTTGTACCAGTACATATGTATGGGTTAAAATTATACATTTTTCTTTTATGCGAAAAATCATTGGGATATAAAGTAAAGATCATGTTCCACGAAGATATTTTGTGAATTTCCTACTGTAAATATATCAAAACTTAATTTCTGATTAGTAATATGCATTTCAAAGAACTTCATTTGGACAACTTTAAATGTGATTTTCTCAATATTTTGATTTTTTTTTTTTCTTTTTTTTTTTTTGCACCCTCAGATTCCAGATTTTCAAATAGCTGTATCTCGGCCAGATATTTTCCTATCTTAACAGACCATACAACAATGGAAAGCTTATTTACTCAACTTTCAGAATGCATATTTCATAAAATTGACCCTTATGAATGGTTTTTGTGGTGCAGGGTCACATATATAAAGAATAGTATAATAATAATAATAATTATTATTATTATTATTATTATTATTATAAATTGTGACTAAATAAATAAATACATAACACACTGGATCAACCTTTTTATGTCAACATTTTAAATATCCGAGCAACAGAAGCTTCTAGCTCCTTTTGTATTGCACAAAAACCTTCATCTTGTGAATACAGCTGTCAGTGTGGGCATATCACAGGCCATTATCTGCCCCATCCACATTCATTATTGAAGCTAATGATCTGTTGTCCTCCCTGCACCTCAATGAAGGAGGACTACATTAGACATCTCTCAAGTTAATTAGTAATTAGAAACGTAAAAAATTAATCAAAGAAAGAGAGTGTTTAAGGTTTGAGTCTCAAGGTGTGTGTGGGGGGAGAGGCAATATGGGTAATGAAATGCAGATGGTCTATTTTCAAGGGCATTTCAACACCAGCTACAAAACTAGTCAATGAAGATTATTTATTTATTTCATACATGGGCATTTCTTCAACTACAAGCACTTTAGAAACTGAGGACTATTTTTTTAAATGCAATTTTGACACTATAACACTAAATGAATTATATATTTAATTATGTTTACAGCATTCAGTGGTGGAATTGATGATTGATGGAGGAAAGTTGTCTTGCTTTTTAGCTACTATTTTATGTACCAAAAATACATACAATTAAATCACGATCATTCACATGTTTAGCAAAATTAGAAAAAAATGCTTGACTGAAAAATTATGCACATAAATGCAATCAAAATTATTTTACTGACTGGGTTATATGATATTAACCTTCTTTTTTAACCTTTGATTTTCTTAATATCTTATATTTCATCTCAAGCATGTTTTTCGCTGACACTGTTGTCTCCTGTGTAATTAAAGCGATACTTCACTCAATCAATCAATCAATCAAAAAATACTCTCATTATTTACTCACCCCATGCTGTCCCAAATGTACATGACTTTCTTTCTTTAGGTGAACGAATGTTGCTTTTTAGAAAAGATTTAAAAAAATCTACTGAAAAAAAAAAATGTTAAAAGTACATCTGGGACGAGGTTAAAACAATAAAATCCCTGTCAGAAGAGACAAAGAAGGCTGAGCCACTTCAAAAATGTGCTAGTGGCTAAGATCAAAGGTGAAGAGCAACTTTTTACCAAAAATACTGACATAATTCAAATGATCCAAGCTCATTTACGACCTGTTCATTGACAAGCTACCTCACAGTTCCAACTCTTGATAGAACTTAAACCTGATAGAAATTTTATAGCTGATAGCTTTTATAAACACTATGGTATAGTTAGGGTATTCAGACGAAGTTCAGCTCAAGGTGTTGATTTCCTTTATAGAGAGAACAGTTATAAACTGTGTTGCTGGGAGCTGGGAAAGATCTGGCGTGAGTCCACTGTTTTGAAGCACCTGAATCTTATTAGAACACACTGGAACATTCCACAGGGTTCCATGACTGCAGCCAGAGGGCATCATGAAGGACTTCAATGAGAGAGTTCACTAATCAGCATCCTGTTCACCATCAGAGCCCAGGGGGCCAAAGCAATAAGAAAAACAAGAGAAACCACACTGAGCCGAGCTCCAGAAATGCCACAAACACGGAGACCCCTAAAAATCTACAGAATAGCTACATATCAAGCCATGTGTAACAGTGCTGTATGTCCTAGTGAAAAAAAAGTACACCTCAGCACACATTTTAAGAGAGTACTTATGGAAATAATATACTTTAAAAGAATATGAATGCATAAGAACTGACTGTAATGTTTTCAGACACTAAAGTGCATGTTTACTGCAAAAAACTAAATAAATAAAAAAATATAGTTTAAATATATATTAAATGCAGTTAGTTGAGTGATTTTTGCCCACATTAAGCAGGACCTAAATGCATCTTCATATGTTATTTCACAAAAAATGTTATTGTCTTTAAAACGTCGTTAATGTGTACAGCATTTATGGTAAACTTTAATGTATTTTAATGCTATTTCTACTGAAAGTTGTATGCCATGTATTTAAATATATTTGTCATTACACATTTTAAAATAACAATTGTTGCAATTTAGAAGATTTAAAATATATGAACTTTAAATGTAATATTTAATAACAAACTGCAGTCAAAATTCTAATCAAGAATGTTTTCCACAAAAAAAATTGATGAAAAAAGAAAGACATCTTGGATGACATGGGGGTAAATAAATTAGCAGGAAATTTTTATTCTGGAAGTGAACTAATCCTTCAAGTTGAGAATATTTTTGATGAACTTGTTCTATGTTTATCAGTACAGCATTTTAAATGTTAAATGTAATTGTGCTGTATTTCTTTAAAAACTGAAAACTGTATTTTTTTTTTTTTAATTTTATACAACATTTGGACAGATTTTGTATTGTCTTAAAAATTGGTGATTTAGAAATGTTAATTAAACTGTTAATCTTGAGCATGCTTTGACCATTTTTTAAAGGTTTTTTATTGTAATAATTAGCAAAATAGGGTTTCTCTATAGAACATTTAGTGTTTTCATTATAATAATTCAGGAAAAAATCTGTAAAATAAGGGTTTTATATTGTAAAAATGGTCAAATCACTGATAATCAAATCACAAATAAAAACTGTAAAATTAAAGTAAAATATCTTAAAGAAACAAGGAAAATCTGTAAAATAACTTTTTCTGTAAAACAAAGTATGTAGTGTACTCTCTTTCAGTACTGCCTTTTAATTAATATTATATTAATTACAAGCCTTATATCTTTTATGTAATATTACACTATCATTTTTTTTTTTAAACATACTGCCAAGATTTTAAGTACACAAGTGCACATTCAGTACAATTAAGTGAAATTCTTTATGTCATAACCCCTGATGTCATAACTTTCAAAGGTTAAAATAGTGTGGAATTTATTTATTTTTTAACCTTCAAATAAGCATTAGAGTATGTTGAAGGAATTTCTCATGGATGTGCTTTAACTGAAGACTCAAAGGAAAAGTAGCTTTAGAAAGGCTAGACACTGGGCTGTAAAAGGAACAGTTAAAATTATGAAAATAAAAAATCTAAATAATGTTAAAATAATTGGATCAGGTGTATTTAGATTTACCTAGAGGTAGTCTCATTTGATTAAAAACATACTGGCTTGATTAAAGACAGAAAACAAGATAATACTTTGAGTTTAAGAAGATTTTGGGCTGATTCATAATTTGACAACTTTTAGTCAGATCATTCAGGGCAACATCCCAGTTGTCACCATTATTAAGGATTTTTTGTTTGCTGTCTTTGATGTATTTTATTTTTGTTGACATAAATTTAACATTTCAGATAAACTGATTTGTCACAGAAGTTTTTATTTTGTGTGACTTTTCATTCACTTTATTGCATTATACATTTTCCTCCACCATGAATTTCTTACTGAGTGAAAGGATGTGCCCAAATTAGTGCCTGCTTGGAAATGGCAACAAAATGAGATGCTGTCAAGAAATGCACTTAAAAAAAATAATAATAATCTGACTGACATTAATGAAGCAAGCATTGGTTTACATGATCCATTTAACAAAAAACGTATCTATATAACTTATCTAACAGGACACACTACACACCACAATAAAGGTCCTTGACAGTAACGTTTCTCCTCTGCTCTGTTTACCCACTTCATTCCTCTTCTTTATTCAGAAGATTTTCTCCTTTCAGCATGACACCAGCCCACAGCGCTGCTTCACACAGAGTGGCCTGCTGGACAACAAATGTGCATCCTACACTGCTCCAAGCCTCCACCAACTGCTCTCTGCCATCCACCTCACCCACCTTCCTCTGGCTGGGCCGCCCAGGCCATTCGCTCCCCGCCGAGCAACGGAGCGACACAAGGCTGGATGTGTTTGCTGCTTGAGCGTGAGCCACTGTAATCAGCCACCCCCACCTCACGCCACATGCAGGACGCCCATGTGTGACCGTCCTTGAGAAGGTGGCCCACCAACTTGGCAAAAGCTTTAGAGGAGGATGGAAATTGGCCCTTTTCCTTTTGCCTGATCTCATAAAATCTAAAATATGTTGGGGTTGTGCTGACAAATCAAATGTTATTGGCTGGATCATGTACCTGAGCCAAACCAACGAACTCCTCGAAGCCTTTCTACATATTGAACAAAAGACTAACCAACAAAACAGCAAATCTGGAATTGGGCCGTTCTAGTTGTTCGAGTTTCTATTTGCAGGCTCCTCAGGGCTCCTGTGGCCAAGATCAGTCCCTACTGTCCAGTTCACACCTACCTCCACCTCCTTACCTTATCCGATTGCCTTCTGGAAGATGTCTCTGTGGAAATCAGCAATATTAATGACTGCGAATGAAATCTGCCAGGAAAAAAATGCACAAAGCACACCTTTTTATATTTACGAACCACAAGGCCAGGTTACGAGGACCTACTGGCTTTTGTGCTCATGTTTAATAGCATCCCATTCTCTACATATTTAGAGTTATCGATGGCAATAAAGCAGGGACATGTGCTTGGAAACAACACCCTGAAGAGCATAGCGCCTGCTCCATTACATAGGCTAATAACACTGACAGCTGAGCGCAGATAACCCCGCGGCCCCCTGTTTCACCACATCTTTACAGATGGCCATTAACAGGAAAAAGTGTGCCCTTTTTTCAAGGGAAAAGATATTTAAAGCTTCTCAAATCAGGCCTTTGTTTTTTTCTCGTTGCAGTTTTGGCACATGCAGCTTGAGAGGGAATTACAGTCCAGATTTACATTTGATGGGAGACTGCAAAAGAACACGCTTCAGCAGAACCAATTGGCAATTGAAGGCTTCTATATCTATTGAGAAAAATGGAACATGCTTCTTTGAAGCAGAGAGGCAATTCTGTTCTGACACATTCTCTTTCAATAAAATACACCAAATCATGAATAGGAATGAATAAAAGTAATGAATAAAGAACAGGAGAGAAGATAACAACATAAGACCCTTGACTAATTCTGTTATTTTCCTGAAACACAACATTCCATCCTGAAACTTTCTTTTCTGTGACATTTTGTCCAAACATTCAAACTAAATTATTTAACCACATTTAAGTTTTAAATTCCTCTTTTATCCTTGAATGTATACAAGACACACATACAAGGTGTAATAAATAAAAAGATCCAAATGGCAAACAAGTTACATGGTCACACCTGACAGCAATACCCCAAACTGAACATTGCTTACAGATCCAGTTCAATCAGTCTTACCTAGCATATGATTGGCCACATGGACCTGAATGTCCCATTTACTGTAGAAGACCATCTGACACTTGATGCACTGGTAAGTCTTCTTCTAAACAGTGGGAAAAAAGAAACACCAAATATAAATCAAAAATGTTGGACAGTGATGCTGAAAGAAGAACATAGATGTCCCTTGTAATCTTGTACATGTCCCTTATAAATGTGTTTTTGCACTCCTCTTGGAAACACTTTATTTTGATGGTCCTCTAAGACCTCCAATGAGAGTTACTTGACATGAAGTTGCAAAGTTACTTATAGTCAACAGAATGTCTAAATGGGACCTTCAAAATAAAGTTTAACCCTTCTCTTTATGTAAAATAATATTTCCCAATAAAAACAAAAATAATAAATTACTCAACCTCATGTGGTTCAAAATCTGTAAGACGGGGTGCCCAAACTCAATCCTGGAGGGCCTGTGTCCTGCAGAGTTTAGCTCCAACCTCAACTAGACGCTAATCAAGCTTTTACTAGCCATACTGGAAACTTCCCGGCAGGTGTGTTGAGGCAAGTTGGAGCTAAGCTCTGCAGGACACTGGCCCTCCAAGACCAAGTTTGGGCACCCCTGCTGTAAGACCTTTGTTCATCTTTGGAATACGAATTAAGATATTTTTGATTAAATCCAAGAACTTTATGACCCAGCATAGACAGCAATGCAACTACCATATGGTAGGTAGTAAGGACATCATTAAAATAGTCCATGTGATATCAGTGGTTCGAAGCTACAAGAATGTTTGTGTGCAAAGAAAACTAAAATAACAATTTTATTCAACAATTTCTTCTCTTCTGTGCTGGTCTTCGGCATGCATTCACGAAAGTACCACAATGCATGCTTCATAAAATTAAGGTGGCATCACTGATGTCACTCTGGACTACTGTCCTAACTACCTTTCTGGGCCTTGAACGTGGTAGTTGCATTGCTTTCTATGCAGGGTCAGAAAGCTCTTGGATTTCATCAAAAATATCTTCACTTGTGTTTCAAAGATGAACGAAGGTCTTATGGGTCTAGAACTACATGAGGGTGAGTAATTAATGACAATTTTATTTATTTATTATTTTACATTGTACTAAGCATGCACTTTAAGTTTACTGTAAGGGACACCTTACCTCATCACTTTGGGTTGGGCTAACTCGTGACATGGGGGAGCCATCGGGGGTCCGTAACAGAGCAGCTTCTGGTGTTTGGTCTCTGTGCACTGTTTGCAGGTGTGCTTGAAGCTCTGCCTCTGACTCGAATTTAACATTGCAACTGGAACAGCGGGTCTTGGAAAAAGAGGGTGATACTGATGAAGATGATGAGGAAGAACAGACAGCCTTTCCCTTCACAGGACCTGGGCTAAGGCTCTCCCCTTGGGTCCATCCAACAACAGGACCCATTGAGGTCTGAGCCCCTTGATGCAACAGTTTTCCTCCATTTAGAGTTGAGCTCTTGCTACCAGCAGCATTGACACATACAGTGCAAAGACCATATGTCAAGCCATTAATGTCAAGTTTCACCAAGTCCTGCTTAGAGTGGAACTCTTTGAGACATGCAGCACACTTGAAGACTTTCTGGCTTTGACTGTGTTGAAATTCTGTGGCAGCTGAGCATGGAGTTGGTTGATTTGTAGATGCCGCTCCAGTCTTTTGCATGTGAAAGGTGCCGTGGATCTTGAGTTCTAGAGTTGAGGTGACAGTCTGCATGCAGACCACACAGCGGAAGCCAGTCAAGGAATTGCGCAAATCTGGATGCATCTGACAGTGCTCCAGGAAGTCTTCCTCACTCTGCAGAGGTAATTTGCAGATCCGACAGCTTCCGGTGTCTAGGCTTTTGCTATGAGTGACCTTGTGTTCTGTAAGAGTAAGTAAGGACGGGAAGCGCTCTCCACAAATAGGACACATGTAGTGTTTGACAGGCCCTAAGTGAGTTTGCATGTGCTCACGAAGTCCTCCCTCCGAGAAGAAGGTTCTAGAGCAGACATTGCATTTGTGGTTTCCCTTGATCATTTCCGCCTTTCTCTTGTGCATAGCACTCTCTCCTGGTCGAATGTTATGGTCACGAAGTTGGTGGTTGGTTAGGAGGGACTCCATGGTATAGGAGGCACCACAGATGTCACAGCTGTACATGACCTCTGAGGTGTCAAAGTCTTCTTCGCTGCCATCCCGACTGTTATGAGACTCCCCTGCACCAGTGCCACCATGGCTGTTGGTCAGAAAAGCCTGTAAGTCTCCATCATCTTTGGCAACTGAATCACCGCTACCGGACGTGGATCCATTGGTGCTGCAATTCTGGGTCTTTCCCTCAAACACACAGTGTTTTTCACGAAGGTGACGTTCTAGCAGATAAACAGCATGGAAGGCTTTGCAGCAAAAGTGACAATTGTACTTCTTGCTGTGGGTGGTAATATGACACTGCAACTCGACTTCTGTGCCAAAGGACTCACCGCAAAAGATGCAACGGTGTGAACAACCCTGATTTTCAAGGTGACTATGTTTGACATGCATTTGAAGGTCAGCCTCATGCCTGAAATCCCAGTTGCAGGAAGTACATCGGTATACCTTTTTCTCATTACTGTGCTTCACCGCAAGATGGAGTTGAGTTGACACTTTAGAGTCGAACACCTCCTGGCAGAGAGTACAGCGAAAAAACAGAAAGGTGTGCATATCTAGAAGGTGCTTCTGCAAGTCATCCACAGATGTGAATTGCTTGTCACAGCTCTCACAGATGTAGTATGTGGACATGATGGTGAAATGAACAGTCACATGTTTCAGAAGAGACTCCTGGTTAGGAAAGTCCTTGTTGCATTGTGGACAAGTTAGCTGTGGCACGACACTATCAAGGTGGGTCTTTAGGTGCGTCTGGAAAAGGTCTAAGCTGGTGTACTTAGCACCACACTGGTTACAAATAAACTCGCTTGAACATAAGGAAGAGCTGTTCTGTTTGAATAGTGAGGCCTGTTCTACAGAGACTGGAGATGAGGGGCTGAGGACCCGCAGAGATCTTCTCCCATTGTTGATATAATTCAGAGCAAGAGGGATGTTCTTGTGGTTCTCCTTTATGTGCTTGTTAAGCTTAATGACACTGTTAAAAATGGGGGAGTTGGTACAGTAAGAGCAGGAGTAGATCTCCACAATGGGATCTTTTGGAGTGACCGCTAGAGGAGAGTCAAACTGCACGCTTCCAGAGTCACAATGGGTCTGCCTAACATGTTCTTCTAGAGTGGCCTCAGTCAAAAATCCCATAAAGCACTTGGGGCAAAAGAATGCATTGCTTTCTTTGGCGACTGGATTTGGAAAGCCATGGGAGCACCGTATGTGCTCTTGCAGAGCATTAAGATCTCCAAGCACCTCTGGGCAGAAGTTGCACTGCAGCAGGTCATCAGACAGGTTAGCAAGTACACCTGAGGGATCCTTGGCATTGTGGATCTGTTTCAGGTGCTCGTTCAAATTACAAAGTGATGGAAGGATCTCCAAGCAAAACTGGCAGGTATGAGCCTGCTCCGGCTTGTCAACATGTTTGGTCTTAAGATGAATCTGCAGCACAGCGAGGCTTGAGAAAACTTGTTTGTTGCAGTAAATGCAGCTGTATTCGATTTTTGGCTGTTTGGCAGATCGCCCATACACGTTATTATGGGTGGCCCTCTTTCTTCTTCCGCGTGTCTTGGGCACTGTAGAAGCGGCCTCCACCATGGTCGAACTGTCAACCGAAAGGTTAGAGTCTGGGGTAGTGCTTGAAACAGAAGTATACCCTACGGGCAACACAGAGGGGCTATTGCTGGACTCTGGAAGTTGGTGGATATCCATGTGAGTGTAGAGCTCCTCTACCGTGGGGAACTGCTCAGAGCACACAGTGCATGTGTTGCTCTTTCTATCTCTCCCATGCAACTGATCAATGTGGCTCAGAAGTGTTCCTTCATCACTGAACGGCTCGTGGCAGTAGATACACTGCAGACCTGGTTCTAGACTCCCTCCTACAGGAGAAGAGCACTCTGGGTGACTTTCTGCAATGTGCTTCTGCAGTTCCTCGGGCATGTCGAAACCCTCCTCACAGCGGCTGCATTTGCGCGTCTCTTTTAACCTCCACTCTTGAGGGGACCTTGTATTTGCTCCATCCTTCCCGCGTTCATGCACCTGCATGTGTCCGTGAAGTGAGTTGGTGGACAAGAACCCCCGGCGACACACTGGGCATTTATGGGGCTTGTTGGCAGCGTGCGTTTTCATATGGATCTTTAGATGATCACTGCGTGAGAAAGCAGAGTCACAGTCTCCACAGTGGTACTTTTTGTCACCCGTGTGAAGCTTGATGTGTCGGTCACGGCTGCGCTTGTGCTTAAACAAGCGACTGCAGTATGTGCAGCTGAAAGGAAGTTTATCTCTGTGACTCTGCTCGTGGCACTTAAGAAAGCTCAGGCGACTGAAGGATTTTGCGCAAAACTGGCATGGGTAGGGTAGGCCTGCACCTCCTTCATCCTCACCATATTCATATTCATCGACATGGCCTGGAGATGTGTGGTCTTTACTAGATGGTGACGATGCTGGCCAAGAGCAGGATGGGTCATCTTCTACATCAGTTCCATCTGTCAAAAACAACCAGAAGACAAAACCGAATATGTTACCTTTTTACTGTTTGGTGGCATACAGATGCAACAAGGTGCTTCTGTGAGTATGCTGTAGAAAATGACTAGATTCATTGATATTTTTAGTGACCCACTCTTTAGATATGTGTGTTTAAAGGAACAGCAGGTTAACCAGTTTTTTTTATTTCCTGATGATTTGGAGCATGGACTAAATGCTCCTTCCTGACAAGCATTGTGTGAATGATGTCACCTGTAATATGGGTGTAGCATAAGCTGTTAATATGGGTATTGCATAAGCTGTTCTTTTTTGCATGCAGTATTTTATGTAAATCTGCTTGGAAACAATGTATATCTTAAAGGTGACATATCATGAATATCTGACTATATCTGAATATAATTTATCTGACTATAATAGGGTCCCCAGTGCATCTACCAACTTAGAAAATGTGACATAGAAAGGGAATCTTATTATAATATTACCACCCCTTAATCTGCTCGTTTCCACCCACAGCGCTGCCATTTTATTTTCACTAGCAACAACTATGTACCAGTTTCAATGCCATGGCAAAACTTCGAGCAAAGCATGCTATCTGTTCCGGACTTATTGATTTATTTACTGTATATTACGCTGCTGCAACACAGATCTAATATAAACATGAGTTCTTTCCCACCGGTTTATCTGTTTAAGCACAATAAGACATGAAAGAGAACTTAGTTTAGTACTCTTATGCAGTTTTCTGTGTGTGTGCTTTGGATGTGTGCGCTCCAAAAACCATTTATCACAAGTTTAAACTGATATGGCTCTAAACCGCATAATTTCAGCATGATAGACATGATAATCAAAACCAAACAGATGTTTTCAGGCAGAGTATCTGAGGTACAAGCTGTAAAGGCACAGCCCTATTCTGGAAAAGGGGGCGGGGAACATCATCTCATTTGCATTTAAAGAGACATGCATGAAAACAGCACGCTTTTGCTTATACTCAAAATAGGCATTTTCAAAATTATATAATAAATGATGTGTGGGTTATTTTGAGTTGAAACGTCACATGCACATTCTGGGGACACCTGAGACTTTTATTACATCTTGTAAATAGGGTCATAATAGGTCACCTTTAATGTGAACCATGGACATTACAGGTAGGTTGACACAAAGTAGTCATGTTTTTAATAATTTATTGTGTGCTGTGGGTATATACCTGAAGTATATAACCCAATAATGTAACCCAATAATGTAATCAATTCAAAAGGTGACCTGCCACTACAGACCAATGAAATTTCCTTACCTCAATGTAAAAAAGGCTAATCCAATAGTTGGTTGGTAGATGACAGTAAGGTCATCTAATGGGTTTAATACGTATTTGTAGCTGACATGCATTTAGAGTGGTGTGCAATTCTCAAATAGTTAAGACAGGAAACTCTCACCTTCTGAGCATTTTGTCATGTTGATAGCATGTTGTCATTTAAAGTGCTAATAGCACTGGGAATAAATCAATCTAATAGGTTTATTCTCTTAATTCTTTACATTTAATCCACCATAATCATCAAATCACCACTTCTGCACAAATTATCTGCCCTCAACAATGAAATGACCTGTTGTGAAAAAGTAAGTACACCCCATTAAATGTGTATTAAAAAAAACGCACATATTAGGACTTAAAAATTTTTGGAGTCTGGTTCTGATTTGTTATAGTAAGGTACACACTCCCAGGTGGCTGTCAGAACAGACAAATGACCAGCTTAAAATAAGTGCAGTATAAAAAAGCCTCAAACTGTTGGATGTTGTGCACTCACAATATTTCAGTAATAAACTTTTGCGTGCAGATCAAGGATCACCCCATGAGTCCAAGCTTACACTAAAGAGCATCATTTTGCATTCAGGACTTCAAAGAAGATAAAAGGTCACATCTATATATTAGTGTATAAGAAACATCTGGTGGATGCTGCTGCACATAATGCAACCTAATTATACAGGCCTTGCTTAATACCAGCTAGTTTTTCAGACAATCAATCAACCCAATTTTTGTTCATATCCCTTTAAATATCGGAGTGAACTGCCAACCAAAAAAACTGCTAAACGGCTTTGCTGGGAAAGAGAAAAACAAGGGGAAATGGGCAGGATTTATGAGACATCTTCAAGCAACCTACTCACATATTCATGTCTCTTCCATTGTTTTTACCTCAGGATCTGCCACGGCAAAATGCATTTATGAGCACTTAACCCCTGGCAGCGTATCTTCAGGAAACAGATAACAATGCAGGTTGACCTGCTGTTCCTCTGAACTCACAGCTTTACGCAGCTCAGCCCAAGATACACATTCTGAATAATTTTGCCTGTCCTATTGACTGTATAGTTTGGAATATTCTGAACTAAACGTACAAACAATGTTTAGACAAAATGTGATACAATGAAATACGCAAGTAATGTACTTCTGATCAGCGAACTTCACAGTCCAATTGCGATTTAACACGTTTTAAGATCAATGTCAGCTTTGTCTAGTGCTCACAGACAAGAGTGTGAACACTGACTGATGGGATCAGAGTCAGGGCAAAAAGACAGCATGTTTTTGTCTCTCTTACTTGTCTTGTTTTTTCCTTCCTTCACTCAGACGAGAAATGAGCAGGACGCTAGCCGCCTGAGTAAATAAAAGCCAGAGTCTCATGGGTCCTCATCCCCGGCTCATGGCAGCGGCCTCTGTGTGCCTGCCAAAGGGGATGCTGGTCCTGAAAACCTACACCCTACAGATGAGGGTCTGTCTTTGTTGGCCTGCCAAAGCCTTCCTGAGCATCACTGTCCAACATCCTGCCACTTCCAGAGAGGAAGACCTCCATCTTATGGGCTGACGTTGGTGCAGGATTTTTTTTTAAAAGCATACAGTGTATGTAGCTCTCAAAGCAACCACTCCGCACAGCTGGAAACACTTTTGACATCAGCTTTGAGTGCTTGGAAATGGAATAATGCACTTTAATAGCTCTGAATAGCTGCGGATGCTTCATCCAACAGTTAAATAAAGGTGCTCCACCACAAAATCACGCTCATACTCAGAAGCAATTGACAGTAAAAGAAAAAAGCACATGCAAAATAACTGTAAAATATTTTTTTATTATCTTTATTGTCTATCGTGTTTCAGCCATTTAGGGGCTCTAACCTTAATGCACTCGACAAAAAGTAGAAACAACAGTGAAAAATCATATATAATGATATATATAATATATATAATGATATCATATATAATGGATATACTGTGTTGACCTACATTAAGTAACATTTTGGTTTGTGTTTAAATAAATAATCTTTTTATTTTTTCATATTTTTTAAATTCTACTTTCATATAATAACTAATTCAGCTTTTCTTTACGGTGACATTAATCTATAAATATCCCAAAAAATATATTCTAAATATAAATGAATTATGTTGATCAACATTAAGTAGCATTTTGGGTTGTGTTTTTATTTGTTTTATTTTACTGTTTCTTTCTTTCTTTCTTTCTTTCTTTCTTTCCTTTCTTCAGAGTATAATACAAAGAATTGCCATGACTTTTATACAGATCAACCATTATAACGTAATTTTGATTAATTATGTTTAAATATTTATTGTGAAACATTTTCTTTCTGTTAACATTAGAGGTTTAGCTAAAATGTAAGTAGTGAACTCATCCTGAATGCACTGTACACTGCAGATATCTAACATACCTACTGGTGTGGTCACTCTAAAGAAGGAAGCAGACAGGAAGAAATTACATGATAAACATGTTAAAAGGGAAATGTCATCGTACAGAGGAGGATATTATGAGCTGTGAGGATGATGATAAACAGTTGGTAAAAAAAACAATGGGAAAAATGCATGTGCTGTAGGTCAAAATACAAGTACAAAAGGCTATTGAACTAGAAAGGTTAAAATCTCTACCTTTTTTTTTTTTTTGCATTTTTGCCTACATTTTTCCCAAATGCCATACAGTCACATTCCTTCTCTGTATCCTTCCTGGCATCATGCAAAATCAGGCATTACCTGTCTGAAGAATGTATAATGTGTAGGTGTCCTCGACATATTTTCCAAAAAGGAAGTGTGCAGACGGGCGGCTTTGAGTAGCCCTGACCTCCCCTACAATTTGATTTGCCACCCCAGATGCCATCACAAATCTTAAGTTGAAAGCTTCGTCACCAATGACAATTAATAATGTGGACTCAGTCTAGAGGCAACCAAAATTAAACATAGCATAAGTGAGTGTGCTCCACACTGGCCACCTCAGAGTTTGAAAATGTAGTTAACCTGGAAGACTACTTGAAATGTAAGGTTTCAGCATTCAGAATGCTACTTTAGTTGCATAATACAGGAATACATTGATGTATTTCACATGATAGCTCAGCTAAAGCCCTCCTCCTCATATCTCCATCCATCATCATTTCTAGCAGGCTACGGCTAAGACTATTTAATCTTGTTTAGGAGGCCAGTTACTGACTCTTCAGCTGTGATTGCATCATGCTGACCTAAATTCCCGGACCGCTGAGAAAAACATCATCTAGCCAAACATCACAAGAAAAGAGTTTGCTTTCATACCAGTAAACCAGTAAAATAGTTTTTAATATATTTTCTACCAATTTTATGAGACATGAATTCGATTACAGCAATGGAGACTTTGGGTCATTGTAAAGTCTGCTATCTTAATATATATATATATATATATATATAATTACACCTTTATATGTAATTACACATTAATATAACCGTGTTAAGGTTATATTAAGGTGTAATTACATTGCAGTACGTATATATTGTATGCACGTATATTACATTCCACTTTCAATTTATATTAAATGCAATTATTAAAACACGATTTAAAATGTACTTTAAAGTAAAACATTTAATTAGACATGTAAACTACACTAAGGTGGGCTTTTATTTTATTAACATCTCAAAGTACAGGTTTTTTACCATTTTCAAAAAAATGGTAATACATAAATTAACTGGTTTTATTCAAGTTAAAAATATTTTTAACATCACTAAACCAACCTGTATACAGTAATTTATACCGGCAAATCCAATTTCAGTGGGTTAAATGAGATAGAAATGGCTCTTGAAGGCAACAATTGGAGGTTATCACTTACAAGTCTGCATGCAGCACGATAAAGCACACCTCTTTTTCACAAGGGTATTGTGAGATCAGAGCTCTGGCGTCTGACATCCACAGCTTCCTGTCCACCACAGGAGAGCAGCAGCGCGTCAGTCCACATTTACCCATGTGCCCCAGCACTCGCGCTAACACTTGGTCAGTGTCCCAGAAATCACACTGCACAGGTGGACACCCAGAAAGACCAGACAAATGACAGATAGGGACGTGAAAACTAGGACAGTCACTCCTTCTGTTCTCCAGATTTACTGTGAGAGAAAACATCGATTGAGACTAAGATCAACAGACTAAAAAGACTGTTAATACCTTTTATTGATCAAAACGCATCTGCATTCCTTTACTAAATGAAAAATATCTATTTGAAAGCTGACTGCAGAGATTTTCATTGACTATAGCGTATAGGACAATTACGGTATTTGATGCAATTATGAAAGTATTTACAGCTTAACAACATTATCACAGTTATATATATATATATATATATATATATATATATAATACAATATCAATATTTACCATGATGTTTACAATTAATGAGGAAGCAAATGCTTTCCACATGTTTGTTAGACCTTGAGAATGAATGTAAACATAACTTGTTTGTTCACAATTAAACTCAAATAGCTACCTTTAAATTTAGGGCCACATGCGACACATTTTATTTTCCCCTAAATTGTTTTTTATTTAATTTATTTTTTTATTTTCCTGGATTCTGTTTTATAATTTCATACAAATTTATAAAAAAAAATGGTGTCAAATGAAATAACTTAATAAACTTTAAAAATGATTTTTTTTTTTTTTATTTAATCAAGTTAAAATAGAATTTATTCACAGCAAAACACTGCATTTTTTTTTTGTCAACAGAACTTGGATGAAAACATGGATGAAAAATAATCTTTGTTTTATGATATTCCTTAAAAATAATCCACAAAAAAAACACTGTAAAAAACAAAAAAACACAATTTGTTGAGTAGGCTTAAAATAATTTGTTACCCTGCTGCCTTAAAATTTTACATTTAGTCAACTTAAATAAGTTGTACTAAGTGGCAACCTAGATATTTGAGTTGACTAAACAAAAAAATTGGTTTGTTAAACTAAAATTTCTAAGTTGTCACTTAGTACAACTTAACATTTTAAGTTGACTCAACAAATTGTTTTTGTACAGTGCACAAGCACATACATTGTTAGTTTGAGAAGTACATTTTAGAATACAATAGTATTATATTTTCAATCCATAGTTCAATCCAAACTTTTGTTTTGGCAATTGTCATGAAGATCTTGAGTTTCAGTGTGTATTTGATGGTAGTTTTTATCAAATGAAACAATGTAAAGCAGCTCTGGAGATGAAGTTTGTGTGTTCATGTCCTTGTATACTGAGATGCAGACAATGAAACACTGTGAGCATCACGTGTGTTTGAGATGAAACTGCATCATTCAGTCACAGAAACATGCAGATTATTAGCGATATGTCAGAGCTGCTGATTAATCTATGTCAATTAAAAAGCCACAGCTTATCATCATTATCGACATCAATTTGATCATAATCTCGACGTGACTGTTTATGGCCCAGCCCTGCTTAATCCTGACTTCATCTCTTGGCTTTATCACGGTTCATCAGGGCCTTTGTATCAGCTCTTTCCTGCGATTTTCAGCTCGTCCTCGGACTCATCTCAGCGTGCAGCGCTCAGGGAGTGGAAGTGCTGTTGAGCAGGTCAGGTATGAGTGAGCAAACAGGAAGGCGGCTCTGCCCGGGGCCTTGGCTGGGTCTCTGTCCCCTGCGGCCCACCGGGGGGGAGGCCAATCTGTCCCCCAGCAGAGCCCGGCCCGGCCCGCTTCACTGATTCACCCACCCTGAGCGAGCGAGGCAGAGCGGCGGCCACATACAACCGTCTGTGCTTGACTACAACCAAGACAGGCGGCCAAAAAAAAAGCAGATGGATGAGCCAAACAAACTCCAACTGCTCATAGCAGTTCATATGTCTGTTTCACACCAAACACATTTCCCAGCATGTCTTGTTTCCACAACTTCAAAATGGCAAACAGTGTGTGACAGCATTTATTGCTACCAGGAGCTCTAAAGGGGGCCCGAGGGGCGCCAGTGACCCCGTGTCCATAAGTGCGCTCTGCTTTTGTTTTCGCAATGACAAGTACTTATGTTCTGTTTAATATTCAACAACCTGAATGCTTATTGTATAAAAGGAGATGTATGAAGCAACACTTACACAGAAGTCATTTTCACCTTCCTATTATGTGCATACACATTGGTGCATTGTAATTATGCATTAAGTACTTAATTAACATGAAACTTATTAGCAGTGAATGTGGTAATTTACACAGTAAATCCAAAGTCTTGCAAGAATTTCATGTTAAGGCCACTTACTATAAAGTGTGACCAATGTTGCTTCTGCAGTGAATGGGTGCCGTCATGATGAGAGTCCAAACAGCTGATAAAAACATCACAATAATCCACAAGTAATCCACAACAATCCAGTCCATCATTTAATGTCTTGAGAAAACAAACGTTGTGTGTTTGTAAGAAACAAATCCAACATCAAGCTGTTTTAACTTTTTTTTATCTGCTTCCAGCCAAAATATGAGTCTATAATCCATAATAATAATAACGCTTCCTCCAGTCCATCTCCTGTTGTTCTCTCATATCAAAATCCACCAACATATTTGTTTAGAGATGTTTTGGACTGTTTTGGGTTGTAAACGGTGCTTGATCTGCACAGATTTTTCTCCTGATTTAGACTAGACCACTGTTTCACTGGAGGAAGCATTATTATGGATTATGGAGCCAAGACATTAACTGATGGACTGGATTGTTGTGAATTACTTGTGGATTATTGTGATGTTTTTATTCAGCTGTTTGGACTGTCATTCTGACGGCACCCATTCGTTGCAGAGGATCAATGGTGAATTAAAGCACTCATTCAATTTTAAAAAAATTTCATTCATTTAACATTTTAACTGCATTTTAAACTGTAATGTCTGATTTGTTTTGTAATACTATGGAATAATTTACAATTATCTGTTGACTTCTAATGACAAAATGAGCTAGCAAGCAAAATAATCTGCGAATGGGGTAAGCAAAACAATCTTGTTTCAAACAGAAAACAAGATTATTTTGCTTACCCCATATTTGTTTAGAAAATCCTTCTTGATTTAAGAATTTTTAGATATTTTGGCTGGAAACAATACAAAAAATCTAAGTAAGAAAAAAATTTTTATTTTTTTTTTTTTGCAGTGTGGGAGGAAGAATAGTATCAGTAGGCAGACGACATAATTGGTAATCTGGAAAAAGTCTATTAAAAAAACAATCAAAAATTCAGTACAGTTTGGCTGATCCTTCACCCTGGATTTGATTAATCTGATTAATACTTTGTGCATATTCAGTTTCACTGGTGAAGTTGAACACGTCACCAGTGAAACAACAACAGAACACGTCTAAACGCAAGAGAGAGAAAACAGAGAAAGAGGAGAGAAGGGAAAGAAAGAAAACAAGTGTCAAGTGAAGAGCGTGTTTTTTCATGCACTCCTGTCTGAAATGTCAAGATGTATTCCCCATCAGTGTGAAGATACACTGACACACCGCCAAGCCTGAACACACACACACTGCATTCATTAATGATTTGATTTTTGGACAAAGGTGAGCAAAACACCTCGTCCAAGATCACAAATGGTAATAATGTATTTTCTGAGGATGAATGAGAGGCAGTGTCTGAGTTTGGTTAAATTATAGCTGAGCATAAGTTCACTGAGCATTTCATGACTAATGGCCTGGAATGAAAGTGACTAATAAAAATAATACTGTGGTTAAATATAGTAGAGTAATATTAACATGAGATTGCATCAATATGCATCTGACGCAAACCCATGTGGTTTAGAGAATGGATGGATAGATGGAGAGATGTTATGGGTATTATGAGATTTCAAATAAAATATGTTTCTGAACTTAGTTTCAGTGAATTTTAGTAGAAATAACAATAAAACCTAAAGACCAATGGAAGAATTATGCATTAAACAGTCTTATATATTTATCAAGTGCATTAGAAATGATGACAATGTTAAGCTGTGCTTAAGTGCTATTAAAGGGATCAAAAAAAACTTTCAAGATGTCAAGGCTAATTTAGTATCACTTAAACATAAATAAGTTGCAATAAGGAGTTCCAAAATAATATATTATGTAAGTGTATACTCTGAAAATATATAACTGCTATAATATGCTCTTTTAAAAGTATACTTAGGAGTTAAAGGTGCAGTAAGCGATTTTTATTAAAAATGGATTGGACTGCGCACCAAAACACACTTGTAGCCAATCACCAGTAAGGGGCGTGTCCACTTGTGATGGGGGAGGTGCCATTGTTGCATATGATGTTCATGAATTTGGGGTCAGAGCTATCAAGATAGGGTGTGGCCCTTTTGGATAGGGGCGTGTTTGTTTTGGTGATTTCAAATATCGATAGCATTTCTCAGAAAGTACTTACTGCACCTTTAAGGTTTTTTTTTTTGTTTTTTGTTTTTTTGAAAGCAGTAGACATGGTGGGGAAATTCCACTGACTTCTATTGTTTTGATAGTATGTTTTCTGTCCTCTAACCCCACCTCTACACCCAAAACCTAAGCCTTACAAAAACCTTTCTGCGTTCTTACATTTTCATTAAAACGTTATTTAGTATATTTATTAAGCCGTTTTCCTCATGGGCCTCGTTGGCTGCTCCCCGTAACCTAGCTGATTTCAGGTTTTATTATCCTTGAGGGGACATTCTGTCCCTACAATGTGGGGAAAACCTGACCCACACTCTGACTCTCTGCTTTGGTCTTTTTAACTGCAGATTTTCTCTCTGTCTCTTTCACCGCACATACTCTAATCCACTCCAGATGAACAAACATCTCTGTTTCTCCACAGTCATATTCATCTCACCCTCCCTTATTCCTCAATACAGAAGAGAGACACAAGTACAGACAAACAACAGACAGAACAATTGAAACAAAGAATAAATGTTTGCGTCATTACAATGGGGTGCTATATTGCATTCAGTGCAAATTTATATATATACACTACCGTTCAAAAGTTTGGGGTCAGTACATTTTTTTTTTTAAGAAATTAATACTTTTATTCACCAAGGATGTATTAAGTTAATAATTAAAAGTTTATTAAAAGTTAATAATAAATAATTTACATTGTTATAAAATATTTATATTTTGAATAAACACTGTACTTTTTAAACTTGTTATTCATGAAAGAATCCTGAAAAAAAAAATCACAGGTTCCAAAAAATATTTGGCAGCACAACTGTTGATATTATCCAACATTGATCATTCTAATAATAAATCCGCATATTAGAATGATTTCTGAAGGATCATGTGACACTTAAGACTGGAGTAACAGCTGATAAAAATTCAGCTTTTCATCACAGGAATAAATTCTATTTTAAAGTATGTTAAAATAAAAAACATTATTTTATATTGTAAAAACATTTTGCAATATTACTGTTTTTTTCTATATTTTAATCAAATAAATGCAGCCTTGATGAGCATAAGAGACTTCTTTAAAGACTATTACAAGTCTTACTGACCCCAAACTTTTGAACGGTAGTGTATATATAACATCCAGCAGCTGCAAGTTACTTAGCTGATGGCACTGTAGAGATAATCAGCATCTGTGAAACAATAATTCTGGACTATTATATGCACACAAATAGGCAGTTACAAATTCTTTGTTTGTTACAGAAAACTATCAAATGACTTCAGAAGACTTGAAAACAAGCTTGAATGCATGAGTCACCATTCTTGAGACAGCATTTAGAAAAAACACTAGTAGCTACATTCTGCAAAATTTCTACTTGAACTCATGTGCAAAGACCTGAATGATGCGCCCTTACAATTTTCAGATATACTATTGAATGAGGATGTTGGGTGTGACAGATTTAATGTGTTGTATCTGTGGTGAGGTTTATAGCATGCTCTAAAAGCTCCCAGTAACCAAGACCGACTGTTTCAGGAAGCTGATACAATTGAACAGAAACTCCAGATGTCATTTTATTGAAGCTGTGGATCCCAGCCTAAAGCCATACTCCAGTGTGGGATGACTCAACTACTCAATAATTAAGAATCAGAACTGATTTGGATCTATTTGCCATCTACTTATTACAAACCATAAATTCATAAGCATCCTGTTTAGAAGTCAAGTAGAAGTGGTTTAGATTGACAGAAGACTAAAGTTGGTCCCAAATTGGTCTCAGCCGCAGACGTCACACCCACAGACCTCCAGCTGGACATCTGATGCATAAGGAACACATAATGGAAACACTTTGGGAGTTTAAGTCCTCATCAGGAAATGTCACATTTTTCAGCACTCTATTTATCACTTCACATGATAAAGAGCACTTGTCATGATCAACTAAATGCTGGATTTTCAAAAGTATGTGAAGTTCACAACTGAAGATGATGACTCAAGACGACATTCTTAAATGCATGATTTATTGGTTGCACCCAAGTCTGTTATTGTAGGAACATCGACTTGACACTGAACAGTACAAACTGTGATTGGCTGCTTTACATTTCGGTCAGATGGTCTCTTGGGCGCTCGATGCCAATGAAAGCTGCTATGGAGTCCAGACCTTCTGCTGTCAGTCTGAAGGTCTGGATATATGAGACTAGTCCCAAATGGACCCAGTTTCCCACTAGAGGATTTCTGATCATGATCTTAAAAACCTGTTGATCTGGGTCTCAGAATTGAAAAAAGTATTTTTCTACAAGTCAACAAATCATCTTCACCATTACAGAGAATGTGCATGAATTTCACAGTATCTGTCTCAGTCTTTTAAATGACTGCCACAATAAATTAAGCAAGTTCTTAATACATTAAAACAGACAGCCAAGTTCCTCAACCAACAGCCCTCGGTCACGATCTTGGTGCTAGGGGGTCTGGTTTTGGACTAGATCCGGGATATGCAAGTTCTAGAGGACCACCTTCCAGCAGAGTTCAGCCCCATCCCCATCCAATCAAACACACCTGAAAAATCTAACCTATAGCTGTGTCCCAAAGGCCATGGCTTTGAAGGCCACAAAGGATGAACCAAGTGTTGTCGAGCAGAAGTAACATTTGCACTGAACCTATACTCAACTGTCTAAAAAACAAAACGCGGTCAGCGCCTATCTAAATATGTGCACATGTTGACCTTAGTCCATTACTGTACATAACAAAAAGTATGAACTATCTAAAAATCTTCGTAAGATATGTCAGCATTAAAATTACTTTAAAGTGATTTTTTTTTAACATTAGATGTTTAATTAAGTTGAAACCCAATACTTAGATTTAAAAGTGTAAATCTACCATTTCCTCTCAAAAAACCTTGCCATTACAGCCCGCAATGAATCTTGGAATAGTGTGGGCCAAGAAGGATGCGTGTCTTCTATCGTTCATGGCTCAAGAAACAAAGTATGCATATCAAGGCCAAATTTAAAGGATCTTTAGTTTTGGGACAGCCTTTGCCGTGCAATTGTAATGCATACAGTCTTTAAATACAGGATGTAACCTCTGAATTTAGCTTATGGCTACAGGATTGCTTAAAAGTTAGGTAGGTGTGTCTGATTAGGGATGGAACAGGCAGTGGTCCTCCAAGATCCAGGCCGGAAGGATTCATCCCTTGTATCTTTCAATGCTTAGGAAACAAAGGACTCATTATGAGGTTGCATTTGAAGGAGCCTTGGAACTGGGACAGCCTTTGTCGTTCCAGTGTGATGCATTTAGTTTTCGAATGCAACCTTTAACCATCAGATGATACAGCCTCTGAATTGAGACATACAGTTGTAATCAAAATTATTCAACCCCTGATCCCTGGGCCAAGCATAAGTAGATATGTATGCTTACCCTGGGATGATTGTCTTGCAGGAAAGTCTACTGATCATTAGCTTCAGTCGATGCATCAAAGGCATCACAATTCTTGCCAAAATGGCTTGATACTTAAAAGAATCCATGACATTCTTCATATGGTCATGATTTCCACTTCCTGCTACATTAAAACAACCCCATAACAGGACTGGCCCACCTCCATGTTTGACCATGGCGATGGTGTGCCTCTGTTTATAAGCTTTGCCCTTTTTGCACCGGACATACTGCTGATCCATAGGTCCAAAAAGTTCCAGTTTGATCACATCACTCCATTAAACATTCTTCCAGAACTCCACAGGTCTATCCAAATGAATTTCAGCATGTTCAAGTCAGCCTTTTTGTTCTTCTTGGTCAAGAGTGGTATTCGGCAAGACAAATCAAACAGTTTATAATATCGTGCTTTTTCTGTTCAACACCCTCAAAAGTTTTCTGATACAACACACCTTAAACTAAGGAATATGGCTGGCAGTTATGTCTCTACGAACTTTTAATGTTGTGGAAATATTCTTACAGCCTTAGACGTACTAATATAATACATTTCTTCTATTTCTTTTCTATAGCTTTTGTGAGAGCTCTGTTGACTTTGCCATATTTGCTACTTAACTTCAGCACATGCATGAGCTAACTGTATGTGTAACAGCACAAGCTAATTCTGTGTTTTGTTTTGTTTTGTTTTTAATAGAGTTTCTAAAGGCTTAATTGTGCTTTAAAACAATTTTGTTCCCTTAAAAACACCAATGTTGAATTGGGGTTGAATAATTATGACATAGCCGTGTTATTAAAAAATCCTATGACTCAAAAACTCTTGTGTTTTTCACATCTCAGGAAACAAAAGATGCATTTCAAGCTTGCATTTGAAGGAGACTTCAAATTGGGACAGCCTTCGTCGCACTATTGAAGGATTCAGCCCCTGAATTGGGACGCAGCTTGTGTCCACAGGACTGCTTGAAAACTACAGGCAAGTGTGTCTGATTAGGGATGGAGCTAAACTCACTGCTCCTCCAAAATCTGAAGATCCAGGTCTGTTTTTTAGGATTTGATATGTGATTTGAAACTTAGCGTACAGACAAAAGTGTGACGTCTCTGCAAGGATAAGAACAGCCTATTAATACAACTGTTGTTAAATACAGCAGAATTCACTGACACCGCAGGAACTCATCTGAGTCAAGAATGAGCAGCGGTCCAGACATGCACTGCACCTAAACAAACTACTGCTGTTGTGCAGGGAGAGAAACCTGCAAAACAATGAAAAAAACACAGCTGAGGGGAGGGAGCAAAAGAGGAACAGAGAAGTAAACAGATTGAGAAAAACGACAGCATACTAAGAGGCAGAAGACATGGGAGAGGGGGTGGAGAAGGCAGTCGCAGTGGAAAGGAGACAGTTTGAAAAATCAAATTTGCAGAAACACACATAAAGCTGCCTCTCAGACAAAAGACAACACACACGGGTATTTGTGGAGCTGTCTACCCATGATGCCGCACTGAAAGTTTATTAAACAAGAGCCCTTCACGTGAAGACTCCCCACCCGCGGACGAGACGAAGCCCCGCGGCCCCCGTCATTCAGACGTTCCTTCATTTCAGCCGCGTGTTCACCTCCCCGTCGCTCTGGCCTCCCTCATCCTGCTGCGGATAAAACAGTCCCCGAAGGATCCTGCCGGTAATTTCCAGTTTCTATAGAAACTCAGGTATTAGAGAAGACCGCTTGGGGACCGGCTACAATATATCTCCACCATTTCATCCGAGCGAGAGAGGAAGAAGTAGCAGAAAAAGAAGAAAAAGGAAAGAGCTGGAAGTCCCCCAAGGGTCTCGCAGTTCAAATTTCTGAAGTTCAGGGGAGGAGGAGGAGAGAGACGGCTCTGGGCTGAACATACGAGCATTAGAAAACCCACCACAATGAGAGAGAGAGAGTGGGGGGGAGCATTTCCTCTCTGGTCTGGCAGGAGCGGTCTTTTCCCCTGACTCCCACTGGAAGCTTTTTACAAAACATGTGTTGCTGACATGCTGACAGATTGCTCAGTGAAGTGTTCGGAGCGTGCACGCGCTGGCCATTTACAGGACAACATCCTCTACCTGAGGCGCCATGTTTTATACATACGCTGAAAAAAAAAGACAATGAAAAGCAGATTGTAAACAAAGCAGGTTTCTTGAAGGTAGGCACGGGGATACAGCACTACAGCCATTCCCTTACTGACCCAAAGACAGCACAGCATGCAAACGCTGTTAAAATGACAACAGTCTGCCGTCTGATCGAGGAGCAGAAGTGAGCGGTATTGACGCCATCTTCGTCGGCCGCTAGCTCAGAAAGTGCTGTCGTGGCAACCGATGGAAACGGGGGATCATAATGTATTCATGATGCGGCGACCCAGGGGTTGAGAGCGCGCTCTCTGGGGACCCTTTACCTAGAGCTAGACGTGTCTGAGCAAAATCACTCAACGCAGGACAAGAGCAGAATACTGAACAGGCCAGAGGAGAGACAAGACAAAACAGGAGAAATGAGAGAAAAAGACTGATGTGTGTTAACAAATGGGGACACAGTACAGCAGTTCTATACTGTTAATGGAAATAGATGTTTAAGAACCTAAAGGGGTCATCAGATGCTAATTTTTCACAAGCTGATATGATTCTTTAAAGGGGTCATCGGATGCTAAGTTCACTTTTACATGTTGTTTGAACATTAATGTGTGTTGGCAGTGTATGTACAAATCTAAAACAATGATAAAAATCCATGCAGTGGTTTTTAATTAATCTGAAAAAATAATATTCCCTTTTTCAAATCGAGCCGTTCTAAGATGCCTGTCGTTGTGGCGTCACAACGAAGATGCAGTAGATTACGTTTGTTTGTAAAGGGAATGCGCCTCCCGATCTACATATACCCGTCTATGTTCACGTGAATCATTCGTGATCCAGCTTCACTTACAGCAGAAGTGAGTATAAGGGTTTTTTTTATGAATCTTTGCGATCGCCTTTCCTAATAAAGTGCTAGTTAGCAAGTTTAGTGGCTAAACGCGGCTAAATGCGCCTAAAGTAAACAGGCTCGTCTCTCCACAGAGAGAAGAGAGGGGCGGGGCGAGCAGAGCTCATTTGCATTTAAAGCAACCTCGACCAGAGTAAGATGATTTTTGCAGAGCTGATTATGGCAAGGTAAAAAGGGTGTTGTTTTACACAACTATTGAGAATTTTTAACCAAAGTATATTATAGACTTTTCATTAAGACCCTAAGAAATCATATCAACTTGTGGAAAATGACCCCTTTAAGGTGTTATTGAGAAGTCAATCACATTCTTTGGTTAAAATTTTTTAGTGGTAGTGTAAAAAACACCCTTTTTACCTTGTCAAAATCAGCCCTGTTCAGAGTGATCCGTTCTATTACATGTCCCTTTAAATGTTAATGAGCTCTGCTCACCCTGCCCGTCCCTTCTGTGGGTCTGTTTGTGTTTACTTTAGCAGCATTTAGCCACGTTTGGTCACAAAACTTGCTAACTAGCTCATTATTAAGAAAGATGATATGCAAAGATGCATAAAAACCCTTATACCCACTTCTGCTGTAGGTGAAGCTGCATCACAAATGATTCGCGCGAACATAGATGCATTTATGTAGATGGCTGGGTGCATTTCCTTCTATGATGAAAGTAATGTTAATTCTCCGCGTCTTCAGCGACTCAGATGTCGGGAGTAAATGATGAGTGCTATGATCATTATTGCATCCAACAACAGAACACCTCAATCTGAGACACTCTTGTCTTCCCCTGCACCGGGGAAAGACTAATAGCTACTCATTATAAAGTTAGCTATATCTGTTACTGTCAATGATTTTTTACTTGCATTTAACAGTAATATGTAAAAAAACAAACAAACAAACAAACAAAAAAATGCAATAAAAGACAAACATAAAAAGAGGATCCATAAAATAAGTCTGTCATTTTCACAGGTAAAATGAATACAAATTAAAAGTCCTGACAACATTGCATGATTCATATTGTATGAATTCAGGTTTGGAGAGATTATAGAAATTTATATTTTAATTATTTTATTTAGCAAGGCTGCTTTAAATTTATCAAAAGTGATGAAAGATATTTATAATGTTACAAAAGACTTCTGCTTCAGATAAATGCTGTTTTTCTGAACTTGCTAGACATCAAAGGAATCTAAAAAGATTCTACTCAGCTGTTTTCAACATAATAATAATAATAATAGCACAACAGAGGCAGAATGAGGACCTAAGCAAGGAGCAACAGACCGACCTCAACGAGTAACTAAAGTCATTTTAGGATAATATCAGTTGAAATGGCTGAAAAATCATAAATACAACCAATAATATAATTTAATGGCTTATCACTTTTGACCAATAGGTGGTGCTGTTTTCAAATTGATGTGGCGTGTTCTGTGTGAGGTGACAATGACACACACAAAGTGTGGTGTCATTATGTCAAAGCTTTACAGAGATACAGCCTCAGAATCATTTTGGCATCAAGCTTAAAATTTGTAGTGGCGCTGGACGAAAATGGTTTAGTCTATACACGAAATCCATAACTTTGAGTCAGGACAGTCTGAAGATGATCTGACTCAATTTTGGTGAAAATCAGACCAATGGTCTAGGAGGAGTTTGAACAAGTAGGTTTTGTACATTAATCAAAATGGTGGAAAGGAAGTTTGGCCAACTATGGTATAATTGCTATGTATGTTGTCGGCATGACCCAAGGAATATTTTGAGACCAGTTTTATTACAGTAGGCTAATGCAATCACAAGTTATTAGCATTTTTGGAAATTTCATTATTAATGTTTAATAAATGGTGTATTACTTCTGACCAGTAGGTGGCGCTGTTACCAAATTTATGTGACGTGGCCAGTGTGAGGTGACAATGGCACACACAAAATTTGGTATAAATATGTCAAAGTTTTGCAGAGATACAGCCTTGGATGTAGTTTGGCATCTTTCCAGCAAATACGTTGATGCGCTAAATGGAAACCGTTTTGTATATCAACATGAAATCCATAACTTTTTGTCAGCAAGGTCAGAAGATGATCTGAGTCAAATTTGGTGAAAATCGGACTAACGGTCTAGGAGGAGTTCGAAAAAGTAGGTTGTCAACATTAATCAAAATGGCAGACAGGATGTTTGGCCAATTTTGGCATAATAGGTATCAATGTTCTCGGCTTGACCCAAGGAATCTATCGAAATCACTTTCATTACAATAGGCTAATGTAAGCAGAGGAGAAATTTCTTTATAACTTTTGGCCAAAAGGTGGCGCTGCCCCCCAATTTTTTGAGTACTGTCAGGGCATGGTGCCGAAGACACATACCGAGTTCCGTAACGATACATCAATGCGTTCATAAAATATAGCATTTTTGGACAAAATTCAATATGGCCGACACCCAAAATGGCTGACATGGGAAAATTGGGTATGGTTGGACTTGGCATGATACACCAAACCTAAAGAGACAAGTTTTGTGATTTTTGGCCAAACCATTCAGAAGTTATAAGCAAAAATAACAATTTTTTCATATCTCCTGACCACTAAGTGGCACTGCACTGAAACATGGCAGGTAGCCTCAGGTCATGCTTGTTATAACACACACCAAGTTTGGTCTCAATACGCCAAACCGTTGCGGAGATATAGCGTTGCAACCATTTTTGCGTGCTTTTCACAGAAATTGTTTGTGCGTTATTCGAAAACGGTTTGACTAATCAACTTGAAGTCCATAACTTTTTGCCAGCATGGTCTGAAGATGATCTGAGACAATTTTGGTGAAAATCAGACAAACCGTCTAGGACGAGTTCGAAAAGTAGTTTTTACGAACAAAAAACTATAGAAAAAAAAACTAAACCATACGATTTTTGAATTTTGGACTTCATTCGACTCGGCATGAGCCAAGGATTCAGAGAAAAAAAAGAATTTTCATTCTGTGCCTTACGGTCCAAAGGTTATTAGCATAGAATGATTGAAATTTTGGTGGCGCTAGAGAGTTTGAGTTAGAGACTCCAAATTTGCTATGGTTAATGTTGAGCCTGTCCTCTATGAGTGTGCCAAATTTCACAACTTTCCCGCAAGCGGTACTATGGGCTGCCATAGACTCAAGAGCGGAAGAAGAAGAAGAAGAAGAAGAAGAACACTAACGAATACAATAGGTGCCATCGCACCTTTGGTGCTTGGCCCCTAATAATAATAATAAATGTTTTTTGAACAGCAAATCAGAATATTACAATGACTTCTGAAGAATCATGTGACTGAAGTAATGATGCTAAAATTCAGCTTTGAAATCACAGGAATAATTTGCATTTTAAATTATACTCAAACAACTTTTAAACAGTAAAAATATTTCACAATTTTACTGTTTTTGCTGAACTTTGGACCAAATAAATGCAGGCTTGGTGAGCAGAAGAGACTTTAAAGATCTTACTGTTCAACTTTTGACTGGTAGTGTAGCTCTGTTTTCCCCCTGAGATTTGGTTGGACGTACGCTGAATTCAAGCAGTCAGTACATAGGCAGAGGTGTGTCACTGAGCTCTTGTGTGCAGCTGACCTCTGGCCATCTTCAGGCGAAAGGTTTACTGAGATCTCTGGGTCCAAATGACTGCGGTGCAGTGCCTCCCTCAGGTTACTTTATCCATGATCACTGACACTGAATGTCAAGAAACAAGCAGTGATTCTGGCTTCATGTGGAGACAATTTCTATTGGTTCTATTTCTTATATGTTGTTATATTTGTTAAATGTTGATACAATTTTTTATAACTGCTTTTAGCTATGGTCGCATTGATTTTTTTTACTCTGTTTATCTCTTATTTACTACTTATTTTTTAACGTTGTAAAGCACATTGGTCAGCTGCTGCTGTGATATATGGTGCTATATAAATTAAGCTTGAAAACTTTAAACTTGACTCTTAAATAGCTGTTTTTATTTGTATAAATGTGTTAAACTCAAAAATATTAATATTAATAAACTAATCTAATAACATGAGATTACAAAAAAATGTCATTTGTAAGTGTTTGATGAAGTAGAAAGCTGCAAAAATACTAATGTGCATCAGCATATAGTACAACAGAATGGTTTAAAGTGCCTTTTTTTTAATTGTTACCATTTAATACAAATATTAAGGACATTTTTAATTATATAGTCAATTAGGCAAATTCATTAAGTAGCATATTTGCACTAGAAGTAATAGGAGAATGCACTGTCAGACAAAACATTACTGCATAATAATCCTAGGAGCAGGATGTGCTGTTTTTTTAGGGCCCGTTCACATAGAACTCCTTTTTCCATTCCAAAGCAAAACATTTCCATTGGTTTTCTATGTAAACATGCTAGACGGACGTGTATGACCGTTGCGCTTGTGACTCACATCTTTTGCAGCATCTCACACATGCACACCACATTTTTAAGACACTGTGTCGTCGCCCATCAATGTCAGTTCCAAACAACGGACCAATGAGGAGCTTGCAAGCTTTTGTTTACAGTAGCAAGCTGCCATGGCAACCACAGATATATATACAGGGGTTGGACAATGAAACTGAAACACTGGCCAATATAGTGTTGGAGGTTTCATGGCTATATTTATGCAGCCTGGTGGCCAGTCTTTACTGACTGCACATTCCACCAATAAGAGCAGAGTGTGAAGGTTGACTTTGTGCACCCAATAGCTCAAACATTGTACCCTGAAGGTGGTGCCGTGTATTAGGATGATAATGCACCAATACACACAGCAAGACTGGTGACAAGAGTGATTTGATGAACATGAAAGTAAAGTTAAACATCTCCCATGGCCTGCACAGTCACCAGATCTGAATATTATTGAGCCACTTTGGGGTGTTTTGGAGGAGCGAGTCAGGAAATGTTTTCATACACCAACATCACATAGCGACCTGGCCACTGTTCTGCGAAAGGAATGGCTCAAAATCCTTCTGGCTACTGTGCAGGACTTGTATTTGTCATTCCCAAGATGAAATAATGCTGTATTGGCTGCAAAAGGAGGCCAAACGGCATACTAATTGTGGTCTAAACCCAGGTGTTTCAGTTCCACTGTCCAACCCCTGTATATATATATATAGTATGTGAATATATATGTATATATAGTATGGTGAATGAAGTAAAGTTGACCTTTCCAAGATGACGGACACATCTGCATGCGCTGCATCTCACATTTTTGGATGCAAAGATGCACTCTGTGTGAATGGCCCCTTATAACTCCTGCTAAATGCTAAGCTTAGCTAGATATACAAATCAGCTGAATCAAGTATTACATTTTACAGTGAATAAAGTTGTGTAAATGATACATTGGCTTGGATTTTTCTGCATTACAGGCAGACTGCTGTAACTGTTATTCGTTTGTTTTTCAACTCTGCAGTCGCGTGTCAAACAAGGAGAGAGAGCAAACCAGCACAGTCTCTGCCAGACACAAACTTATAAACATTTAATACTTAATACGGCTTCCAGCCGTGCAAGCAAACTCAGAGAGAGCACAAACATCTGGGACGAGGAACCCGTCGACAAATGTGTTGAGTAAAGGCGGTGTGTTTGCAAACATGCATGAAGGTTTCTGGATTACGAATGGCGCTGCTGGATTGCATTTGAAGATCTGAGTGTTTTTGAAAAAAAAGTATAGAAATATTGCAAAATATTCTCTCCAAACATGTTAGCAATTAGCTGGGGTTTTATGTTTTGAAGCTAGAAAGGGCTACTTTCTTTCTTTCTTTCTTTTTAAATTACTTTGTCTTTTCTAAAACATTTCCATTCCTGGTAATTTGTGTCACTAATTAAATAATTAAGATCTGCAATCTTCTATCTAAACTATTAAACACCACACTGTGATCTGATGAGCATTCAGTCAGGGTTTTACCAAGGTCAAAAAATAAAATAAAATAAAATAAAATAAAAATAAAAATATTTAAAAAAACACAAACGTCCTAGTATTCATACTACACACTTGCAAATTCCTGAAAGATACTTTATTATTGTGTACTGTACAGGTACTGTGCATTCTTCATCAAATGTAGTACATACAGTACTTTCAAATGAATTCAGTTCAGTTGTTCATGTTTGAACAACCAGTCTGTCAGTTCTTTTAAGTTTTAAAAGCAGTATTGGTTCTCCGTTTGTAATGTAAATTACAATTAAAATACCATCATGTGGTTTTAATGCACCATTAAATCACAATAACGTCTTTGGCAAGATCTCTTATAGTCTGTGTTGCACGTTCTTGGATTTTTATATTTATTTTGCTCACAACATGTGCCTCTTTCATTGCACTAAATAAAAACTGCAATAAATTTTCACTGCAATAAAGCCTTGCAATCAGTCAGAGACATGTTGACCACTGGTATTACAATGAATGGGATAAATTGAAACAGCCAAGGTGGTGGCTCTTGTAAAGTAAGTCATGCCTTACAAATAAAACAAATAAAATTTGGAATTTGTGGTGAAAAACTACATTACCCATGATGCTGTATAGAACATTCCACCAATCAGAGAGCAGCAGTGAGCAAAGTGCGTCAAAAGAGATCTTTAGCTCCGCCCACTGCCATGAAGCACCGCAAATGACAAAATCAAGTCAGTCTCGTATGCTTTCAAGGTGGGTACTAATGCACTCTATAGAATGCAAAGTGGAAACTCATTGGCCACTGGCTCAAGTCCAGAAAGACTGATAGAACAATAGCTCACCTGTTTTTTCTATATTTGTGTCTCTACAGAGATGAGCTATGGCTGGTAGACAAAGCTCAATGAATAGTTTATACGGAGCAGGATAGGATGCTCAGGAGACAGAAAGAGAGAAGGCGAGGAAGAGGAATAGATATGTCTCCTGAGACTGGAGCTGCTTTGAATATCTAATGACACTTTGGCTTTAACATGGGCGGCAGTGAACACACTCAGACTGCGGCACACGTTCGCATACACATTCATAATAACACTGCCAAGCGCAAGATAACTCCAATACTTCTGAATGCTGAACTGATGAATCCATCAGTGAGGAGTTCATTAACTTGTGACACTGATAAACACTAGCAGAGGCAGAAGATCCTTCAACCTGTCATGGCAGAAATTATGTGTCGTGTTATGAACTGCGGTTGGGCATCTTTTAGAAAATAATGATGCATGAAATCAAACTTCCAAAATCTAAACCTAAGACTAGACCAAGGGTGCTCAACCCTGGTCCTGGAGATCGACTTTCCTGCAGAGTTCAGCTCCAACCCTGACCAAACACGCCTGAACCAGCTAATTAGGATCTCAAGGAGCACTTGATAATTACAGACAGGTGTGTTTAATTAGGTTTGAACTAAACTCTGCAGGAAAGTCGCTCTCCAGGAACAGGGTTGGGCACCCCTGGACCAGACGTTACCTTCCCATGATGCTTTTTTGTCATTGCAGAATAGGTTTCACACACATTTGTGACCTACCACTAACAGTCCAGTTGGCATAAAGCTGGAGTGACTCCATAAACCTCTAAATTTCATAACGGATACTGCATGAAGACACACGCTTAACCCAGTGCCAAGAGTGGAAAGCTGAACCAGTTGAACCTGCTCACAAATCATACTGAATGATTAATTCATGAAATGGACTTATTCGACTGCAGTAAAATTGAAGCCAATGTCTGTATCTGTATCTGATGTAATGACAAAAATATTGATATCTTTTTTGTGGGCAAAACTGGATGTTGGAGGAGTTCAAACCAGACTGAAAAAAAAGTTGTAAGATTTACTTTAAAAGTACTTTATCTTTAAATTTCTCACTCAGGAATAGCTCGTAAATTAGCAAATTATTACAAAGAAATAGAAAATAATACATCGAATTAAAGTAAAAAACTGAAACAGTATCTTCTTCGAAGATGTGCTCCAATAATTGAAAAATAAAAGTTTTACATGTACATTTATATATATATATTTCCTTTTTTAAAATACTGTATATGAAAACCACATTTCAAAGATAATTTTGTTCCTTCCATACTTTCCAATATGCCTTGTATGATTTATAAATTGTCTTTTCTGAGTCTTGTCCAACTCAAATAACAGGGAGTAATATGCTTCTCATTGCTCAAGTGTTTGGATGAATTTAAATGATGGAAGGAACTCCTGTAATATCTAAATTCAGCATTTATGCAGCCAGCAGGAAATATTTTAGTATAATGATGATTTTAATAAATGTTATTTTCTTAAAATAATGAGAGGCATGCATCACATCTCAAAGGCATTTATTTTTCGTGTAAATAGCAATCATATTTGAATGATGTTTGCATGCTAAATCATTGTAAGTTAATGCTTCAGATCCTCAATACTCACATACAGCGCTGGCCTTGCACTTTTTCCCCAATAATCAACCATTTCTTTCAGACAAAGTTTCAGTTGAAACATATTTTGTAGAAGTATGTGTATACAAAAATATGTTTAAATGTAAACTTTTTCTACAGTAACTGTACTGTATGTACTGTGCAGTGTTGGGGAATGTTACTTTTAAAAGTAATGCATTACAATATTGAGTTACTCCTTAAAAAAGTAACTAATTATGTTACTTATTTTTTTATGGAAAGTAATGCGTTACTTTACTTCTGTGTTACTTTTTAAATCTGGGCAGGGCTTGCTTGTTTGTTTTTGATATAAAAAGTTCTATTTTTGGCAAATGTAAAAGCCTTTTCACACCAAAAGCCTCAGGCTTTGAAAAAAGTGAATTCACGTTTGTACAGTAGACCGCAGAAGAAAAAAATATCAACTCTTCAGCAATATAAAAAAAGGAAAACAAATGTTAAATTATCTTGAGTAATTTTTGCTTATTAGTATGGTTGAATTGCATCACTGAAGGTCGGCAGCAAACACATTGGTTAATAAAATTGGATTAAATGCATAAAAGATATTTATATTATTTAACATATTTAACTATTGCAGGTTTCTGTCATATTCTGAGTTGAATTTCACTTTTTTTTATTCATTTTGAGGAATACTGATTTTGTTTTTTGTGAGTGAGATGAATTAATGCATGTTCACATTTATTCTAAAACTAATATCTTACTCACTATTTCTCTCAGCATGGGGTAAGGAGAGCTTTTAATCAATAAATGGGGGAAAAGTAACTGGCGTTACTTATTTGAAAAAAAGCAACTCAGATATTTTCTTGACAATTCAAAAATAATGCGTTACTTTACTAGTCACTTGGAAAAAGTAATAATATTACATAACTTGCATTACTTGTAATGCATTACCCCCAACACTGGTACAGTGTGTGTTCACTGTGTAAAACAAACAAACAAACAAAAAAAAAAACACACCTGAATAAGGGTAATTGTGTGTCCACATCTGTAAAGTGTACTTCAGGTGCACAACTGTAAATAAATATTAAATAAAAATGCTGGCAAATTAGTGCATAGTGCATTTTCTCTGTTACTGTCAAAGTTTTTAAGCGACATAAAATGACAAGGTTTTAATTTAGCTTTAGTTTTTCCAATTTTAACCATTTTAATACAGTATGTCGCCTACACACATGCACACTTGATTTAATTTGATATTGGAAACTTGATAGAATAATAGAAATAGAAAACTGATAGAATATTAAATATTTTACTAATACAGTTAAATATTTGCTAATTTGGAGTTAAATTTGTTCACATTTAATGTGTGCATCCACTAATCTTCATATTACTGACTGGCTGATGACTCCTAACTGAAACAAAGTAAACTACAGCACTTAAAGATCAGTTCAGCAGACAGGAGTACTTACACTTTTGCTGGAACGTTATTTTATAAAGTGTGTCTGCACTTTGAGTTGTGTACTTCATACCCCACCATATACTGCATTAACTTTTATCGATAAACCTCTTGCAAATGGATCCTCAGACTGTGGGCTCATCAGATTTAAACCGTTTCCCAAACCTTACCCAGGTGTTCTGTATTAGACTCTAAATGCATTTTTCACTCTCAAAAGTTACTGGGAGAAGTTCGAATTGGAAGAATTTTTAGATAAACCTTAATTTATAGTTCACCTTGGAAACAGTTATCCCAAAGATAAAAATCTGCTCAAAATGTACTTCGGCCATCCAAGATGAGTTTGTTACTTCATGGGAACAGACACAGAAATGTAGCATTGCACCATTTGCTCACCAGTGGATCCTTTGCAGTGAATGGGTGCCGTCAGAATGAGAGTCCAAACAGCTGATAAAAACATCACAATAATCCACAAGTAATCCACACCACTCCAGTCGTTCAGTTAACATCTTGAGAAGAAAAAAGCTGTGTGTTTGTAAGAAACAAATCCATCATTAAGATGTTTTAACTTTAAACCATTTTAAATCATTGAGTCCATAATCCAAAATAAAGCTTCCTCCAGTGTAAAAGTCCATCCTGTTGTCCTCCCACATCAAAATCAATACACATATTTGTTTAGAGCTGTTTTGGCTTGTAAACGGTGCTTGATCTGTGCAGATTTCTCTCCTGATTCAGAACAGATCACTTTTTCAATGGAGGAAATGTTAACTGATGGACTGGAGTGGTGTGGATTACTTGTGGATTATTGTGATGTTTTTATCAGCTGTTTGGATTCTCATTCTGACGGCACCCATTCACTGCAAAGGATCCACTGGTGAGCAAGATATGGAATGCCACATTTCTACAAATCTGAGTAAGGAAACAAACTCATCTACATCTTGGATGGCCTGAGAATGAGTACATTTTCAGCAAATTGTCATTTTTGGGTGAACCATTCCTTTAACCCTTGCGCGTCAATAAAGAAAAGTTACACATAGGTCCTTAGTGGACAAAAATGTCATAAAAATGTGAAGCTTGGGAGCACAGACTTAAGTTTGGTCTCATTTTAAAGGGATCATCGGATGCCCATTTTCCACAAGTTGATTTGATTCTTTAGGGTCTTAATGAAAAGTCTCTAATATACTTTGTTTAAAAATTCTCAATGGTTTTGTAAAACAACACCCTTTTTACCTTGTCAAAATGAGCTCTGCTCATTCTAAGGGGTTGTTCCTTTAAATGCAAATGATCTCTGCTCACCCCACCCCTCTCTTCTCTCTGTGGAATGACGATCTTGTTTACTTTAGCCGCATTTAGCCGCTAAACTTCCTAACTACCACGTTATAAGGAAAGGTGATCGCAAAGATTCATAAAAAACACCTTATACTCACTTCTGCTGTAAGTGAAGCTGGATCATGAATGATTCGCGTGAACATAGACGGATATATGTAGATCGGGAGGCGCATTCCCTTCGCAAACAAATGTAATCCACTGCATCTTCAGCAGCTCATATGTCAGGAGTAAGCGATGACCACTATGTTCATTATTACATCCAGTAACACAACACTTCATTCACTCAATCTGAGATATTTTTGTCTAACTTACATCCCTGCTTCAGGATCGAAACAATGAAAGTTAGTGGACTGTGACAGCTGGTCTGAGGTAAGAGCTCATGTCAATCAACTATTGTGGGAGTGGCATCTGTGGGTGTGACAACACAACGACAGGCATCTGAGAACGGCTCGATTTGAAAAAGGGGATATTATTTTTACAGATTAATTAAAAACCACTGCATGGATTTTTATCATTATAGGGTAGATTTGTACATACACTGCCAACACACATTAATGTTCAAACAACATGAAAAATGTGAACTTAGCATCCGATGACCCCTTTAAAGAAGACCCATGGCAGATTGTTGTTGAAGTAGAAAAAGTGAAACCAAAAAAAAGTTATAGAAGTTTATGGAAATGCTTTATGAACAATATTTTAAACTTGCTAGAAAATCAAATCAAATCAAATCTTAACAAGAAGTGTTCCAAATTTGAGGTTGATATCTTAAAAAATGAGCTTACAGGAAGATTTTGTTTGGGCGCAGTACCAGATTTTCCCCATTAGATGCCAGCAAAACCCCACTGGTGCACACAGTGGTTGGATTTGTGATCTGCAGTAGTTTTTCTCCCTCAAATATTACAAGAACACACGTGCACACACACAATTTTTTTATGACACGCATACAAACCACACTCTGACATCCATACCAACACACCCACATAATTATAGCTGCATTATTTATCCATTTGGCTCTATAATATGCAGAAGCAGAAAACAGGAATAAAGCAAGTATTTGCTTTATAGGCCAAACCTAAAACAAATGGCAATAATTAAGTTTTAAAGTCTTGCCAACAGAATGAAAGTCTATTGACAAAAATTGCATCATTTTACAGTTAAATGGCACTGTGATTAAAAATAGCAGTTTTAATGGGTTTCAGTGGGGACATTTTTGTCCTTAAAGTCCTGAGAGAAACAATTTTTTGTACCTAGTGCAAAACATATTTATTAAAGGAAATAGGGGTGAAATAGTAAAATTCCAATAAAAATACACACCTGTGCAAAAATTTATGCACCTGGCAATAACACAGGCAACATGACAAAAAAAAAAAAACGAAACTAAAAAGGACAAAAATGTCCAAAAGGTCGCACATGCGTTAAGCTTAACCATTATTGGTGCTACCTACCCTTAATAATGAGCATTAAAACAAAAGAGGAGATTATGTTTTAAATACACTTGCATCCACACCAGCGTGCCTTGTAACAGTTTACGATTGCACAGAAAATACCCGTTAAAAGCCTATGCTGGTGACCTTGAGGAGCTGTATCGCTGAACGTTTATGTGGAGATGGACAGCTGTTGCATTTCCAGCCTCCCTAAGGACAGCAGCGGCTGAACCGACAGGATGCTGAAACCAGCCGCAGAAACTCAATCCTCAGCCGGGCCGGAGCCAGAACCCCACAGACGCTGAGAGCTTTCAGGGGTAAACATTCCTATCCCAGCCCCCTCTGGGGAGCGTTCCTACCATCCTACCCCGGCAGAAAGACACCCTCCCCGGAGACGCAGCGCTTCAGCCCCGCACGAGCTTTTGCGGAGAGAAAAGAGCCCGTCGGGTTGGGGTCAGTATGAGGAATGTTGGAGGGTGCAGGCATTCTTCCTTTCCCGTTCTTGTGGAAGACAGCAAGTCCTGCGGGACACATTCCTATAGCCGTCTCTCTCTCTGCAGTTCTGCATTAGCACGATCAATAGTCCAATCACATCAGGGACACGGGTGGATCCATTGGCCCATTCCCATAACGCAATGCAGTGGTCATGGCTTAAGTGCACAGAGAGGTGTTAAAGCTCCTCTGGACCAGGCCGAGACGACGGCAGCCATTGATCGAGGCGACACGTGACGTCTCTTACTGCCTCTGTCTTTGTGTCTCATTCGCTCGTGAAAAACGGAAATTCATTTCACACAGCTTTAGTCAGGATTTTGTTATGTTTTTGTCATTTAAAGTAGCTGAATCTGTGGTTCCTGAATTGTCTGTAAATTATGACTTTGAGTGATTTGTGACTCAAAATGAACCAAGTTTTCAGTAAATCGGTCTAATTACTGAGCATGTCATTTGTGAAGAAAATGAAGCTGAATGAGTGTGTTCAAGCTTTTTCTGTTGAATTTAATCAGCGAAAATGTTGGAAAGAGCGACTGCAAGCTCCTCATCGCTTTAATATCAGATCCATTTGAGAAAGCAAGTCATTTAATTATTCACGCTGAGCTTCTTCTAAACCTGCTTTCACCTGCACACGTCTCTGCTCTTCTTCAGATATGTACCGCTCCCAAATGACTATTGCATTCTTCTTTTTGGCCTCCACAGGGAGCTCATTTAAACCACCGTCTCAAGTACTGAACAATTAAGACTTATTTGTCAGAGAAATGGGGGTTTTTAATGAGGGGCTGCTCTGATGGCAGAAGTCAGCAGAGGGAGTTGCTGATCAAATCCAGCCAAATCAATTACACAGAAGTACTGAATTACAAAAGCACAACCTCCAACCTAGGGAACAAACCAAAAATGTTTGTGTGAAAGTTTTTTGTAGAAGTTTACTCCAGAGCGACATACTAAAATAAAACAGTGGATGAAAATAATTAAGCAACAATGTGCTGCAACTAAACATGAGTCAGGTCTGCATTGTGTTAAAGGCAGAAAAGAAGATAAACTGAAGAATATGGGTAAACAAGCAATTGACGGTAGCCACTGACTTACATAGTTTGGAAAAAGTACTATGGAAGTCAATGGTTACTGTCAACTGTTTGCTTACCAACATTCTTCAAAATATCTTCTTTTATGTTCAGCAATATAATAATATAATTTCCAGTTTTTAAATAATATCTCCGTCCTATCAGCACAGACTTAATCTGAATGCTCATTTTTCCTCATCTTAAAGGAGAAGTTCACTTCCAGAACAAAAATTTACAGATAATGTGCTCACCCCCTTGTCATCCAAGATGTCATGTCTTTCTTCCTTGAGTCGATAAGAAATTATATTTCATTAAATTATGTTTCATATAGTGGACTTTAATGGTGCCAGTTAGGGCATGTCAAAAAACTCCCATCTTGTTTTCTTCTTCAACTTCAAAATCGTCCTACTTCACTGTTTTACCTTTTTTTTTTTGTAAAGGGCATTTGATCTTCTTTGCATTTTTACTTTGTAAACACTGGGTCGATATTGAAGTTGGAGAAGAAAACGAGACAGGAGTTTTTCGACATACCCTAACTGTATTGACCCGGAAAAAACACGCAGTTCACGCAGACACAGACATGACGAGCGTTTGAGGTTAAAAAGTATAGAAATTGTCAATTTGTTTCGAAAATGACTGATAGCTTCACTAGATAAGACCCTTCTCTTCCTTGGTTGGGATCATTTAGAGCCATTTGAAGCTGTATTTTGGAAGCTCAAACTTGGGGTCACCATTGAAGTCCACTACATGGAGAACATTCTTCAAATGTTTTCCTCAAGAAACATAATTTCTCATCGACTGAAGAAAGAAAGACATGAACATCTTGGATGACAAAGGGGTGAGAAAATCTGTAAATTATTGTTCTGAAAGTAAACTTCTCCCTTAAGATAGCAATTTTATACTTTATACAACGATATATAATCAATCAATCAGTCAATCAATAAATGTTACTAGTGTAGTGTTTCATACCTAAATGATTCAGTATTTATGAATAATTCGAGTTAATGATTCAATAAGCAATTTATAAACATAGCTGCTAAAGTTGAAACTACTTACTAGTATATTACTTTGGTAACACTTTACGAAATTCCAATTCACACTGTAAACTAGCTACTTCTTAGCATGCATATTACTAGCATATTGGCTGTTTATTAGTACTTATAAAGCACATATTCTGCATGACCATATTCTACATTCCAAATCCTACCCAATATCTAAACTAAACAACTACCTCACTATTAACAAGCAGCAAATTAGGACTTTCTTAGAGCAAAAGCCATAGTTAATGGTTTCTTAATACCAAGAATTGGACCTTAAAATAAAGTTTGACCATTACTTTTAATATTTTTAGCATAGCTTTTTATGGCATAAACAGTAAGAGTAGCTTGCTAGTATATGGTTCTGGAATTAGCAAGTCACTTGTTTCATTCCTAAATGAATCAGCTGTTTTGAACGAATTTGTAAATAAATGATTCACTTATTAAGATTATTAAGTATCATTTATTTACTTTACATTCAATCTATTTTATATTTTAAACATGAATCTCAAAACATTATTTATGCAGTTGTAACTGCAGAATTCATGGCATCTCTGAGCTGAATTAAACAGTATGTATAAATACATCTAAATGTCCCTTCAGAAGCATCTTCTGTGCCACTTCTGCAATGCAAAGATGGAATTTGTTGATACTGATTGCATGTGATTGATATCAGTCAATCAGTATTTCGTTACTCTATTTGTATTCATTAACTAAACATGAGAATTTACATGAAAGATGATGCATACATTTAATAAGGTTAGAAAATGTGTCCTTATAAATAGTGGCTTCACAAATCCTGCAAAGTGTTTTCCTGTTTGGTGTCATAAAAATGGCCACCCTAATCAGTATTAAAATTACAGAAAATAAAGATTTTTTGGTATGTTTAGCTACATAGAACATTATTAAATACATGTAATTTAAAAAAAATAGTTTGACATGTTTTTATCAGTCAATGTTCCAAACTCTGACCATTTTAAAGCAAACTCCCCTGTATAATACACATTTTGAAAGGGTCTGTGCAATTTATTTTTGAATCTGCACAGTTTAAAAATTGTCAGCTGTCTGACTCGTGCAATTCAAGAGCCTGAAGTGATGCTGTGAGTGTAATTTAAATAAGTATCTCAATAGCGTGGTCATTATTTACCTGTGAGGTGGCACTGATGACTCTTATGTGGAGTGAGAGTGTTCAGGGGCTCGAACGCCTGCTCTTCCTCCTCCTCTTCCTCCTCTTCAGGACAGATCTGGCTCCTCAGACGGCCATTTCCTTCATCCTTTGACTCAATCTCAGCAGCAGCAGCGTCTGGATCTGAGGGACCAAGCGCAGCAGGAGGAGAGATGATCATCAATAGTTTAAGATCCATTCTCACATTATCCCAGTAGACATGCAGACGTATTAAAACAACATTTTCAGAGATCATTTTTGCTCAAGCAATAATTGTATTGATTGTACTTGCATTACTTTTTTTTTATTTGCAAAGAACATTGATTTTGTTCAGTATGACCAGGCAACTGAAGGTAATTGTATCTACCAACCACTGTTGCAGACAAAATGCCATGGATTGGGCTTTCACAACAACAATGCATTCTTGTTGTAAATCATTTGATAATGTATAGAGAAAAAGAAAATGTAAAGCTCCATGTGTTTGACTGGCTGTTCGTCTCAAACGTCAATGCCGTTCTGCTTCTTCCTCAGAGCAAAATGTATGTCTGACGTGAGTGATGCTCCAAATGGAGAAGAAATCCAGTACCTCAGTACCACCTAAAACACCAGAGGCCTGGCTTTTAGAGTGTTTTTCAGCATCCTCTATGAGCGCGATTGGGAATTGGTATAATGTACTATATGCATGATAAATCATATTTTCATCGTGATCACGGTTTCTGCTTTTCTCGATTTATTACTCACAATCGTCTGTGATATTTGCCCACAGGTTATTTATCCTGAAAATGTTTCATTGGCATTTGCATTATCTTGCATTGGTAACAAGCCTCCACAAGCTTTCATGGCTGCGGTTGCCAGATGTCAAGAGATTAAATCCCCCGATCAGAGAATTTTAAAAAGATACATTTTCTGCCCAGGAATCTTCCCAACCTGGCAACCATTCTCAAAAGGGCTGATGAGCTGCAAACACCAGCAAACATAGGCTAGAGGTGGTTATATTTTTGAGCAAAATAATCGTGATTAACCTTTTAATCATTATCATGCAGCCCTAATGTATACTATTAGCTGGTCATTATCAAAAAACAAACCAAAGGAGGTAATCAGGGCCGCAAATGCAAATGTGACCCTGGACCACAAACCCAGTCATAAGGTTACATTTTTTTGAAATTGAGATTTATACGTGATCTAAAAGCTGAATAAATAAGCTTTCCATTGATGCATGGTTTGTTAGGATAGGACAATATTTAGCCGAGATACAAAAATCTGGAATCTGAGGGTGCAAAAAAATCGCCATGAAGTTGTCCAAAAGAAGTTCTTAGCAATGCATATTACTAATCAAAAATTAAGTTTAGATATATTTATGGTAGGAAATGTACAAAATATCTACATGGAACATGATCTTTACTTAATATCCTAATGATTTTTGGCATAAAAAATCGATAATTTTGACCCATACAATGTATTGTTGGCTATTGGTACAAACATACCTGTGCTACTTAAGACTGGTTTTGTGGCCCAGGGTCATAAATATCCCCACTGCTCAGTATTATTATTATTATTATATGATTACATCAGGAAACTGTGTTATTTTATTAAATTTTTTTAAATATACAAATTTTAAGTAACTCAAAGCTTTGAGTCACTGGAAAAAACACATTATTGCCTCTATTCATGGTTTTATTTGAACTGTCCGTTTTAGGAAACTTGCCTAGCGTGTGGGAATGTGACGCACATAAACAGTACAGTCTACCATCAGCCTGTAAGATGCTGCCAACATGATTTGGTGAGGCACTAACATCATGTCAAATTTACTAGTTTTGTACACATAATCTTATATCAAGGTCTCTCTGAACAAGAAAAAAAAAAACAAATGCTAAAACTATGCCAAAACTCATCTTATACCTTGCAAGGACAAGCACCCTTAAAGAAGGCGCTTCTCCCAGCCGGAAACAACAAACCATTCACATCTGGTTTATTCCGCTCAGCCATGTCTGTTTGTGTTCTTCTAATACATACTATAAATGAAAAATATAGTTAAAAAAGTGCAAAAATTGTATTTTCTGGTGTATAATTTAGGGGCTATCACTGGGCAGTATCCTCAAAAGCGAAACCATTGTACACTTTCTAACCCCTAAAGGATGCATATTATATCTTTGGGGCTGTTCACACAGAACATGTCTTTGTGTCTAAAAATGCGAGGTGCGGCGTTCAGGATTTTTTTTTTTCATGCCAACCTGCTACTGTAAACAAAAGCTTGCCCCACCTCCAGTATCTTCTGACTGAAATTGTTGAAATTCTTTTAAGTTGACTCTGTGTCTTAAAAACGCAGCGATCATGTGCAAGACACTGCAAAATATGCAAGACATGAGCGCAACGGTCAAACATGTGCATCTAGTGCATTTACATATAAAAACATAAAAGAAAAGTAACGTATTGGAATGGAAAAACGTGTGTGAACAGCCCCTAACAATAATAGTATGGACCCCTTATGATACTAAAATAAATATATATCATAGAATATCACTTCATCAGACTCAACAGGCTCTTCAACACTTCACTCTTTACAACAGGCCTCTAAGAATCTGTAGATCAAGGATGTGGCATCTATCTAATGGATCACTGTCTCCAAGCACGACAATTGCAGCTTCTTGGTACGTAGGTTTTCAGTAACATGTGGTGTGATTTCAACTACTTGAGAGATGGTGTTTAATTTTAGTCAAAACCTGGCTGATCAAATACTCTCTGTCAAGAGAGTGGCTCTCAGAAAAATTATTCTAGGTTTGCTGCATCCTACAGTCCCACACCACACCACTGATGAAATGATATTTGATCATTCAAACCTGCCATGGCAACACTAAACTAATATAAGGAGTTTTTTTTGTTTTTTATTTTTTTTAGAGTTATTTGACAGTTACCATGCTGAATAAAGACTTCATTTTGGATCTGTTCACAAAGCAGTCATATGCATTCAGAAGGTTTGGATTACAGTGCATGAATAAAACTGATTACTTTTATGATCATTTTCTGGTACTTCTGTGTATTTTATGGTCATTCTTTTTGTGTCCCACAGCAAGGAAAATAAATATTACATGATAAGTAATTGTGAAATGATTACAGAACTTTATTTCCTTTTGAGACTTCAAAGTTTAGCCTTGAAAAAGATGTAATCATTAAATTGAGCTGGCAGAAGTCACACAGAGCAGAATGAAACGGTATAATAAATTAAATAAATAAGCCGACTGTGTTTAATCATAAATATAATGGAATCAACTGATTAATTCTATGAACTAAACATTAACATATTAAATATGAATTCATAAATATTTGTATGTCTGTAAAATTCATAAATAATTCACTTTTTTGATGCAGTCAATACTGTACGTTCTAGGGTCTTTGTAAATTTATGTAAATGCACGTTTCAAAAAGCGTACTTTACACAAAATACTTATGCAATCATGCTGCATCATCGGATAAACGTTGCAGTTAATTTATACTACATAACTGTATATTTACCAAGATTTACTCACATTTAGCAAATGACAAGCATAAGCAAATCGTGAACCAACTCAATGAAGGATGACCTGCACCAAGCTGTTATTTTAAGATTATTTTCAAACTACCAGCTGTAAGGTTTGAACTTTAACAATCCTTGTGCCAGAGAATCCTCTGGAGACGCCGTCATTGATGTGCACTGCAGTGAGACGGATCAATAACGGGACGTTTGAGGATTTGACCGCTCTTCTGGAATACACACGAGCCACCACACAAAGCAGTGCAGTGAGCATTACTGAACTCACTAAAACATAAGCATTTACACAATCTCCTTGGTTCTCCTTTAACAGCAGAAAGTCACACTCTTTTCAAAGGACAAACTCTGTTCAACAAGACAAACGTATGCAGATCTCACAATAAGGAGATCGTTAAAGACACACTTGCTGCTCTTCTGTTGAGTGTCACTTACAATGGCATTTATTCTACTGTTTTTCAGTCTAATAAACAAGGTATAACGTGCCCTAAAGCACAGGCCAAACTCTATCTGTTCAACAAAATATAAAATGCATATATATATTCTTGCAAACAGCCTATATAGTGAAAAGACAGATCTTGAAAAGACTGTGCTGCTTTATCAATACATCAAATGCCATGAATAAGTGATTTCTCTTTGCCCTCATTTCTCTAATTCCTCCAGCAGCAAGTTCATTCTGTATATCGATCTTCTTTCTCTAATCGGTCCACACACACACACACACAGACACACTCAGTCTAATGCACTCCTCGACTCATATTCTCTCCCAAAGACCAGCACAGACCAGAGCAGTAAAAAATAAAGGCAAGTTTTATAAGAGAGAGAGAGAGAAGAGAGAGTGAGGGCGAGATGTGTGTGGATGTAATGAGGCACAGGCAGAATATAACTGAAGACACTGATCCCAGAACAGCAGTGTTACCTTAAAGACAATTCATTCATATGTTGTTGCTTACTGCATAATATCAGTGAACTCTATGTACACTTCTGCATTTCTCCTTGGTCAGCTCAGTGACATCTGCTGCAGCTCCGGAGGTCTTTTTCTCCCAATGCTGCTCGTGCTGTTAGGAGGAGTAGGAGGAAATTACTTTTCACACTTTTTTAAATAAGTTTCCAGAAATTACATGAATGACGTCCATCGCTCTATGAGACCGTCACATATCTAATAAAGTATGTGACCTGATCACATTCATTGCTGTTTAAGGGTAAATGAATGAAATAAATTACTATGCACTGAAAGTAAACATGAATGAAAATGTTGATGTGAAAAATAGCATAATTTAGATAGCATAATCGCGATTAATCGCATCCAAAATAAAAGTTTTTGTTTACACAATGTATGTATGTGTACCGTGTATATTAATTATGTATATACAGTATAAAAACACACACATGCATGGATATATTTATAAAAAATATGTTAAGTTTACATATTAAAAATATGTATATATTAATTATACAAATAAGAATATATACATGTAAATACATGTAAATATTTTCAAAATATATATTGTATGTGTGTGTGTATTTATATATACATAATAAATATACACAGTATACACACACATATATTATGTAAAGTTTTTTGGATGCGATTAATCGCGATTAATCGTTTGACAGCACCTTTTTTCTCCCTTTAAATACTTTGGTCAATTAAAGATTTATTTATTTATTTTAAAAGTTTCATGTCTATCCTTGTATTGTTCAACTACTTGTGGCTGATATATATATATATATATATATATATATATATATATAACTAATCGACAATTCTAATAGCTTAAGCCCAAAATTCTTTCATTTTCTGTAAAGTTCTCTTTTTTAGGCCTTTTTTCTTAACACTTTCTGCTCATAAGTTGACATACCCCTTGCAGAATATGCAAGATATTATTAATTTTTAATATAAACAATTAATTAGTATAAATAATTAATAAATAAGAGGGATCATAATAATGGCAGCACTATAGATCAAGTTGGGGGTGTAAACTTTTGAAACGTTTGTTAATTTGTGTAAATTCAGTTATTATTTTGTATTGTGGACTATATGTAGATGTCTGTTATGTGAAAAACCTTATACAGAACAGTGCTAAATAAAAAAATAACCACATTTGTGTGATCCCTCTTATTTTGTTCAAATTATTAGCACATTCTGCAAAAGGTAAAAGTATCGCTAGAACTGTATCTTTTCAAGTAATCTTTTAAATCTGAAAGAAACAATTCTCAAATATGAAATATCACAGTTTGACCATTGCTGGCCTGAAATATCATATGCTTTCATCATCCATTGTACTGTATTTATGTCTTCACAGAAGCGCCGCTGTTGCACAAACGGCTGACAGGCTCACAGGTACCATCATCCATATGAGCTTTAAAATAAACACACATGAGAGCTGACCTTTACATGAGACAAATGAAGCAGCAGATCCGCTGGACTCACTCATGACCTGATTACTGCTCACCGCCGCTGAACGCCACATGCATGACAGGAGGCATTCGTCTACTGAACCACCACAGCTCCTACACATCCATATAACAGCACAAAGAGCTGCGCTGCCACGTGCAAATCAGATTCATATATACATTATCCATCTGGGTTGACTTCCATGACACAAAGAAATGAGCTGGGACACATTAAGGCATAACATGTCCACATAATGGATCTCTGAAAAGTGATCTCTGGGAGACATTTGTAAAAGTGCTGGAATCTTATATGAGCCAGAGAAAATTAATTACATTAAAATTCTGTATAATCCTAATACATTTGACGACTCCTGCTGGTAGCTGCAGTCTTGCATTCTTTTTACTTTTGACTAAAAAGGTCAGTATTAGCTGAAAAAACACAGATGCACACTTCTGAAAGCTTTTGCAGTGCAATTGCAGACTACCAGACCTGCTGCTGCTAGATATGTCATTAATAATAATCAAACACAACTAATGATTAAAACACACTTAAACACACAGCTGTTCTTGCCTGGATACATTTAGTAAGTCATCTACAGTTAGATACTGTACTGAGAACCTCCACGATTTTTGTTGTATTGATTGATATTTGTTTGTTTATTCTTCATTTTCTTACAGATTGCTTTAATTATATTACGTTATCCTGAATTAATTGGTACCATGAAATGTTACTGGTACAGATCACTACATCTTTGGTATAGGGACAATTATGGAACAGTCATTCTAGTAATGCATAAATAATATGCAAATTTGGAAAACTGACTGATGAATTCACTCCACACTCAAGAAACGGCATTTGAATCCGTTTAGCATTTGTATATAATGGTGAAAAAATTATGCAATATGCAACTTTATCAGAGAAATCTTTAAAAATACTATGCAATATAAAATGTCACATTTCTTGACCTTAAACAACCATACAGCAAAAGTATGTGTCATCTGCATTATAAGCATTATAAACTTATGAATTTTGACCAAAAATTGTGGTGCTGACTATCTGGCTCCTGCAGAAATACAGTTTCCATATATTGCTTTGAAGCGTCTTGCATATAAAGTTTGAAACATTTACTTTTGCATCAGCTGATCTTGGCATTTTAAACTCCACTCTTCCATTTTTCTATTGTTACGTCAAACCTCAATCTGTACGTAAATCATGCACCACACAGATTTAACAAATGCACAGAGCTTTCACTGCTGGAAGAACAGAATAACACATTACTGGTTAAACCAGCAGACTGCCTGTGGCTCTGCTGCTTTTCTAACACATTGTCTTCTGCTGTCACTGAGAAAGAGAATTTGACCATTAGCTGACATCCTGTAAAGCCCATAGCAGAAAATACTCCCTCTCACCATCACTGAAATTATATAGCCTATATGCCGTAGGTAATCACAGCCATGCTGATATATAGTGTCATATTGCACTATATTGCGACTGAGATTTTGTTTTTATACAACACTTCAACTGCACAAATGTGCAAATAAATAAACAACTGCAGAGTGTCTTAAAAACTGCATGCAGAACTACTTCCTTCTGCCTTGCATTCAAATCTCACTTTGACAGTTTAACAGCTGAGCCCAACCCTCCATTACTAATTAAAAAAAATTTTAGAACTAGTAATGAAAGAACATTGAGTTATTGTATTACTGTATTAGAAGCTCACTGTATTATGTAGAATATTGTGAGAGAGAGAGAGAGAGAGAGAGAGAGAGAGAGGTGGACTATGTGAGTGTGATTACCTGCATCTGATACAGCATTCATTCTTCAGCTCAATCTCATACTCAAAATAAAACATTAGTTAGAATGTCCACTGAGGAAATATTTGTCATACTATCATTTTATCTGTTTCCCATGATAACACAGCTCAGTGCATTTGTTGGTTGCATTTTACAAGGTGTTGTTGAAAGTAAAAAAAAAAAACAAAAAGTTTTTGTTCCAGTTCTTTTCAATATAAAAGTCTTTACTGCTGAATACTCGTAAAGCAGTCTCTTGTCGTCATCTAATGGCGTAACAATGTTACCAAAATCTCCATCACTAACATACAGACCATTTCTCAATACCAAATACTATTATTAAATGCTACTATTATTTGTTTAAAATAATAGTAAGCGAGCATCTGTTGGGATAATTTGTTTGGGGTGTTCCTCATGACGGCTTTCGTCGGGCTCACGACGGTGGCAGTTTGCCCGATTCAGCATATTGAATCACCTCGGGGCCATCGGCGAGAGTGAGAACTTTGGTTGGATGCTTAGCTTGGCAAACGAGTCAGTGGCCAAGAATTAAAGCGAAAGTGATGAAAATGAGTATGTTAATGAAGGCGGCACAAACAGAAGGCTGTTCTAATGTCACATGATTCCAATATGTGAATATTTTCAGAACAACATGAGCCGCTTAAAATGAATAAAGTAAGAACATAAATGATATTCAAAATATAAAAAGCAAGCACTGCTTTGTTTGCGTTTCGTATATCTGAGTATATATTGTATATTGTTGTTTCAGTTTCTTCTTTAGAATGACAAAAGGAGAAACTGAAACTGAAACTCGACCTACCCTAACTGTCTTGAACCAAAATACACAGAGTTCACGCAGAGCATTTTTTTTTTTTTTTAGAAAATGACTGATCATTTCGCTACATAAGACACTTCTTCCTCGGCTGGGATCATTCAAAGCCTTTTGAAGCTGCATTTAAACTGCATTTTGGAAGTTCAAACTCGCGGGCAACATTGAAGTCCATTACATGGAGAGAAATCCTAAATCCTTTTGGTCCAGCTGCTGCCAACACAAGACGACAACACCGTCGACTTTCGTCGCTGCTAGTTTTTTGAAGTCAGCTTGGTGTGTCCCAGCCTTTATGTAGCATGATTTCACAAATCAGACCAGTCAGACCATTCTGTTTTTGCTTTAAATCTTCAAATTATACAACTTAATTCAAATAAAAACTGCTCATGATACATATATGTAGCACCACTGTCTGTTCAAAAAAAAATAAAAAATGCATTTCCTGTTGTACCAAACTCATATCAAACCATGACCTGGAAAAACGAGATACAGACAGAACACTGTGTACCGTTACACTCCTAGATATATCCAAAACGTATTATATCTCATGTTTATCCACTATACAGACATCAGAGCATTCGATAATATACATATAGTTCAGTCCTCACTAGATTGCGCAGGATGATAGTTTGTTTAAATGCAGTCGGCTGGCAATCACATCATTTACGTGGTGCAAGCTGATTGGCCTCAGCTGATTCTGCAATGAATGAGATAGTTAGCTCAACATTTAAATAGTTTGGTTCAAGTGTTCACTGTAACCCTCCACCTCCCCCAGCACCACCTGTCTAGATCTGCTGCAGGAGTTATGTATGTCCAGCAAAATATCTGTGTATCTGTTGGCAGTAGCAAGTCCATACTTGTTCTGCAGCAGCAGCAGATCTAGCCTACGATGACCAAATACAACCAAATACATTAACGCTGTCAATTAACATGCTAAAACCACTGCGAGAGTTGTCATGATTGAAATATATACTTGCCAAAATTTCACAAATTCCAAACTTACTCTTTGATTGAAATAATATTGTGATTTAAGCTGCGGTCACACCAGACTTTGAGCACGTGAAATTCCCTCAGACGTTGCAATGGTCGTGATATGACATCATGCTCTGTGGTGTCTTTTTAAAAAACGTACATTTAACAAATAACAAATAATAATGCACCTAAAAAGTAAAAACACGCAATCTACTCCAAATCTTTGCGAAATGCAAAACTTTTCACATGAGCTTGCATTTCGCATATGTATGAATGGAAATCTATGGAACAAAAAGTGCAGTTTGACCACCCCTTTAGGCTTAGCAATATTAGATAACTTAATATTTTGTAAGGTGGATACAAAATTTGAGTGGGAACAAACGTTTAAAAAGGAGCCATTTTTGTTGACCTCGAATCTGAATACTAATAAGGATGCAACCCCATAATGGTGCGTACTCTGTGTATATGGCGATTACTGTTACTTTAGTTGATGTGATTTCTAAAAAAATATGCTTTAGTTATTTTTTTACTGTGTGGCACCTTTCCAGCCAACATGTAGCTTACAAATAACCCACATTTAGCCTGCAAACAACATTATATGCCAATAAAGCGTTTTTACAGGTACCAGTGTTCCACCAACAGAGTTTGTGCTGCAAAATGTGCCCGCCACTTCATTAGAGACTCATTCTCTAGCCATTAAACAGGAAATGTCCCTCCTGTATGCCAGGTGTAGAGAACTAAATGGATTTTTGAAGCAGGAGGAGAACAAAGACTCCCACCTGCTTCATGAGAAATGAGGCTTTCTGGGAGGAGACTTCAGCTCTACCCCTGCGGTCTCCATTATACCTCCACTATCTGCACTTTCATTTCCTGGCACAGAGGAAAGGGACGCCTGACGAGACCTTCCCGCTGGTCTCTGGCACTGACTGACAGCCCAGAACGCTGCTTTGAAAAGCACCTTTAAAAAGAAGTCCTCCATCTGACACAATTAAGCTGAAAGGCCAATGGTTATACAAAGGTAGGCTTTCTGCTCAAGCACAAAGATACAGTAAACTTCCGCCACACAATCCAAAACTGCCAAATCATCATTTGACTTGCTATTTAGCTGACATTGTTCAAAAGCAAGAGTACGCCAGAGAGTCTACAGCGAGTCTTCCTTGAGTGTACCGAAGAGTCTGGCAGTATATTTCATACTCTAGGGCTCACAACAGACAGACTGGAGAGCTGGAGAAATTATAATCGTGCTCTTTTGTACACCCTTATTTCAAACCACACTAACTCTGTATCCCACATCTTTAAATATTAAAGGCATAGTTCACCTAAAAATGAAAACTCTGTCAAACTTTGCTACAGGTTTTAGGTTTGTTCCAAATCTGTATGAGTTTCTTTCTCTTGCTGAACCTAAAAGAAGATATTTTGAATAATGTTAATAACCAAACAGATTCCATATTCTTCAAAATATCTTCAATATTCATACAGGTTCGGAACAATTTGAAGGGGAGTAAATGATGACAGAATTTTTATTTTTGGGTGAACTGTACCGTTAAGTGTCTTCCATAATGTAGTATTAAGTAAAGCAGTGTCACAGCATTTAAGTGTTTATTTCCCAAACAAGAACACTATTTTATTCACGTAAGAAAGTGACAAGCTACATTTTTCCAACTAGACCTGACCCATGTAAACCCAGCAGCACAAACAATCCATCAGTTTACCATCACTTCAATGGAGGCAATGAGGTATACTTTGTCTTTTTTTTTAATTAATCAAACGATTTAAAATCCTGCTATTTAACTGCATCTATCTTGACTTTTACATCATGAATCTTTTGGGTCAGTCAGTAACCTATTTAAAACAAAAAATGCATTGTGATTTATTAGTATTCAAAAAATGAATACACATTGATTTATGCAAACAAACTAGGTTACATGTGTGAATTACTGGCAACATGGCAGAAATGTTCTTTCAAGTGGCACAGAGCATTCCTCAAATGACCATCTATGACGAGACTAGCCATGACTAATGCTAGTCGGGATTCAGTCAACAGATTTTTCACTGAGTTTTAGTATGACGCATAAAAATGCTACAGTGGTACAAACACAAACAAGTATTTGTTCATCTGTGCAAGAATTCATTTTTAAAACAACACAGAATGTTTGTATTTCACTTTTTTCTTGTATTCCAGGTAGTTATTGTTCAGTAAATATACTGCAATATCATATATATTATGATATTAGCACAGATGCATTGACATTTTTGACGTTGTCATAGAGGAGATGTTTTCAAGACACTGTGCTGTTATTTGCATTTTTACTGTATGTTTTTTAAACATTAATAGAGAAGACAAAAATATTGACCTGCATATAAAATAACTTTATAGACTGAAACATTTTAATAAAGGAAATAAAATATATAGACACATGAGTATCAGCTTTTTGCTCCAAACGTTTCCTTTCTGAAAAATCTAAAAAAATCAATGACATTCATCAGCATCCCTCAAAAACGTATTGGATTTTCCAGAGCTAGAGCTGCTCTCTGAAGTAAAACTCCTCAGACTTGACGTCACAGATGTAAAGAGTGTGATGGGGGTTTTCAGAGGTCAGAGGACGTGAGACTCAACACAACTACTGTATAAAAAACGAGACCCTCATGAGGTTAAACCTTTCACAGGCAGACTCCAAGTCAGACTGGATATAAAGACAATACAAATAAAAATGTGCAAATAAAGCAAGACACCAACTAAACAAAACTCACTACTAAAATAATATAATCATCCTCATTTAACCTCAAAGACAAATTATTTAAAGTTATGAAGTAAAACGTTCATATTTTCTTAAACTGTATATGATATTTTAGACTGTGTTAGACTAAAGATGTGAGGCAGAAAGCCTTCGCTTTTAAAACACAATAAGAAATCACTAAAGAAACAGCAGCAGTGACAGCTCTGCTAATGGCTTTTTATGTTCTCCAATGATAATCATCATATTTTAATGTTACATCAAAACACATTAATGAGCTCTTCATCAAGCACCACTAACAGGACATTACATCTATGATAATTATCTGGTGAAAAGAAAACAATACATTGCTAAATTATGACAAACATAATTAAGCACAGTTTAAATATAATGTACACAGAGTATGTATATAATAATTTAGAAGTGATGCATGTACAATGTGTGTACAGCAGCCAAACACTTAACATGTTCAGACATTTCTTATAAGATTACAAAGTCAGCAAACTATTGATCAATAATCTAATACAGTCAAAATATTTGTATGTGAAACATTACACAGCTGTTTTTTTACTGATTTATAAACATTTCTGTAAAATGCATCTCAAAAAGCATCCAACTAATGAACATAAATAAAGGAACTTTCATTTATGGCCATCAGGAGCTTCGTCTCTGAGGCAGAGAGGAATGTGGCACAGCAAACACTGCAAACCACAGCCAAAGGCAGCCAGCGTGTGTGTGTGTGTGTGTGTGTGTGTGTGTGTGTGTGTGATGCAGACGGGCAGCTCTGAGTAAATGTCAGCGTGAGAGGAGAAAGTGTTTGCATATGAGCGGATGATGTATGTCTTTGGCCTGTGGACATTTATTCCCTTAAGCAATAACGCTGTCACCTCTGTTCAGCGCATTATATATTAAAATGGCCTTTTGTAAAAAAAAATGAAATGTCTTTCGAGATCCAAACACAAGGCTCATATGTATTTAAACTAGCTTGTGTCTTCATGAAAGAGGACAGGACTTCACACACCCTCACTGACCTTCATCACCTCTACTGACACTTTTACAGGCCTACACATTACACTTCATCACACACTTCACTCCGTCCAGTGCCAGAGCATTTTCAGCGCAAGACTGTCTGTGTAAGGTGCGACCTAATGAGTGTTTTTTACAGCACAAACGGCAGAGTCTGGCTCTAGTAATGTCAACATAATTGATGAAATTACCACAGAATGTACAGTATAAATTGAATTTAATGATGTAATATCCACATAAACACAAGAATAAAAGCACTTCAATTCAATCAGCTAATATTAATTGTTATTTTATTTATGTAGTTTATCTTATTTGTGTTCATTACCTGATTCGCTCATAAATTAAAATGTGAACTTTACACAAAGAAATGATCAGATGTCTCTAAAAATGACAAAAAGAAAACCAATGCAATGTAGAAACATAAAAGGTCCCATTTCATATTAGGTGTCTTTGATTAGTTGCATTAAAATAATTGTTTAATTCAATGTACTCATTGTGTGTATGCTGTATTCGCAGCTGTTGAGGTTGGTAAATGAGATATGGTAAATAGGCTTTGTGGTGTGGGAAGGTTCAACTGTGTAATTACACATGTAATTACAGAAATTAATTACAGGTGCAGTTAGTTAGGCAAGTGTGCATTTACAGCCTGGTATTTTGTACACTACCACATACAAGCACATATGTACACATTAAGTGCATTGTATGAAATGTTTATTTTAAATGCCAGTAAGATGGGGGAAGATGCCCTCCTTAAGAACAATATGCATTAACTTAAATTGTAACATATTAAGATACAAGTTCAGCAAGTGCAGGATAAGGATGCATTAACCAATGTTATATTAAGGGAAGTAAACAGAAACATTTGCTAGTCGTAATAGCACAAATATATATACACATATTTTAAGTGTAGATATGCCTTAAGAGCAATCTCTCATTTTAATAGGAAATATGTCCAAAATATGTCTAATTCATGGATTTATTGAATAACCTCAAAAATCACAATAAATAACATATTTAAACATGATAACACTATTAACAGCACGCTACTCAAGGCCTTCTGTGGCAGTTCTGGGGGGGCATCTCATCCTAAAGGTCTAATTTATTATATTATATTATATTATATTATATTATGTATAATGTTTATTGAGCTATTCTTAATACAATACAATGTCAGATCTCTATTTTTTGGAGACATAAAATTAAACCAAATAACCTCAAAACTGTTTTGACTGACGTAATCTTACATATGTTTTCGTTCATATGAAATGGCAAAGTTAAGAAGAGCTTAGCCATTTATTACATGCATTGAGATGAGAATTTGTGCCATGTATGATCAAGAGAAAATGCAATTTTACAAAGTGGCTCCAAGCATAACATACAAAGTATTTTGTTTTTGACTCTTTTGTGGAATTATAACAGACAGCATTGCATTACAGTGGTTATTCAAAATATCAAAATTATTCAATAAAAAGGAATGCATGTCAGAAATAAATTACAGTCATTATCCTAAAAAAATATATAAAATAAAAAAACTGTCTGGTTCTCTTGTGTGAGTTTGTTTACAAACATAAGTTATTAAATCCAGTATGACAGATAAAGAACATCATCACTGCCAAAGACTCTCTAAGCGACAATCAAGATCACAAACAGACCAACTATGTTGGATGCAGAGCAAGAACACATCAGAACAACATGAGGACAGCAGTGGAAATGTTGTAATGGTCAAACGATCTATGTCGTAATGTTTATCCTGTTGGTAAGCACCACTTTCACGATAGAGTTCAGCCACTCCAGTCACGTGATGTGTCACTCCAAACTTGCATGCCAATTTAACATCCAGATCGTATATGATCACTTATAGCACACATCGCCCTGAACTCTCCAATGAGACCGGCAGACATAAAACACAGGGCACTGTGGGTTACTGTGTTTCCGATTCATTGTGGTCCTAGTAAACAGTCACACATCAGCTAGTTCATAAAGCAAATCTTTGGGTTTTATAGTTGTTCACGAAGCTCTCGCATCCAAACGAACCTCGTATTTGCGCACTTCAGCGATCGCGCCGCTGCCCGTGGAAATAGCGGTGTTGTATAACGCATGCATTTATCCTGAGAAGGTGTTTGACATCCTACAAAATTGCGTTTTCGTTTCTCGAAAACCCGATTTACAGGTATGAAGGTTCACTTACCTTTCAGAGCTCTTGGTTTGGCTTGTTTGCGGCGCGACATCCTACAGAAACCCGCTGAAGATCATACATGTATATATATCTATATCTCCTCTAATGTGATCATAAAGCTCATTCAGTCTGACACGAGATTACTGCACATTGTACATTCGAGGTAAAAATCACAGTGGTGTTGGTCAATTCCTGTTGGTCTAGATGTGTCTGTTTAAAGCAGCTGAAGAGTTAAAATGTCATATCCATCTGCTAATAACGCGCTGTAAATTCATCTACATGTTTGATTTTATCAGTTACATTGCACTATAGATCTCAAACGCCGCTGTAAATGTGCGAAAAAAAAAATCTAATAAAGCGAAAAACGAGTAAAAATGAATTATTTCCTTACATTGGCACGAGCTAAAGACTAATTGAGACTGTCAAATTTCTCATTTCATCTGAGAATCAGAACTGAGTCTGTTTAAAAAAAAAAAGAGTCGGAGAGGAACATGCGAGCTCCCTCCTCATCACCAACCTGCGAGGTCTCGCTCTGCGCTGTCGCTCCGGTAGTCCACATAATAATGGAAAATGGAAGCGAGGCCCCCAAAGCCATGAGGACGGCTCCAGAGGGGGCCCCATCCCCGCGGGGACGCGCCCTGTGCGTAATCACGGAGGAAATCATTGTCAGCCTGCTGCTCTCAAACACTGACAGAGAGGCATGATTAAAATCCGCGGGGCGTCGGCAAGATCTGGCGTCTGGATCAGGGAGTCGCCGGATCCGGAGCCCTGGACTTCTGTCGCCTCTTATGAAGGCGGACTGGTCCCCCTTCTGGTAGACGAGACTCAGCGTATATAGACGCGTCTCTGTGAGAAATGCACATTCAAATACAGAACCGTTTCGCACTTTTCAACTGCATATTACATTTCAGATTGGATATTAAAGGGTTATTCCTCAACACATTCCTAGACAGGAGCTCTTGCGCTACTTACCACAGATTTATAGATTTTTTTTATGAAAGTGTGTCGTTTTTCATACAGAGCGCAATTTAATGCATGAACACGTTAAACTGAAGTGTATTATGATATGGCCACTGACTGCCCACTCATGCACTTTCTCAGTCTAGTAACGTCTAATCTGATTGGCTGTTTATACAACGTCTTTAGTTCGGGTACACAGAATTTTTTGGAGTTAATCTGGAGACAGATGATTAATATTTTGTAATTTAATTGTTTATATATATATATTTACAATATACATAAATATCCTTAGTGTGTAGGTATTATATATATATTAGTCGTATTAGCAACAAAAATTAACAAATTAGCACAAAAAAAAAAAAAGTTGAACTGGAATAGTTCGAAACAACTAATATTCTTCCTCAGCATTTTTCATCCTATTTGTCAGTGATAATGCCTAAAGTTTTATCCTAAATCAACTAACTAAATTTATCCTAAATCATAAAAACAATCAAAGTTTTTATGCCTAAATCAACAATGTGAAGCAAAATGACAAGATAAAAAAAAACGTTTTAGTGATAAACTCACCTTTAAATTTGGCTATTTTTTTCAGAAAACAAGCCTACAACAAATCTTCATTTTGCATTTCAATTAAATATCAGGCTGATATCACTGATTTCAGACTGTTCTGATATTTGTACTGGGAAAACTAAAAACCCCTTTAATGCCATGACGTTATGAATTTATGACTTTTTTTTTTTTTTAACCTGATTTAAGACCTTTTTAAGGCCTTAATTTCTAAAAGGGAAAATTAAGACTTTTAACCTTTCTAAGATCTGCAGAAACCCTGATTAAAAAAGAAAGTAATTATTATGTCAGCAGAACTCATCAAAATAATGTTTGGAACTTAAAAAGATTTTAAAGGAGAAGTCCACTTCCAGAACAAAAATTTACAGATAATTTATTCAACCCCTTGTCATCCAGGATGTTCATGTCTTTCATTCTTCAGCTGTAAAGAAATTGTGTTTATTGAGGAAAACATTTCAAGATTTCTCTCCACTTTTATGGTGCCCCTGAACTTCCAAAATGCAGTTTAAATGCAGATTAAAAGGTCTTTAAATGATCCCAGCAGTGGAAGAAGGGTCTTATCTGGTGAAACGATCGCTTATTTAAAAAACAGCAAAAACAATTTATATCCTTTTTAACCTCAAATGCTCATCTTGTCAAGCTCTGCGTGAACTATGTGTATTCCATCCCATCTGATCGCTGTTTTACCTTTTTTTGTAAAGGTTGTTTGTAAACACTGTGCTGGTACTTCTGCAGTGATGTGGGATGATTCTGAAGTTGGAGGACAAAGTTTTTTGACCTGTACTAACTGTATTGAACCGGAATACACAGAGTTCACACAGAGCTAGACAAGACAAGCATTTGAGGTTGAAAAGTATATAATTTTTTTTTTTTTTTTGGAAATAAATGATCGTTTTGTTACATAAAACCCTTCTTCCTTGTCTGGGATCGTTTAGAGCCATTTGAAGCTGCATCTAAACTGCATTTTGGACGTTCAAATTCAGGGGAACCATAGAAGTCCACTATATGTAGAACATTACTGGAATGTTTTCCTCAAAAAACATAATTTCTTTACGACTGAAGAAAGAAAGAGATTACCATCTTGGATGACAAACGGGGTAAATGAATGCTTTGGAATACAGACCTTTTCAAAATATTTGTTATAGAAGTTTAAATTCACTGTAAAAAATGCACCGTGCCATTTATTTTTAAATTTGATATAAAAATGAATATTTTACTAAATATTTTTGAAACCAAAATTGCTATAAAATTAAAGCCTTATGTCTAAATAAATTATGTTTTAAATTTGAAGTTGACATAAAAAAATATAGGTACCTGTGAGGATATTATACCACAAACAGTTACCAGGTAAAAAAAAAATGTTATGCATTTATCTGCCACAAATGCCTAAATTTCTCTGTCTAAAATTCTAAAAGACCGTAATAGATTTTGTAATATGACACTTGAAACTGCCCACTAAGGGGGAGGAGACCGCTAAAAAAGTTTAAAGTACCATTTTCATGGTAATGCAATGTCCAATGGTTTTCACAGGATGAATTTTGAGGTTTTAAGCTTTCAAATGATGATAATTTATGATTACTAAAATATGTGATAGAGAAAAAAGACAAAGAAAAAAGAGCACCAACAGGCCAACACTTAAGCGGTTTAATTAAATGAATCAGTTAGAATTTTTAACTTGCAGCCATGCAGCATGTTGTGGTAACAGGCCACAATTCTTTTTTTTTTTTTTTACAGTGTTAATGCACTTACTATAGTAATAACAGTAAATTGTGCATAGTTTTAAGCTACTCTAAACTAAACCCTTTGTGTAATTACACTGTAACAACATCACCTAACAGTGAAAATAAGCCATTTTTTTTACTTGTTTTCTATTTTAGAACAACATTTTTTTTTTCCATTTATAAAATTAAAATGTTTAAAATGACATTTTAGAAATAGGTGTATAGATGTACCAAAAAGTGGAGCGCTATTGGTTCCCAAAACTACAAACCACTGCCGCAAAAAGAGGGTGAAACAGCTGAGTTCATGAATTAAACAATGCTTGAATCGTGGCCATACATAGAACATGGAAAACAGCACCCGAACTGGTACGACATTCAGGATATATTGGAACCAGATCTGAGGTATTGGAACCATTTTCTCTGTTGCACTGGCGCTGAATAGGCGTTGGAGGACTGCATTTAGTCATGGTCATCCATTAGCACTGCCGTGTTGTGACCTCCATAGTTGTATTATTTGTATAACATCCTCACTATATTTATAAAGCCTTTACATGTTGAGAATCCTCTGTAAATATTTGGAATCACCCCCAAGTAAATTCCCCACTTACCAACTGACAAAAGCACAAACAAAGTGTGATCAAAAGACGCAAGATTGATATGATTTGCTTTTTTGTTGCAATCATAGTGTTTGCAGGATGTAAACATTTTTTGTATGTGGTTTCGTTCTGTCAAGAGGTCTCTGTTGTCTTTCAGATGAATATGAGCGGTGCGCAGGGTCCCAACATGCTGTCAGACTCTCTCCCCAAATCTGAAGCTCTTTTATACCTGCAGCCCCCAGCCGTTCCTCACAAACACAAACAAACAGCGCTCCAAACCCGCACAGACTGCTCCAACTTTCATTAGGAACAACACTCGTATTCTTCCGTAGTTTGGTGTAGTTAGCAGCAAAGAAACTTTTCATTGTCATGTCTATTGTGTGAATAAGGAAAACTTACTAAGGGCCTGAAATATGGAAAGTCTTTGTCCTGTAAAAGCTGTTGTGCTCTGATTCTAAAGGACATGTCACGTATGCTAATATTTTATAATCACAAGAGGTGAAGTGTGGTCAGATATCGTTTTTTTGTTTTGTTTTGTTTTCAGGGGCCTCTACCTAGTGAGCAGGTTGGCAGATGGACAACGTAAAGTCAATACATACAGTATATTAAATTGTGCACAAAATTGCTAAAATAATTTGTATTTTACATAATATTTGCTCAAAATATTAACTAAAATAAGTAAAACTAAAGCTGACATAAAAATTAAGAAAAAAAATGAATGAATTAAGCATTTATAATTTTTTGTTAAGTACTACTGTACACCCAAATTGTGCACAGTACTTTACAATACATGGAGTAACAAATAATACAAACTATATCTATATACTGCAAAAAATATATATATATATATTTTCAAACTTACAAATAAAGATTATTGGAGTACTTAATTCATGAAAATAGTATTTCAGTCTATATACTTCAAAAAAAAACATGTTTTACAGAAATTTAGTTATTTACATTTGTTTTGCTACAGATTCAAGTTTGAGGTACTACATAATTTTGGATTTATAAGTCTTTCTACTTCAAAATTTTACTTGCTGTTTCCTTATAATTGTAAATGAGTCTTTGTATCATGTCAGTGAAAGTTGTTTCTAATATATAAAATGTATATATTAATATTATAATTATTATATTCATGATCGAATGATAATTTATATTGTTATTTTTGTTATTGTTTTTTAAAGAAGCCTCTTCTGCTTATCAAGGTTGCATTTATTTAATCAAAAATGCAGTAAAACGTAATAATAATAATATAATAATATAGTTTTATATATATAATTTTTTTTTTTTTATAAAATAGATTGCTGACCAAGCAAATATGGCTCTTCAGTTATCAATATAGACTCACCTAGATGTGCATATACCATAAAGGACTGTATTTAATATAAACTGTATATTTAGATTTTTCCCTTCACACTAATAATAGTAAAGTCTGCATACAGAGGAGACTCTCATGTTTTCTGGAGCGACGGGGCGTCTTTCAGCTTTCATTCCTCCGCCCACATCAGCTCCTCACCGGGTTTGTGCCATGAACTGTTGAGCTGTGCCAAACTCCTCATGCTGCAGAGAAATGACAAACTACATACGCCTAAACAGCACCCCTTTCCAGTGCTCATTATTGTTTAGTATGTCTGGTGGTCTTTGTCACAAAAACAGTGTTCTGATTTATTCACTGGCATGTATTCTTTTGAAATCCACATCGTTTGTCACCTTCACCGTGTTGCCAGTGTGTCGGTTGAGACTGACCGCTAATATTTGTAACCTTCCAATTTGGATGAGCGCAGGCGGAGACGTCCTGCGGCGTGAGGCCGACACTGGCTCATCAGCACAGATCAGATCAGGTCTGTGGATGGAGAGTGGTGGGACATCGTGCCCTTGGTTGGGGTTTTTGGCAGAGCATGACAGCAGCGTCTGGCAGCAGCTCATTCGTATCTTGTTTCATCGCAGCACGTTCAGTCATCTACCTCGGCTGTGTTTCTGTGGGAGAGGTTTTGTTTTGCACCATTCCAATCAGTAAAAGGACATATAGCTGTGTTTTTGGGATTGCTTTTAGTTTGTTAGTCACACAGTTATCTAATTTTCCAATGGCAAATCACTTAAGACCATTTTAATAGGATCACTAGTACTGGAGGGTTGAAATGTTTGTATCACAAAAACTGCAGAGAATACAAAAACGCCTACTTTCTGATCCAGCACTGAGTACTGTGTGTATTCAATATATTGCAGATGTGAAGAAAAGATGATAGATTCTTGTATGACAAATAACTCTTGGTTACTAGTATGTTGAGCCTTCATCATTAGAGAAGTGTGCTGGTTATCTTGAGGACTCATGTTTAAAGCAGCTGGAGATGGAGACGGCCCCAGATCCCTTGACCTGCTTTGAGAAACTAGTTCAGCAGGGCTGTCAAACAGTCATGCCGGAGTATTCTTCACTGGTGAGGGATGATCTCTGCGCTGGTCCCATCTCTGCTGTCAGGAGGTCTGTCATAAGAGACCTGGAGACCGGCAGCTCCGGCGGACAGCGGACTTACATCCCCATAGTTCCCATTTCCAAACTGGTTCTCCTCTCAGACGACATACATACGGCCGTCATCTTTCTTTTTCTCTCCATTTCTGTCTCTCAGGTTCTCAGAGAGGTCCAGCCACACTCACAAACAAAGGGTACTTTTATTCTGCACTTATGTAAAGAAATCAACAACACATTAATAACAATGACCAGTAGAAGCAAATGGACCAAATGCGAATGACTTTAAAGTAAAGGGAGAGGGAGGACAAAAAATCTGGCCAAAATATGTTTTAAGTACATGTTGTAAAAATATATTTAATTTCAGCCTTCATATACCAACATATATTTCAAAATGTATTTCAGGCACAAGAAAATCTTACAGAAGCCTACATTTAGTCTAAACGCAAAACGCAAACGTTGATGAAATAACCTACTAGAGGTCAAAACTAGATTTACAATAATTTAATAATGTTTTTTTTTTTAATATATATAAAAATGTTCAAATGTGTTATATGTGTTATATATATAGTTTCTTGGACAGAAACTATATGAAGGGTAAGACCATTTTTAAATGCTTTTAAAAATATATATTTACTTTTTTTACAAAAAATGGCCAAAAATATATTTTTTGAAAATATATATTATATATTTACATAAATATATTTTGAAACATATTTTAGCAAATACATTTCTTGGATAGATTTGCTTTTTGCCATTTGGGAACATGCAAGGTAACAAACGTACCCAAACTATGACATCTTATATATATACAAGTTGGGTTTGTTGTCACTCAAAGCATAATTTGACACTTATTACAAAATACAAAGACGTATCTAAATCCTGGCCCCAGTTGCATGCAGTAAAAAGCCTTGTATTACCACTGAAACCTTTTGGTACCTGTTTTTAGAATGCAGCTGTTGGATTTTCTAGGATGATTATTTGACTCCATGTTTACTTAACTAGTTCCAATATCCATTAAATGCAAACAGCATGTAGCAGCTGCAACAGTATGCAACAGCAGGTAGGCGTTTTTTGTTTTTTTTTGACGTTTTGTGTAGGTATTTTTTAATTGTTTTCAATTCACCTATGCTGCATGAGGAAACCCATGATAAGAATCCAAAAATCTTTAGGGTTTTAAGATGTCTTTAGTAACTAAACTAATTGTGTGTTTTATTATAAATAATTAATATTTGTTTTCATGCTTGTTTTTTTTCCCCTATGAAAAATGATCAGTCCCACTGTTTTCCATTCATCAAAATGCTGGACGATCACTGGCAGTTTATTTTAAATTTTACTTGGTTCATAATTTAAAAACTGTATTTATGGTTTTTATTGTGTGCCAACCAATAAACAATTTTACAAAATAATATTCAGTTGGTTCAGAGTTTCTCCCATCGACATGTTTCAAAAACAAAAGACACGATGCATCATAATGGAGCATTTTTTCTTTGTCCAGAAAGAAAAAAGAAAAAATGCTCAGCTTCTGGAAATTACTGTAAGTATTACAGTGTTTGTTGGCCTGACCATGTATTTTCAGTCTGCAGCTGATCTGTTATCTGGTTTGACTCCTAATTCAGGCCTATGTTTGACAGAACTCATATACATTAAAGCTTTTGAGTTAGTTACAATTTTTGAGACTAGATATACACTGCCAGTCAAAAGTTTTTGAACAGTAGGGTTTTTAATGTTTTTTAAATGAGTATTTTCTGCTCACCAAGCCTGCGTTTATTTGATCCAAAGTACAGCAAAAACAGCAACATTTTGAAATAGTACTATTATTATTATTATAATTATTATTATTATTATATATTATTATTTTTTAGATGTAATTTATTCCTGTGATCGAACCTGAATATTTAAGTGTCACATGATCCTTCAGAAATTATTCTGATATGCTGATTTGCTGCTCAAGAAACATTTTTTGTAACATATGTGACTGAAATACTAATGCTAAAAATCCAGCTTTGAAATCACAGGAATAAATTACATTTTAAAATACAATCAAATAGAAAACAGTTATTCTAAATAGTAAACTTATTTCAAATTGTTACTGTTTTTGATGTATTTTGGATCAAATAAATGCAGGCTTGGTGAGAAGAAGAGACTTCTTTAAAAACATAAAAAATCTTCCTGTTCAAAAACTTTTGATTGGTAGTGTATATGTAACGTGCAAACACTGACTTCTGACTCAACTGAAATAATAATTAACAAAAAAAAAAAAAAAAAGGTTTTATCTGAAGAAACCTCTGAGGAAAGTTTATCTATTTTCAAACATTTTACCCTTGGGAGAGCAAAGTCAATGCAAACTAATTAAACTAACGAATCACTGTCTGTGCCTCAACTCATCATAGAATTCCTCTCAAATCCTGACCTTTATCACTGTTTGACCTTGAGCGAGACGTAGCCGAGCTCTTTCTAGAATAAACACACCTCTTGTCCGCTGGGAGCCGTGAGGACCAACTGAGCCGCTCTCACACACACAGCAGGACAACACACCATCAGAAGCCAAAAGACTCTCACAAACACACAGACAGCAACTATAAATACAAGCAGTTGGTAAGTGATAGCTGGAGCATCTCTTGGCATGTTAATCAGGCTTTCTTTTGCCGTGGGCTATTTAGAGGATTCACCAACACGCCACGCTGAGTTTCCTCACTGCTCCATTCAAGGACAAAAGCATCTCAAACGGATATTTATTATCTTTGCTCTTGGCCGGTATCCATACTTATTACAGCAAACATACACTCACGGCAGCCACTGAATAAAATATAAATGTAAAATGAGACCAGAGTCATTTCAAATGTTTTCTCTGTTTAAAGTGTGCCCTTCAAATGTTTTCTTTAATAAGCTGGTGTTTAACATCAACAATATATAAAATGTTTCATGCAGATAAATAGCACTGGCAACAATCAGTCACAGTCTGTAAAACACTGAACACAACCACCAACTGTACTAAGCGAAGCCCAAAAAGCAGCTTGTATGCTATAAAACCCAAAGACTAATGATTTACTAGATAAATATATATTTTTTAAATACTTGCATAAAGGAATTTTACTATCAACATCTTTTTTTTTTTCTTTTTTTTTTAAGAAAAAGTAAATGCACAACACATTAAGAGTGTCAAAACCACTTGAAACAGTATTTCAATACCATCCATCATATCTAATAACACTATGCCTAAAATATCATGCATTGGCACTGTTCTATGACATTATTAACCCTGGCTGTAGAGCATTCCAGTTGAACACTATAATGCATATTCACTGACTAAACTTGACCAAAATATATTTTGCATTAATACCTTGTAAAAGTTCAAACATTGTCTGCTTTGCTGCTGTCAAGCCAGAGGAAGATTTTTGTTCAGACTTTTAGGGAACAATTGTATAATTGATCATTAATGAAATGAGATTTAATAATCAACGCTATCATATAGATTTTTCTAGTCCTGTTTGTGAAACCCTTGTATGATGTGTCCATGCAAGGTTCATCTGAAGTTCTCTCACTCCCCCTACAGGACACAATGAGTAAATTTAGTGAAAAGAGTTGCTGCATTCTTGTGTTGCAGAAAATTCAAGGTGAAGGATCTGATGCTGAGATGTTTTGTTTTTCAGAAGCAATATAGTGATGACATATTTATGTAATAGTAATATGTTTGTAATACATTCTGAACTGCAAATTTAATGCTACAGTATTTTAGGGTGGAGATGTCCTACCTTTATTTTAAAATATTGATTAAATCATTTGCTTTAACGCGAACTTGTAGATCAGAAACCAAAACTAGAAATGCAAAGATGAATCAGATATGATGCCATCATGCAGATCAGTCACTTGCTGGAATACAACTACACAATGCCCTTTTAAAGCAGGAGTATGTAGTGTCTGCTCTAGTGTCAGAAAACATAGCATGTTTTCAAACTTTATCACGCTCCTTTGGCGCATATGGCTACCACTAACTAATAACAAACAGCTTTTACAGCATGTCTCAACAGGGACAGTAAAATCAGGCTACTTTCAATAAAAGCTCCAATATATCACAAATACTTTAAGCTTAGCTTACCTGTCCAGAAGAAACTCTTCAAGTTCGTAATATCGATTAAAACCCAAACATTCCATTCAGTTCTTGTTAAAACACTGCCATTGTTTACCCCTGTTTTTCCTCGTTGTCTGTCTCCGTATTTTGTCAAGTCTTGATATTTTAGCTTGCAGTTCTGTAATGGAATTTGAATTTATTTTTCCACACATGCTAAACACTTTCAGGCTCAGCCTGCTATAGTAGCCACGCCCCAAACTCTCGCTATTGGAGAGTTTAATGGCGGTTGGCAGACCCTCGCTATTGGCTGCTGGAAGGTATGCAAAAGTTGACCGGCAGGTAGGACATCCAATCATTGCAGTAGGACCGAATAGCCCTAGACTGCCATTTGTATTTGTGCCAGTATGGACTTACGTAGCTCCGCCCCTTTTCAGCGTTGTCTTCTGACTTCTGTTTGTATTTCCACAACATGAAGGTATCAAAGAACCAATCGTTTTATCGTATATCGTTTAATCGTTTTAAAGTCTTACCCATCTACTGACATTTGTTATGACATACGTTTCAAGGTTTAATATTCGTTAACTCTACAGTAAATAAATCCACTAAACCAGCTAATTCTGATGCTATAGATGTAAAAACGGTTCAAAGACAAAATGGTAAAGATGGCTGTACCATTTGCACATTTTATGTGTCTGGCTTTCGGTGTCATCTTCATTTATTAAAACATTACATAAGCTTTAATGACAAATTGAACAGATGAGAATACAGTAGTTAAATCATAAGATTTTCTTGGAAATCTAAAGATTGTTGTGTGAATTCAAACACAGTTTGTTATTATTAAAAACTATGGTATATGAATACGTTTATCCATGTAAATGTATATTTAGAACAATCAGTAAAATAAACATGCCTAAAATTGTGGTTATAGCGACTACTGTAATGCACTGGCAGAAAGTCGGTTAACGTAGCCACACTTCTGTGGCCCTGTGGCACGATGGCTGCTGCCCAATAAAGCTGCCGGCTTCCCCTGGGCTGCTAGTTCAGTCCTCTGGTTGCTGGTTGCTTTCACACTATTTATTTAGTGTGACACATCTCCAATTAAAGTGTGCAGAGAGCTGCATTCCCCCCTCTCTCCTCCCCACAAACCCTCTATCATAAAGAGAGAAAGACAAAGAAGAGAGAAAGAGGGAGAATATTCTGCCTTCCAGCGATGATTGCAGTCATTTCCCACTGTGGCAGCTCAGAGTCTTGCCCTGAGAGGTGCTCTGAATTATAATTGTGAGATGTACGGAAGCTGTGTTTTTCTAGATGACAGCACAGCTAGCGAACACAGATACCATGACCTTATAAAATGAGCACTTTAATCGATCAAGTTTATTTTGGTTGCTGTCATATTTCTGCCTAATCACAATGCAGACTTCATTAAATATCCTATATATAGTAATATAACTTTTTAATGCATTTTTCAATGCAATATGTCTCCCTTACTATCACGCCTAATTTAAATAATAAGCTCTTCTGCAGAGAACTTCATGAACTGAACTTGTTGTGTCATATTAGGGAGACATACAAAATGTGCAGTGGTTTCCCTGGACTGGAGCCAAGAACTACTGCTCTAACGTTTGACATTTTGATCCTGTTTTCTCCCAAATCACCCTGATGTTCTAGGATCTGACAGGTATGCTCTTAGTTACAAGAAAACAAAAGATACCATCGTTGAGCTAATGAGTGGCCCTTAATCAGGCCATTTAAATATTCATTTTAATCTTTGGTGTGACCGAAGGTTTTCTGTGCCGGTGGTTCCCAATGGCAAAGCTTTTCCCATAATACTTGTATGGAAGAGAGGCATACATTGACTTCCAAACGGAATTGTGCCCTACTCCCTTCAAATGGCAGAGCCATTATAGTTAGTTCTCTGAAGGCAATGGAACTGAATGACCAAATGTTACTTTGACGTCATGCATCCAGCACATCAGCCTGACTTCTATTTGAAGAGGGAAGCTTGACTTGTGCACAAGGAAAGACCACCCAATGACTGATCTTTCTTTTTTGGCTTGCCTGTGGAACATCCTGTAGAGTTGTAACTAAACTTTCAGTTTGCCAATAACAACGCACACAGGGTATCCAACTCTAATGCACTAATAAATCATCTTTCAGTCATCACCTGAAGGCACATTCAGAAGCTGAAGTGGAGAAGATTGGTGAAGGTTTTAAGAGTTTGAGCAGGCATGCTTCTTTTAGGTGACCATTAGGAGTCACCTATGGCTCCAGCTAGAATGCTGAAGAACCATTGGCGGGCAATATTTCTGCATAGTTGCCCCAAAAGTTGTCGCAGTGTGCATGATGCTGCACAATTTGTGCTTGGCTGCAGGAGATTAGGAGGATCCACTGCATCCAATGGCAAATGAAACCCAGGACATTGTAATTCAAGATCACATGATCACTATTGGAAATTACCTCCTCGAAGTGACCATTGCATGTACCCTTCGCTAACAGACTTGTGGAAGGTCCCTGCCTGAAGAGATTGAATTGTGCAATTTTATTTGGAACATCCCTACAAATGGCACTTCCTTCATGAAGTGTGGTTCAAGGGGTCAAATAATTGTAAGGATAATCGTGTGAACTGTATTTTTTGCCTTATTTGTAAGATTAATAAAAATGTTCTTGCTTATATCATTTGTGGAAAAGTCGTGGTTGCAAATGAACGGTTGTCACAGGACTTTCATAAACAGGAGGATTGTATGGAAGCTTGAAAAAGAGATTTTAAAGATCCAAGAGTCAGTAAAAAATAATCCGTAATAAGTTCATCACCCCTTTCCTTCTGGATGTGCATGATCTCTCTTTAACTGTCCCAATTCAAAGGCTGCATCCTTTGATGACCGCAAAGCTTGGACCTGGGGTAGGGTAGGCCAGTGGTTCCCAACCACGTTCCTGGAGGCCCCCCGACACTGCACATTTTGCATCTCACTTTTGTCTGACACACCCATTTCAGGTCTTGGAATCTCTACTAATGAGCTGATGATCTGAATCAGGTGTGTTTGATTAAGGTGACATGGAAAACATGCAGTGTTGGGGGCCTCCTGGAACGTGGTTGGGAAACACTGGGGTAGGCCACAAGGATCCATTTGTTGTAGACTTCATTGCCCAAAAAATGGAGAGAGCATTTCAAGGTCGCATTTAGAGGACTCTTCAAGTTGGGACAGCTTTTGTTGCACCACAGTGATGCATTCACGCTTCAGATATGGACTCAAAGTTTTTGAGTCAAATAATCGAGTCTGACAAAGGCCTCTTTAACTAGGAATCAGGCCAAGTATGAGTTTGTTAAGGCTACAGTCCCCTACCTTGGGCAAAGCATTAGAAAATGGACAAATTTGTCCAATTGAAGCAAAACTTTTGTCCATTTGTGTGTTTCCAGTTCGTACCAACTGCAGAGTGTTACGCAGATTCCTGTGAATAGCTGGACACTATTGCATCAAGTGTTACACCTTAAAATAAGCTTATTGTGGCTCATTTCCACCAAGCCGTAGGGGTCAGTACAGTACAGTATGGTACGATTCTGGATGGTAAACTCTCATCCGGCATGCATTTCCACCACCAACAGTACCCTTAAAGGAGAAGTCCACTTCCAGAACAACAATTTACAGATAATGTTACCCCCTTGTCATCCAAGATGTTCATGTCTTTCTTTCTTCAGTCGTAAAGAAATTATGTTTTTTGAGGAAAACATTTCAGGATTTCTCTCAAAATCATCCTACATCACTGCAGAAGTAACAACCCAGTCTTTGCAAAGTGAACATACAAAGAACGTCAAACACCCTTAAAAAAAACGGTAAAACAGCCATATAAGACGATTTTGAAGTTGAGGGAGAACATGAGATGGGAGTTTTTCGACATACCCTAACTGTCATGAATCAGGGAAAAAAAACAGAGTTCAAGGAGAATAAGACAAGACGAGTGTTCGACATTAAAAATTATCTAAATTGTATTATTTTTATGAAAATAACCTATCGTTTCGCTAGATAAGACCCTTCTTCCTCGGCTGGGATCATTTTCAACCGCATTTGGGATCGTCTGAAGCCGCATTTAAACTACATTTTGGAAGTTCAAACTCGGAGCAGTATATCAGTCCATTATATGGAGAAAAATGCTAATGTTTTCCTCAAAAAAACAATTTCTTTATGACTGAAGAAAGAAAGACATGAACATCTTGGATGACAAGGGGTGAGTACATTATCTGTAAAGTTTTGTTCTGGAAGTGGACTTCTCCTTTAACTAGAAATCTGGCCACTGTGGCCAGGTATGAGTTTAAGGCTACAGTCACCTAGCTTCGTCCAAATAAGGCATAATTTTGTCCATTTGCGAGTTTCCAGTTCATACCAGTTGCAGAGGGTTACGCAGATTCCCGGGAATAGCTGGACGCTATTGTGGGTTTCGTCCAAATTTTGCATCGTGTTGCACCTTTAACTGAGCTTATTATGGCTCGTTTTCACCGAGCCATACAGGTCAGTACAGTACAGTACGGAACGATTCTGGACGGTACACTCTCATCCTGCATGTGTTTCCACCACCTACAGCACCCTTAAGCCTGTGTTATACTTTCCGCATGCGCAGTGGACGCGGACTACTTTTCGATATTTATACTACCAAAAGTGTCCCTGGTGGTCCACTCGGCCAATGTGCTCCACATGGTAGATCAGCTTGAACAGTAAACAAATGTGAACAAACAGTTGCCCAGAGTTATTGCACATCTGGCTGTCTTTATATTGTTTTATTGACAGATCGTAGAGGTGTGGGTAATGATAGACTTCCTAACACAGTCTGCGTATGTGCAGTGGGTGCTTTTGTAGCCTACTGATGATTCTCTGTCAACCGATCTCTAGGTCCATCCTTTAGGTACCTTTAGGACAACTGTGCTAAAAACCCAAATTGAAGGGTCCCAAAAAAGTGGTACAGATCACCATTTTGGTATCATTCACAACTTCTGACAATGGAAACTGACATTATTGCATACCATACTGTACTGTACCGCTCGGTGTAACCAAGCCAAGTGCATCATAGTAACTTTTGAGTGAACCAGTATTTCTCAGCAAGCATATGATGGAGCCAAAGATTTGCTGGCTGTGTAGCTGTGCTTATTTCACAGGATGGGATAGAGCAGCAGTGCCAAATCTTGTTCCTGGAGATATACCTACCTACTTAATTAGTTGGTTCAGCTGTATTTGATCAGGGTTGGAGCTGAAATTTGCAGGAAGGTAGATCTTGTAGGGGGACTGGGAGTGCGTAGGACAAGATACTTGCTTTGATGGCAAGTTTGAAAACATGACTAAAACACAACCCACTACAGTACCAGATTGTTTTAATCAAATTTCAGCAAGACATACAGGTCATTTTAAAATGGAACGTCCCACCTTCAAAAACGAAAGAAAACAAAAATTCAATACAGTCAATAAGCACACGGGACGACACTTTGAGCTACTGTTCAACACCTGGACTCAATCTGAGCTCTATTTGATAAAGCATAAAATACATTTATACATCATAGCATAGTTCTGAACCTGAAATTTAAAACCATTTTCCACCTCTCCACTAGCCTTCATTCGCACCTCAGCATTATTGCTTCTCTGACATTTGCAGGAGAGGAGAAAATAAAAAAAACAACAACGCACAATGAATTTTATTAGAAAAACAAAACACGTTCCATTGCTGTGTGTGTTTACGTATTTTCACTGATTTTGTAAGTTGCTGTAAATAAGGCAGCTGTTTCACTTAAGGCATTGCTGCTGTGAAATTGCTTCTCTGTTAAACTCAAAGATGCACGTACGAGTCGACATAAATTTCTGAAAATGTGCACGCTTTCTCTTTTTTTGTCGAGTGAGTTTTATGGGCGTTTCACGAATAGATCACCTGTGCTGAGAATCGAGCCAATCGTTGATCGGTTTGTTCAAATGCTTGTGGCCGAATGAAGAGTTCAGTCTACGTTAGTGGGGAAGATTCATCTCTTCGTAGGTGATGTGTAGAGATTTCGAGAGCACGACAGCCCTTCATCTGATCACACACAGCTCCAAATTGGAAATGCTAGGGTGGGAATTCAAATGCTCGTCATCTACTGCTGGTAGTTGCCATACTGCCCCTGTGAAGGAGGATAAGAGTCATGTGTCACAATTGGAAACATTATTCCATTACTGTTACTTTTAAAGATGGAATTATTACGGATTAAATGTGACATTTAATTGAGACAGTAAGAAACAAGTTTGAAAAGGAGCTAATGAGTAGTCACAATGTTTCAATCAGGGTTTCTGCAAGTTTTATGAATGCTAAATGTAAATTTCTTGTATAAGCAAGTTTAAAGTTTGAAAATACAACTTCTAATAGATCTCTATTACTTTTTAATTCATTTACAAATAAATAAATAAGAACGTTTTCCGCTGCAAATGTCTAAAGATTTAAGTGATACACTGACATAAGTATAGTTTTATGAGAAATTTATTCAAATAAAGTGAGCTTATGATTAAAATGAACAAATATCTCCCAGTTGGCTCAGAAAATCAACTTAAATCAAAGGTAAACATGTTTTCATGCACAACTGATATATTCATTTATACTTAATTTTGCTCCATTTCTCACAAAACAAGACGTCCTATGTTTGATTTGCATCTCAGATAAATGTATCTTGATTTAAAGGTTGTTTAGATAATTATACTGGAAAATGAGACAAGTTTTTTTTTTTTTGCATGCAACATTTAATGCCTTGACTATGAATTAAAGACTTTTTTTCTCCAATTCAAGACCTTTTTGAGAGCAGCAGAAAGACTGTTCAACAAGACACATGAAGAAATGGTACCAAAATTTGTGAACTTCACACCACCAGATTATTACGCTGTAACACACTGTGAACAAACCTTAACTAACCTTAACTCTGGGCTCTGTAGCGACGGGAGGGTTTCTCACCTGGTCAAACGCATAGGGGCGCTGTGGCTGTCCTTGTGGTGGTCCGGGCTGTGGTGGTCTGTAGGCTGAATACTGCTGCCCTTGACTCTGGGGGTAGTTCGGATACTGACTTGGAGTGCCCTGAGACGGACCTGTAGGTACAAAAAGAAACATGTTAACTGAGGGGATTTAATAAATTTTTTATTGTTAAGCAGAAGTCCAAATGGCTACACACTTAAAATATCTGTCAGTGTTTTTACAATTCAGCCATTAAAGACATAATAAATACAGCAGTTAATTTCAAACACTGATTAAGAAGTGTACATGCTTTAATGAAGATTTTACATTTCTCACTTTTTTTGTGTTGTTGCTGTTCTCTTGTAAAATCTGCCAATAACAAAAAGCCTTTATATTTGTCACGTTTATCAACAACTGCCAAAAGAATATCTTTGTGTTAAAAATGTGACTTGGATTGTCTGCAAGTGCTTACTTCTGGATTCACATTAATCAATACAGACTTCAGATGTCTCAGACATGTATCTGTCAGTAAAATTCATACCATAGGCCTGCTGCTGTCCAGGATATCCCTGCTGTCCCGTGTACTGCTGCTGCGGTGGGTAACCCTGCTGCTGCGGTGGACCCTGCTGATACGCCTCTTGCTGCTGACCATACTGTGCATTTCCTACAGGAAGAGAACCAAACGATTCATGAAACATCAGCAATGCACAACTCCTGGTAAGAAAGTTTGCTATAAATTATATCAAATCAAGAAAAATAACATGAAGAGTTGATTTGGTAATTTTTGCAAAAATCATGTTTTTATTCTGCATACCAAGTAAAAAAAATTCAAACTGCAGTTGGGATGTTTTGGTTAAATAATAATAAAAATAAAACAAAAACATGATACCACCAAAATCATGATTTATAAAAATTAAAATGATCTGTTTTTACAAATGAACTATTCATATAAAACATAACATTTTCCACCAATGATTTGGTAAAGATTATTTGTGCTATACTAAAGCAGTAAACAGCAGTTTGTAGGTCCCTATGATTTCTGCAATGCGGAAAACGCGGATGGAATTGCAGAATCTAGTCATGAAAACGGAATTTATTGAATAACGCGGAATGTCACGGAATTTGTCAAAGTTTGAATGAATTAATCAAAATAGGTCATTACACTTAAATCAAACCACAATATGGACTAGCAGCTGTAAATATTACGCCAAAAAAATACCATTTAAATGTGAATCCTGCATGTTCTGCGCATCACTGTTTTAATGAATGGAGCAGACCAGCGGTTTTGTTTACTACACACACTGAAGCGCGCGTGATGCACACGGTGATTTCTGCATCTGTCGCCTCACTAAATGAGGACATAAATACATGAACAATATCAGCTGAGAGTCACTTCATAAGCATTTGACCGTTCCATTTTAGGAAAACTAGCATTATATCATATACACACAGAAATGTAAAGGTAGACACGGCAACCCGTCAAAATAAAATTCAGGTTTAACTCGAAGACATTGTGCCAAAAATATATTACTACTATTACTACTACTACTAAAATGAAACAAACATTATTTTTTAGGGTATAATCACACAACATTTCTTCCATGTTTTAATTTTAATAGTAAATTCCCCTTTGTTTGCCAACAAAAAGTTTGCGTAATTTTTAATAATTAAAAAAAAATGTTTTATGCCCTTATTTGATAACCAGAAAATTTTAAACACACAATAGAGGGTGACACGGGAGTGGATTTTCAAATCTCTCCCGTCCCACTCCCACAAAAAAAAATCCCATCCCATCCCAATCCCACGAAAAAACTGGGAAAAAATCCCGTCCCGTCCCAATCCCGGAAGAATGACTCCCATTCCCTCCCACTCCCGTATTATGTTTTTTTTTTTTGTTTTGTTTTTTTTTTTTGGCTAGAATCTGCCAGTTACAGTAAAGAATACAGTACAGATCACAGTATGCCCGTAACTTTTTTTTTACATTAGTTGAATAAAAATGCAAAATTTTGTTTATTATTATTATTATTATTATTGAACTGAAAGCCATCTTAAACAAATGCACAGTGTGCATTGCACACATATTAAATTTCACTTAAATCATTCATGCAGACACATGTTTCCTATTTTAATTGGTCCATTTGAAAGTAGACATTTCACTCTATAGATATATTTTTCTCGTCTCTAAAGCAAGTATACACGGAGTTTCGAAGTGACGCGCTCAAGTTCACAGAGACAGGCGGCAGAAAGCTCGTCCTTTTTGCTTTAATCTGTTTACAAAAGCGCAACGTTTCCTTGTTTTTCTGAGTGCACACAAATAAACGTTGAGTCTTTACAAATTCGAATGATGCCTATCACTCTTATCTGTATGACCAAAAATGACGGTATTTTAAGAGCAAGTGAGCGCACCGGCGCCTCTGTCATGCAGTACCGCGCTACTATTCAGCTTCCACACTCACACAGACACTTCAAAAGCGCACATTTTTCTAGGTTAACATTAGATTGAGCGGCCATGTAAACTTGCTACTACATACATCTTTCAGATGAAAAGCCATATGGTCGATGAATGATAGGTGAGCATTTGGATCGCCTGCTGTATTACCAGTCGTTAACGATCTGTCTGTCATGAACTTGCTTAACCAGCCACACCAAAGCATACAGAAGGAGAGAATAAAGAGACGGGTCAACTAGAATTAAGTTCAAAATTACAATATATATATAAAAGGTATATTTGTCTGTAAAGTTGGGTTTCATAGCGTTACGATTCCCGGTCCCGCCCACTCCCGCTGACATTTTTTCCCGTCCCGTCCCAATCCCGTGATTATTAGTGATTTTGTTTCCCATCCCGCGGGATTCCCGTGGGAATCCCGTGACCCGCGGGATTCCCGAAAAAATGTCAGCCTCTAACACACAACACAGAATTTCTGAGGGTAAAAAACAAAAAAACACTTTCATAAGGCTATTTTAAGAATACATTTGAATAAATTAAGTATGCATTCAAATAATTAGACAGAATTTGATAACAACAAAACATATGGTGAGAAAAAATAAAACATTTCATAGGGTCCTAAACACGTCTTTTTTTTTTAAACCTTTATTAAATCGATGTAAAATTATATAAGTTTCATGATTTTAATTAATCAGACATGCTCTTTGATTAATACAATTTAATTTAACCATTAAAAAGGAGTTAAAACAGAATCCAGAAAAGTTAAAACTTTTTTAACTTTTAAAAAGGAAAAAAAATTATACCGATTTCATTAGCGGCCCCAAATTTGCAAGAGAATAGATCCTTACCCTCTGGCGCTCCCTGTCCTCCATGGCTGTATTGCTCTGTGTAATATTCCTCTTGACCAGGATATTGCTGAGGAGGTCCTGAAAACACACCAAACAGACATTAAAGCAACCAAAACTTATTGATTCAATATTGCATCAAGACATTTCAGCTTACCTTGATGTGGCGGCCTGTAGGGTGGCATGGGCCTCTGTCCCATCACGTGATTGCCTTGACCCATAATGCCCATGGGGTTCTGCTGCCCCTGGTAATGCTGCCCACTGCCACCAGAAGGGGGCATGCTGTACTGTTGGGAAGGAGCCTGCTGATGCATCATAGGCCCTAGAGCAAACCACAAGCACTCATGGTGAACCACTTCTTATTATATGGTTGATATTGTTGTTGTTAAAATATAGTTCGAGGAAAGAGCAGGGCGGTACCCTGATTGGGCTGCATGTTCATGCTGGGTCGAGGGCCATAATTGCCCATGGGCTGCCCCTGGCTCATGTTCATCTGCCCCTGTGACTGGATTCCCTGCGAGGAGGGCACTGTGTGGTTATACGCCCCCATTGAGCCATGGCTGCTGGGCGGTATGTTCATGGAGCCGCTGGGTATGCTGGGTGTCTGGTTGGGGCCGGGGCCCTGCATGGACATGTGGTTTGGACCTGCAGAAGCAGACAGAGATTAACAATACAAACCTCTTTACATTTAATCTGAAAATATAACACAATCCTATAACTACCTAAAAATCTATTGAAGCACATGACTAAAAGCAATCAATGAGAAGATGTAAACACATTTCATTAAAGATGGTTATTTATATCATTTGCTTTAGTGTGCCAGTAAAAAAAAAAAAATACAACTATTAAAAAAAAAAAAAAAAAAACTCAACTTTGGGTGGGAATCTTTAGGCACCTCACAATCTGATCCAATTCTAGGAATCACAGACCCATTACAAGACAATTCTAGATCTACATTTTTTTAATTAATTAATGAGTTTACCAACTTTGAATATCAAATTTATTTGTACATTTTTATGAAATTACTTACATAAATACTTTGTAAAATAATTATAAATTAGTAATAAATGAAAATATCTGTATGTTAAGAATTACAACCAACTAAATGTAGCTTCAAAACAAGCAAAAAAGGCCAGAAAAAAGACGACAATTAAGAAGGCGTATGCCAAAAAAAGAACTGTGGCTTGTTCTCCAACATGCTTGAAACAAACTCCCTGCAAACTGCAAGCTATTTAGAAATAAGCTGATTTAAGTTTATTTAATTTTGTTAGGTTTTAGTAAATTTACACCACCAGTCAAAAGTTTTTGAACAGTAAGATTTTTCATGTTTTCTCTTCTGCTTAACAAGCCTGCAATTTATTTGATCCAAAGTACAGCAAAAACAGTACAATTTTGAAATATTTTCACTATTTAAAATAATTGGTTTCTATTTTAATACATTTTAAAATGTAATTTATTCCTGTGATTTCAATTTTTAGCATCATTACTCCAGTCGCATGACCCTTTAGAAATCTAATATTCTGATTTACTGCTCAAAAAACATTTTACTATTATTATGTTGAAAACAGCTAAGTAGAATTTTTTTTCAGGTTTCTCTGATGAATAGAATGTTCAGAAGAACAGCATTTATCTGAAATAGAAATCTTTATAACATTATAAATGTCTTGATCTATTTAAAGCTAAATCTCTTTGCTAAATAAGAGTATTAATTTCAGTAATTCCTGTACAGTACTGTAGTTTGCAGGTCATTTTTCCCAAGCAGCTTGGAGAAGTTGCCACAGCTCTTTTATGGATTTAGGTTTCCTCAGTTGCTGATTCTGGGAGTTTGATAGTGAGTGCACTGGTCTGACTGTACCTGGCATCTGTCCGTTCATCTGGCTCTGCATGTGTGGGGCGGGCGGCCCGTCTGACGGCATACTGTGACCGTGGGGGAGCTGTGGAGTCGCTCCACTCTGATTCATGGGCATGTTCTGAGTGGGCGGCTGTAGAGAAACACAGAGAGACACCTACTCAACCACTCTGATTTTATTCATACAGCACATATCAACTATGAACAAATATCTTCTAGCTTGTGGGAAAAGGGGAATAAATACTCACGGCCGGAAGCAGAGACTGCATGTTCTGATTGGAGTCTGCTATCGTGGCCAGATACACTAGATTTCTGTGTAGCATCTGTTGATAGCTGTCAGAAAGCAATAAGAAAAGTGCCTTGATCACTGACTGAATTAGGAACAGAATAATGCAGCATCCTTCAGGTACCCAAGACTTAGCTTAACCTTGAGTGTTCTTGGGAGATTTTTTTTTAATTAAACTTTTCTCCCTAACTTCCTTTCATGAAGTTATTTAACAATATGTACAACAGATTAAGACTCAGAACCACTTTACTATTTTTTTTTTACTATTTTCCAACTGCATTTTTGCAGCTTTGGCCTATGAAGCAAATCTGTTTAGCATTTAGCATATATTAACATTATTGTATCTAGTTTTTGATAAAAAAAAAAAAAACAACAGTGGCATAATGTAAACAATCTGAAGACAACAATTTGAAGAACCCTTCGTTCTTCTTCGAAACACAAATTAAGATATTTTTGATGAAATCTGAGATCTTTCTGACCCTCCATAGACAGCAATGGTACTGCCACGCACAGAAAAGTAGTAAGGACATCGTTAAAATAGTCAGAAACAGGGTCAGAAAGCACTCAGATTATCAAAAATATCTTAATTTGTGTTCTGAAGATGAACGAAGGTCCTATGGGTTTGGAACAACATGAGTAATTAATGACAGACGTCTCATTTTTGGGTGAACTATCCCTTTAAAATCCTAAAAAATGAATGATTTTTTTGGTAGGTGTGATCACAAAAAAAATCAATTTCAGTGAAAACTTTAGAAAATTCAAATATAATGTTTCTTAAGCAGACATTTTGTCCTCTTTTTAAATTAATAAATAAAAGACTCTGCATATGAATCGATGTAATAGAGAACTTACTGTGAACATTCAGCTGTTTTTCCTTTACTCTGGAAGTCCATGATGCACTGAATCAATTGATTGTTTTCATCCAGTAACTGCAAATAAAATGTCACAAAGTTCATTAAACAGAAAAAAGCCAGATCTTACATTTAATTTAAGAAATACAAGATAAGCTGATTAAATCAAACTTAAGTAATGAAAAACTGGTAAAAGAAGCGGAGAGCATCAAAAGCACAGCCAAAGAGGAAAATAAATTTCCTGAGGAAAATAAACAGTGAACAGTAGTACTATGTAAAAATACCAATTTTCCAATTAGTTGTGATTCAAACAATGCTGATATTAAATCCCAAGATCAAGCTTTTATTCCATGCCTATTTTCAGTGGCTGTGTAAAATTATTTGCACAGCTCAGACGATAAATAACTCAGCCCGTTTTAACTTATTTTGTATTTCCAATGTACTCATTACAGTTCTCTGTATTAGTATCTCCTGCACTGATTCTCGGTTCCGTTCTCTTGCTGTTGTTTCTATGCAGCTGATGCTGCATCTTCAACGCGTTTCTGTAATGAATGTAATGCAGTAACAGGGCTGTGTACCATGAAATAATTCCATAACGGCAGGAAAGGCCTTTCTATTTAAGTTGCTCTTGCATGCATGAACGCTTTCTTTAAATTAACAGTTCAAATAACGATGTGAATCAGTCTCAGCTTGAATCAAACTGAACTGAAAAATCGAACTGCCGTTTTGTGCATAAAACAAGACAGTGACATATGGTCATTATATCAATCATCGCAATTTCAGGTACTGATTCGTGATATAACCATACACATAAAATGTACAAATTTCACAAAATAACAAATCAAACAATGGTTATGTCAAGAAGTGCAAGCAAATCAGTGCTACATGGCGCTGGATGACACCTACTTAACCAGTTGCCTTAAAATATTTTCGTGACTAGACATTATCAGCCACTCGTTATTAAATTAAAACCTAAACATTAGTTCAAGCCGCAGAGAATACTGATCAACAGACATGAGTAATAGAAAACCGAAAAATAAAGCTTAAATGACCAAATCAGACCCGAGTGATTAAACCAAAATCAGTTCGGAAGATCAAATCATGCATGAGGAACTAAAAACAGATAAACGCATCTACAAAACATGTCTGACTAATCAAATCCGACATAAATAATAAAAAAAAAAAACAAAGAATACAGGTGGGCGAAATCAGACCCGCGTAATCGAAAGGGAGATGGCGACAGTTAGCATACGCGCTTGTAACATAACATACCATTCATCATAAAATCGGGTGTACTGAAAACATATTAGTAATAAGAAATCGCTGGCACAATTCTGTCTGCTTGAACGTGTACACTGCGATGCTTTAACACAATCCTCTATTGTGATTCATCAGAGAGCCGAGCATGTAGCGGCTAACAAAGACACAGCAAAGCCCAGGAGATTTCAACAGCTTAAAAACGCTAGACAACGACTCGAAATCAGCTCCGCGTCATGCTCGTGTTTAATTCAGTATGAGCTGTTGAATACTAGGACAAGCGTCTCTCTAAAATGGTTTGTTTATGGTGTTATGAGAGTGTTGGCGGGAGAGATGTTCCAGCTAACTAGCCGAACCCACTAATGCAAACGCAATTAACCTCGGTTTCATTCTGCTTGAAAAATGATTCAGTGAAATTACCTTTTGTATCCCGGCAGGCGTTATATCGCCCTTGGCGCGCTGCCGGTGCGGTGCGAAAGCCACAGACATGTTAGTTTATGTTTAGTTGAGATTACCTCTACAGTCAGTACACATACACACACACACACTGACCGCGAACAAACGCGCTGAGCTGCGAAATCAGAATGATCCATTGCTCACGGAACAGGTGGGGGCGTCACGTCATTGTCATCGCACTCGAAACAAAAAAATCGACAAGACTGAATCAATAATCAAGACGCTCGCAAAACATTTATATGCCGACTTTATCCAGAACTTGGTATGTAAAGCACAATGTCCCGACTGACACAAAATATACGCGCTAGAATAGCGCCGCCACACCTTTGTGTAATAATAATGGTTTGTCCCAGAGGGTCACGGAGGGGGAATTCCAAATGCCATTTGCGCAGCCTTGACTATCGTTGGTTAAATAGTCAAAATGCAATGTGCAAAACAGCACTGTGAAATATAATCTTTGCATTTGCATATCCATATGTGCAACTTTTGGTGCCAAATGAAATTTCTAATTCAGTTAGAGTCTGTAATTTGCCGTTTTACTTTACCAGTATTTACCAGTATTTAATTTCTGTTTAAATTCTGGTATTATAAATAGATACATTAAAAGCCTTCCTATGTGTAGTTTTATTTTATTTATTGTTGTTTTTATTGTTTGTGCAGTAAGAGTACCAGAATTATTATTTAAATGCAGTTCCTTAATATCTTTAAAAAGTCTTGTTTTCATTTTTCAACAAGTTATTTAATTTTCAAGAATATGCTCTTGTTGGTTCTCCTCTGAAAGCTAAACTGGCAAAAAGAGGAGAAAATGTAAATAAATAAATAAATAAATGTTACTCTTTTCATCAACATTCGCAAAGGTCACCAGCAGAGGGAGCAAAGACGAGGGAAAAAAAATTAGTTATCTTCATGTGGGATAAGCAGATGTGGCCATTCAGATGACATAAGCTCAGAATTTCTTCAGTAGCTCATTAATATTTGAATGGTTTGATTTGTCAGGAGATTCCAGCTGCTATGGCACTGATACGCTACTTACAATTTAAGCTGCTTTTATCTTACTAGTTACAACTGGAAGCATAAAGCATTTCCCTTCTAAGTAGCCACCCAATGTCTTGAGGGTTCACCTGCTGTACTGCTTTTGATCATATGCCAATGCATTCCACAACACTAA